>CM029012.1:174534437-174931564 GCA_016801055.1 Panax notoginseng
TAATGCGATACCAATTCTGGTCCCAACAATGTTGCTTCACCCACCTCACCCAGCATACTGGAGAAGACGACATTTTCTCCATACAACGCCTCAAATGGAGCCATACCTATGCTCGCCTGATAACTGTTGTTGTAGGAGAATTCCACCAATGGTAGGTACTTATCCCAACTCCCTTTGAGATCTAAGACACAAAGTCTTAATAGATCTTCAAGAGTTTGAATAGTCCTCTCTGATTGTCCGTCGTTTGAGGATGGTATGCTGAACTGAATCGTAAATCCGTGCCCATAGCTTTCTGCAAGCTAACCCAAAATCGTGAAGTGAATCTTGGGTCACGATCCGAAACTATGGATACTGGCATGCCATGCAATCTCACAATCTCGTTCACGTACATACTAGCAAGACGTTCAAGGGAATAAGTCTCACGTATCGGCAAGAAATGAGCGGACTTGGTTAATCTATCAACAATAACCCAAATCGCATCTATGCCTTGAGAAACCTTGGGAAGACCTGTAACAAAATCCATAGTAATGTGTCCCACTTCCATTTCGGAATCTCAAGTGGTTGCAATGGACCTTTGGTACTTGATGCTCCGCTTTTACACGTTGACAAGTTAAACACCTCGAGATAAACTCCGCGATCTCTCTTTTCATATTGCTCCACCAAAATGTATGTCGAAGATCGTGATACATTTTGGTACTCCCAGGATGGATTGCAAACGGTGTGTTGTGTGCCTCCATCATTATTCTATGCTTCAAGTCAAAATCGTTAGGAACACAAAGTCTGGAGTTGACTCGAAGTATTCCTTCTTCATCGATTCTTGCTTCTGGAATAGCACCTTCTTGCACTTTCTTCTTCATACGCATCAGCTCTATATCCGTAGCTTGAGCAGCTTTAACTTTATCGATTAAAGTCGGTTCTACTCGTATATTTGATATCATCATGTGGGTACTTGGAGCCTTCATCTCTATCTCATCCTTTGCAAGTCATACAAAATGGGCCTTTGTGTTAAAACATTGCACTCGTACCCGCATATGATCTTCTACTCAATGCGTCAGCTACTACGTTTGCTTTTCCAGGATGGTATTGGATGGTATGATCGTAATCTTTCAACAGCTCAAGCCAACGTCGTTGCCGCATGTTGAGTTCCTTTTGGGTGAAGAAATATTTGAGGCTTTTATGATCTGTATAGATCTCCACTTTCTCCCCATACAGGTAGTGTCTCCAGATCTTCAACGCAAAAACGACTGCTGCCAACTCCAAATCATGAGTAGGATAATTCCTCTCATATTCTTTGAGTTGTCGTGAGGCATAGGCTATGACTTTCCCATGTTGCATGAGAACACATCCTAACCCTTTGCCTGAAGCATCGCTGTAGATAACAAATCCATCCGAACCAGATGGTATTGTCAAAACAGGTGCCGAAATGAGTCTCCTCTTGAGTTCTTGGAAACTCTTCTCGCATTCCTCACTCCATACGAATTTTGTATCTTTCCGAGTCAGCTGAGTTAACGGAGTAGCGATTCGAGAAAATCCTTCCACAAATCTCCGATAATAACCAGCTAAGCCCAGAAAGCTACGTACTTCGGTTACCGACTTCGTTGCTCCCAACTTTGTATGGCTTCAATCTTCGCCGGGTCGACAGATACTCCATGTTTTGACACCACGTGCCCAAGGAATGCTACTTCCTCAAGCCAGAACTCGCATTTCTTCAGTTTGGCATATAGCTTGTTTTCACGAAGCCTTTGCAGTACCAGCTTCAAATGGCGCTCATGATCTTCACGGCTTTTGGAATAGATGAGGATGTCATCAATAAAGACAACAACGAACTGATCCAAATATTCTTTGAATACACGGTTCATCATATCCATGAAGGCAGCAGGAGCATTAGTCAATCCAAAAGACATTACTAAGAATTCATAATGCCCGTACCGAGTTCTGAAGGCAGTCTTTGGAATATCCTCAGTTTTAATCTTCAGCTGATGATATCCAGAACGAAGATCGATCTTTGAAAAGAATTGTGCTCCTTGCAACTGGTCAAACAGGTCATCAATGCGAGGTAGCGGATACCTATTCTTGATGGTGACATGGTTCAATTCTCGATAGTCAATACAAAGTCGCATACTCCCGTCTTTCTTCTTTACGAATAAAACAGGAGCACCCCAAGGAGACGTACTAGGACGAATAAAACCGATGTCCAACAACTCCTGTAGTTGGACTTTTAACTCCTGAAGTTCAATAGGAGCCATTCGATATGGGGTTTTAGAAATGGGCTTTGTACCGGGTTCAAGGTCAATAAAGAATTCAATTTCTCGTTCCGGGGGTAGACCGGGAAGTTCTTCAGGAAATACATCGAAAAATTCTCTAACAATAGAAATATTATTCAAATCTGACTTGTCTTTGTTCAAATCCATAACATGGGCTAAGAAAGCTTGACATCCGTTTTTCAATAAACGAATAGCTTTGTGGCTTGATATGACAGTGACTGATTTTAGTGGTTTAGTAGTTTGAATTCGTATGACAGGTTGGTTAGGAATATGAAAACTAACAACCTTACGAAAACAATCAATTTTAGCATGATGAGTGGTTAACCAATCAATTCCTAAAATCACATCAAAAGCAAGTATCTTTAAAGAGATAAGATCAACAGGTAATGTGATAGTGCCAACTTGGATCATGCAAGATTTATAAACTGTAGATGTAACGAAGGTTTCACCCAACAGAGTTACAACAGATAAGTTAAAGTCCAATTTCTCCGGAGTCAAGTTTAAACGTTGAGCACAAGCAGGAGAGATAAAAGAATGGGTAGAACCGGTATCTAGTAAAGTATAAACTTCGCAAGAATTCAAGATTAGCTTACCCGTGATCACCTCGTTCGGGTTTCTCGCGTTTTGGCCAGTAACGACAAACGCCCTTCCAGGAACCGCTGATTTTGATCTTATCGGGATAACTTTTGGAGTCACCATCCCCGCTGAACTTGGTTTTGCTACAGAACACTCTCGAGCTATATGACCTTCCTTTCCACAGTTTATAACATACCTTGGATTGTTGTGGGCAGTTTGGGCTGATATGTCCCTCTTTCCCACATTTGTAACATACGACCGGTGGTCGTTCTCCTCCCCTAGAAACAGTTGATGTTTGTGCTGACGTCTTCACTTTATCATTGTTGTACCTTCTCTTCTTGAAATCTCCTCCCGACTCGCTCCTTCTATTATCACGACCACGATGACCACCAGAGTGGTTACCGCTTTTGTCCGAATGTTTTCCTCCCTGCTGGTTTTCATTGCTTCGATGACTGCCGCCACCGGTATGACCCTGGTTGTGGTCCCTCGGTTGCACATACTCATTATCTCGCTCTAATAATTGAGCCCTGTTTACAACATCTGAATATAAAGAAAATTTATGAGAGATAAGATATTGCCGAATCTCGGGTTTTAGACCTCTCAGAAACATCCTTATCATTCGTTCCTCATTTTCGACCAAATGAGGTGCAAACCTGGATAACTCTGCAAACTTCGCCTCGTACTGGGACACCGTCATGTTGTTTTGTTCCAGTCTAATAAACTCAACCTCCTTCATATGACGAATACTTTCAGGAAAGTACTTGTCATTGAACAGTTTTTGAAATGTTTCCCAGGACATGTTGAGTGCGTCAGGCTGGGTACGCTTCACAGACTCCCACCAGTAGTCTGCCTCACCGCGGAACATAAATGTGGCGAATGGAACCTTCTGTTCCTCCGTGCATCCCAAGACATCAAATATCTTGGTAATTTGCTTGACCCACGTTTCCGCCATGATCGGATCCGGCTTTCCCTTAAATTCTGGTGGTCCCAATTCTTTGAACTGCTTAGCTGTGACAAACCGCGCGTTGTTATCATTTCCACCCGTATTCTGCACACGAGTCTCCCTCGTCTGATTTTGCATGAACTGCAAAAAGCTCCTAAACATTCCATCATTCATCGTTTGCTCGGTAACGTTGTTTACAGGAGGAATATTGCCTTCCTGTTGCACGTTCTTCCCTGGGTAGTGATCAAAGGTGTCTCCACGGTCTGATTTACTCCATTATTAACGTTCTCAGCTGCCATTCTTAAATACTGCCATAAAACAAGGGTTAATAGTCATGTCATATATTATCCCTATACTCTGACCGACCAAATAAACACCAATAAACTTAGTCAGGTCATACTAGCGAAGGAATTCCCCGTCTCTCCCCTCCTAGTTCTTGTCTCACATCTCAGCAGGGATCATATCCCTAAGCTCTGATACCAACTGTGACGCCCCAAGAATAGGTATACAACACCCATTCTGAGTCGCCAAATACATGGTACAGAAAGCAAACTACAACTTCAATAATACAATTGTCGTGCAAAATACGACAACACATACTGTGAGTTTAAATACAAATATTGTCTTCTAGACAATATCCACACTCAAATAAATCCTCATTACAATTATTCAAACACTATTTTACAGAAATAGTGAGGACTGCTAATACATCTTTCTAGAACCATCACTCCATACCCCGACTAGATCCTGCTATGTTCTCACCTCCTGAGAAGAAAAATGGAACAAAAAGGAAAAGGGTGAGCTCAACTAGCCCAGTAAAGAATATTATGACTAAGATAATATACAACAAATTATCGTTAGTCTTCAACAGGGAAAAATCTGATAAAATATAATCGACAACAAGTTTTAGATCAACAACTGCAGCGGAAACAGCAAACCATTAGAAGAGTCAAGTAGAGAAAGAATTCTACTATCTTCTAAGATTTAAAAGTCCATCATCAATATTTTATCCCTGTAACATCAATTAATAATCATCTTTAACCAAATATTCATCTTTGCACTACAGGCCAAAGATATTCATTTGTATCATCAGTCGGTCATGTTCATCTCAACACCTGTTCATCTTTGCACTACAGGCCAAAGATATTCATCAAGTAATTATACATCTTTGCACTACAGGCCAAAGATATTCAGTAATATCATCATTTAGGACTGAGGATGATGAAAAATATCTTAAAGAGAACGAATCCAATGAGACAGAAGGACAAATAGTAGGGATTCGTATAACAGTTTATCCAAGATCAATAATACTTCATAATAATCAATTGTGAAGCAGAATTCAAAAATAAAGATCAAAACATGGATACAATCAAAGATAGTAACCATAATAGACATCTTGGACAAAAAGGGAAAATTTTATTTTTCGGTGAATAGTGCCGTATCCGTCGTGAATAGTGCCGTATACGTGAATAGTGCCGTATACGTGAATAGTAACCCCCGACACAAAAAGTTCCAAATTTGATAAAAACTCATATCAATATTTCAGCATAATGATATTGAAGAAAAATAATATCATTAAGAAGAAAATAATATCCCTTACCTCAAATTATCAGTACTTCTGGTCGGAATACCGGTATAAGGCTGAAAGAAACTTGCTCTGATGAATAGAAACTCTCAAAGTATCTAAATACTCACAAAATACACTCAATAATCTAGAGAGAGAAAGAGAGAAAACTTGTTTCTGGTGTGATTTTCAATTCTAATTTAGCCCTCTATTTATAGGAAAATTTTGGTAGGTTTGACCTGCAACCTGATGGCTTTACCTGCTACTATTCCCACCCACCACATTTGAAATATAATTCAGCACATTTCTTCACCAACCACAAGTGGGGCCCACCAATTCTAGAATTTTCCACCAAAATGATAAACTCCGAAAATTCAACAATTTCTGAACCAGTCATCTTGTAAAATTCGTAATAAATCATACGTTCATTTTTAACGGTTCAAAATTTGTGGACATATACTCAACTTATATATGTATAACATATCCAAAAATTACCACGATCCAACGGTCGGATTAAAAATTATAACCTCCGCAAACTATCTCAAAAACCCTGATTTTTAATACCTCCATTCCGACAAAAATACTGACAAAAACCTCAACATTAACTCCTTCATTTTTAACCACAAAAATATATCCCTCATTTATATCCACATAAAATAAATATTTCCTTATCATATGAATCAATAATTAATTATTCACAAATAATATTACAGAATCACATTTATGACAACCAGGCCGTTCCCAGGAAAGAGGGGGCTTTCCAATAAGGATTTCTCCTTACTGGCGCGCAATTAATGACCAAACCTCTCCTTAGATAGAACTTTCTAGACATTGCCAATAATGTTATCTAATAATATTATTCAAATAATATGAATTATTGATCTGATAAATAAAAATACTGTGCAGCAACAATTATTGAAACAACAATAATATAAAATATCAACGCAGCAATTATTGAATCAATAAAATAAAATATTGAATAATAACTACTGTAACAATTATTGAGTAGTGCCTTCTTACGTAAGAATCAATAATTGGTGCAATACCGTGTGCTACTGTATTTTAACCACCGGGTATTCCAACAGTATTAACGGTAACAACTACGCCGTTATTAATAAACAACTTATACTTGTCGTTTTCTTCATCCAATCGCTTTCCGTTATGGAGCCCACACAAGGCTGCGTCGTCGTACGAATATTCCCCGACAGCAAGAATATTCCACGACCAACCGAATATTCACCGACCAAAATAAATATTTTATAACCACTTGCTTATTTTGTAAAATTTTGCACATTTCACCCATAACCAAAGTATTATATCAAATTAACCCCTTATTATTCACAATAATATTTAGAGAAAATTTGATTTTATTCATTAATAAGTTGGGGTCTTACAATCAAGTCGTGGAATATCGATTGACCCGGCAAAGATTGAAGCTATTCAAAGCTGGGAGCAACCTAAATCAGTGACCGAAGTACGTCAGCTTTCTTGGTTTGGCTGGTTATTATCGGAGATTCGTGGAAGGATTTCTCGAATCGCTACTCCATTAACTCAGCTGACTCGAAAAGATACAATTCGGTTGGAGCGAAGAATGTGAGCAGAGTTTCAAGAACTTAAGAGGAGACTCATTTCAGCACCTGTTCTAACAATACCATCTGGCTCGGAGGGATTTGTCATCTACAGTGATGCTTCGAGCAAAGGGTGGGATGCGTTCTCATGCAACATAGAAAAGTCATAGCCTATGCATCAAGACAACTCAAGGAATATGAGAGGAATTATCCTACTTTGATCTAGAGTTGGCAGCTGTTGTCTTTGCACTTAAAATTTGGAGGCATTACTTGTATGGGGAGAAGGTGGAGATCTTTACGGATCATAAAAGCCTTAAATATTTCTTCACTCAAAAGAAACTCAACATGCGACAACGACGTTGGCTTGAACTGTTGAAAGATTATGATCATACCATTCAATACCATCCTGGAAAAGCGAACGTGATAGCTGACGCATTGAGTAGAAGACCATATGCAAGTACGAGTGCGATATTATCAACACAAAGGCCCATTTTGTGTGATTTGCAAAGGATAGAGATAGAGTTAAAGACTCCAGGGACCCATGTGATGATGGCGAATATACGAGTAGAACCGACTTTAATCGATAAAGTTAAAGCTGCTCAAGCTACAGATCTGGAGCTGATGCGTATAAGGAAGAAAGTGCAAGAAGGTGTTATGCCGGAAGCAAGAATCGATGAAGAAGGAATACTTCGAGTCAACTCCAGACTTTGTGTTCCTAACAACCCTGATTTAAAGTATGAAATCATGATGGAGGCGCACAACACACCGTTTGCAATCCATCCTGGAAGTACCAAAATGTATCATGATCTTCGTCATACATTTTGGTGGAGCAATATGAAGAGAGAGATAGCGTTGTTTATCTCAAGGTGTCTAACTTGTCAACGAGTCAAAGCGGAGCATCAAGTACCAAAAGGTCCATTGCAACCACTTGAAATTCCAGAATGGAAGTGGGAACACATTACCATGGATTTCGTTACCGGTCTTCCTAGGGTTTCTCAAGGTATTGATGCGATTTGGGTCATTGTTGATAGATTGACCAAGTCTGCTCATTTCTTACCGATACGAGAAACTTATACACTTGAACGTCTTGCTCGTATGTACATAAACGAGATTGTAAGACTGCATGGTATGCCAGTTGTGACAACCCAAAATAGGTCCATTCAATCCAACCTATTCTGAGTCGCCAAATACATGGTACAGAAAATAACTACAACTTTATTACAACAATTGTCGTGCAAAATACAACAACACATATGCTGTGAGTTTGGATACAAATATATACCAAATGTGACTCATGTTCCAACCGTGGACATCACCTCACAATAACACCTTACATAAAGGTATAGTCAAAAACTGTTTTAGAAATTAGAATCTTTGGGAAGTGCTCAAGGAAACCTTCGTACATGGGAGGCCACGCGTCTAGGTTATGATAGATATCATATGGCCACAGAATTATCCTTGGTTGACCCAATAGACCCCAAAGAAAAACGAGAAGATTACTATCATATTCTTCCCAATGGTGAGTCTTCTCTTGACATATCATTATCTCTACTGTCTCTAATTGAGAATTATACTTTAAACAAACACCAAGATTATATAGGTAGTGTTCGTATATATACTCAGCAAGTGGATGAGCACATCCCTGTCTTATGATGACACGAGGTTGTATGTCGTTAGACATCTTGTATGATAGTGGCAAACCACCCTTCCAACGTTGGGTACACCTTACCCTATTGGATTCACCAAATATAACAACTAAATGAACTTTTCTATACTGCTTCGGGAGAACATCCACAGCTAGAGACCACTGTTCTATTTTCCCGTTACCCTCGCTCGACTCAGCTACACTCTTATTACCTGAAAGGAATTGTGAAGCAAAAGGGTGAGCACAACTAGCCCAGTAAAGAATATCATGACTAAAGATAATTAAATTATCAGTAGCCTTCATCAATAATAAATCAGAGATTTAGAACATATGGTAAATGATAAAAATTTCAACCATAGTTGCAGCGGAACGAGCAATCCATTAGAAGAGTCAAATAGACTATAAAGTCTATTATCTTCTCCATGTTAAAAATCCACCAACAATATTTTATCCATGTAACATCACTCAACAGTTCCTTTCCACAATCATATGAATAACTCATAATCATAATTGTGACTATAAATTTTTCTTCGCACCCAGGACGAATAATATTTTCATCACCTGTCTTTACCTGAAACATCAAAGATCATGGTTATACCAAATCACAGTTCCTGTTCATAATCATACTAATAACTTCATCTTTGCACTACGGGCCAAAGATATTCATCAACAAGTCATCTTTGCACTACAGGCCAAAGATATTCATCAACAGTTCATCTTTGCATTACTGACCAAAGATATTCATCTACAATTCATCTTTGCACTACAGGCCAAAGATATTCCTCAACAATTAATATTTGCACTACAGGCCAAATATATTCATATCTCGAAGAAATATATAATCATTTCAGAATTTAATTACACCATAATTATAACCATGTTAATCAATTCATCTTTACACTTAAGCTAAAGATATTCAATTGTAAATTCAATGGTCATGATCATACCAGTCACAATTCAACTTTGTACTACAGGCCAAAGAGAACCCTAGTCATGATCATACCAATAATCTACCCATCTTTACACTCCAGTGAAAGAGAAATTCAACATCAGGTTATAAAAATGTTATATATGATAATAAAATCAATATAATCAACATATAGATTTAATCTCAAGAGTAATATTCATAAATCAACTATAATTTGGTTAGTAAAATAAACCAATTTTGTCGTGAATAGTAACTCGTGAATAGTAACTCATGAATAGTAACTCGTGAATAGTAACTCGTGAATAGTAACACCGACTCAAAAAGGTAGAAATTCCACAATAAAATTCATACCAATACTTCGGTATAATGATATTGAAAGAATAACATTTCTTAAGCTTATAAACAATTTATTTAAATTGTTTACACTTTACTAATTAATGCATTTAATCATCATAAAATGTCAACTCTTAAGATTTTATCATCAATAACCAAAACCCTCATCAAAAATCTGCATATACCTCATATAGGATTCTCAAGCCATAAAATCCTATTTTCCAATTTTCTTTCTTCACAAAACATATTTAATTCATTTACTCATAACTAAAACATTTTCATGAAAAATACCAAATCAGTTCCAAAAATATATCTTTTCTGGGATTTAGCATAATATAGTCCCATAGTGAACATATATTTTTCTCAGAATTTTTAAAAGTCATTTACTATTTTTCATATGGCCAAAATAGCCGAATATTTAGACATTTATCAAAAATTGTACTTTTATCTAAAAATTCTGAAATTTACAGAGTATACTTCTATCATATACATGTACTCCCAATAAAAATTTCATCAATTTTGGAGTTAACCACAAGGAATTATAAGCTGTTACTTTTAAAATAGTCTTTTCTCATAAAATTCATAACTCTCAATCTATACATCCAAAAATCATCATTTTTGGACACAATCAAGAAAACTCATCAAAATATCATTTCAAATTTTTCCAAAATTTTTGAAGTTCAGAAAAATTACGAAACTGAAAAACATAACAACCCTTAATATCCCTTACTATCCCTTACTATCCCTTACAATCCCTTACAATCCCTTACCTCAAAAGAGCAGTACTTCTGATCGGTATAAGGCTGAAGGAAACTTGCACTGATGAATAGCAACTCACCAAGTATCTAAATACTCACAAAATACACTCAATAATCTAGAGAGAGAAAGAGAGAAAGCTTATGTTTCTGGTGTGATTTTCAATTCTAACTTAGCCCTCTATTTATAGGAAAATTTTGGTAGGTTTGACCTGCAACCTGATGGCTTTACCTGCTACTATTCCCACCCACCACATTTGAAATATAATTCAGCACATTTCTTCACCAACCACAAGTGGGGCCCACCAATTCTAGAATTTTCCACCAAAAATGATTTATAACCTGATTTCTGAATCAGCCACCTCTTAAAATTCATAACAAATCATACGTTCATTTTTAACGGTTCAAAATTTGTGGGCATATACTCAACTTATATATGTATACCATATCCAAAAATTACCACGATCCAACGGTCGGATTAAAAATTATAACCCCCGCAAAATATCTCAAAAACCCTGATTTTTAATACCTCCATTCCGACAAAAATACGGATAAAAATCTCAACATTAACTCCTTCATTTTTTAACCACAAAAATATATCCCTCATAAAATAAATATTTCCTTATCATATGAATCAATAATTAATTATTCACAAATAATATTACAGAATCACATTTATGACAACCAGGCCGTTCCCAGGAAAGAGGGGGCTTTCCAATAAGGATTTCTCCTTACTGGCGCGCAATTAGATGACCAAACCTCTCCTTAGACAGAACTTTCTAGACATTGCCAATAATGCTATCTAATAATATTATTCAAATAATATGAATTATTGATCTGATAATAGAAAATACTGTGCAGCAACAATTATTGAACAACAATAATACAAAATTTCAACGTAGCAATTATTGAATCAATAAAATAAAATATTGAACAGTAATTACTGTAACAATTATTGAGTAGTGCCTTCTTACGTAAGAATCAATAATTTCAAAAATACTATGCAATACCGTGTGCTACTGTGCAATAACGCGTATTACTGTATTTTAACCACCGGGTATTCCAACAGTGTTAACGGTAACAACTACGCCGTTATTTGTAAAATTTAAATTTATCGTTTTCTTCACCCGACAGTTATTCGTTATGGGGCCCACAAATGGCTGCGCCGTCGTACGAATATTCCCCGACAGAAAGAATATTCCACGACCAAACGAATATTTCCCGACAACAATGATTATTTTATAACCACTTGCTTATTTTGAAAAAAATCATATTTCACTCATAACTTTAAACTTTTATCAATTTAACTATTTACTGAATAGTAATTATAAGAAAAATTGAATACTTTTATTTCATAAAATTCGGGATCTTACATAGCAGCTCATTCCTTCATTATTTCTTACGAATTCACTGAACTCTAGAGAGAGAAACTATAGAGAGAGAGAAGAAAAGTATTCTGCTACTTAACTACTTCCTTATTTCAGTTATTCTTTCTTATTCATGAAGAGAATTTTTGTTATTTCATTTCTTATTATTCTGTTGTAATAACCTGTATACGCCAAAATATATTTCCTTATCATTTTATTCACAAATAATATTACAGAATCACATTTCAGTTATGACAACCTGTATACTGGTCTTACACCAGTATCCATAGTTTCTGACCGAGACCCAAGATTCACTTCACGATTTTGGGTTAGTTTACAAAAAGCTATGGGCACGGATTTACGATTTAGTTCAGCATATCATCCTCAGACAGACGAACAATCAGAGAGGACTATTCAAACTCTTGAAGATCTATTAAGACTCTGTGTCTTTGACTACAAGGGAAGTTGGGACAAGTTCTTACCATTGGTGGAGTTTTCCTACAACAACAGTTATCAAGCAAGTATTGGCATGGCTCCATTCGAAGCATTATATGGAAGAAAATGTCGTTCTCCAGTATGCTGGGATGAGGTGGGTGAAGCAACGTTGTTGGGACCGGAGTTGGTACGTATGACTACAGAAAAGATTCAAACGATCCGACAACGTATAAAAACCTCACAAGATCGACAAAAGAGTTATGCTGATATTCATCGAAAGGAAGTGGAATTTGATGTAGGAGATCATGTGTTCTTACGTGTTGCTCCATGGAAAGGAGTTACGAGATTTGGAAAGAGAGGAAAGCTCAATCCTCGATTCATCGGTCCATTTTTAATCCTCGATCGAGTAGGAACTGTGGCTTATAGACTCGCTTTACCGCTAAGTATGTCTCGTGTTCATAACGTTTTTCACATATCCATGTTACGCAAATATGTGGAAGACCCGAACCACATTATTGAGTTAGAACCGGACGAAATAGCGGAGGATTTGACGTATGAAGAAGTTTCTGTTCAAATCTTGGATAAGAAGGAACATATTCTACGCTCCAAGGTTATACCTCAAGTCAAAATTTTGTGGAAAAACCACGATGTTGAGGAAATGACTTGGGAGTTAGAATCTGAAATGAAATTAAGGTATCCTTATCTCTTCGACATACCAGGTACGTACCCTAATTTCGAGGGCGAAATTTCATAAGAAGGGGAGGTTGTAAGACCCCAACTTTTATAAATAAAGATGAATTTTCTATAAATATCATTTTTGAATATTATGGAATTAATTTGATATAATGGTATAGTTGTGGGTAATATTTATAAATTTTGCAAAGTACGCAAGTTGTTATATAATATTCGATTGGTCGGGGAATATTCGTTTAACAGGGAATATTCGTACAACGACACAATCATTGGTGGACCCCACAACGGAATTATTGTCGGATTGAGAAAACGACAAAAATATTTTATTAAAAATAACGGCGGAAGTTTTACCATTGTTACTGTTGAACTACTCGGTAGTAAAAGTACAGTAATACATGTGGTTGCATAGTAGCACACGGTATTGATTATTAATGCTTATGTGAGAAGTCACTCAGTTTGATTCAATTATTGTCAGTTAATAATATGAATTATTTAGCGATAATGACGTTTTGTTTTATTCGTATTATTAACGTAATAAAACAGAAACATCTTTTTATATAAAACAGAATACTTTATTAAAGTTATTCTATAAATAGAATATATTATATTTTATTTAAAAGATTTTTCTTTAAATATGGACCGTCAGATTAAAGTAATCAATCTGGACCGTTCATGGATTAGTTACTATGCATTCTATTTTTCTATAAATAGCAGCTCATTCCTTCATTATTTCTTACGAATTCACTGAACTCTAGAGAGAGAAACTCTAGAGAGAGAAACTATAGAAAGAAACTATAGAGAGAGAGAAGAAGAGTATTCTGCTACTTAACTACTTCCTTATTTTAGCTCTTCTTTAAAACGGTAAGGGGTGTTATTCTTTCTTATTCATGAAGAGAACTGTTGTTATTCCATTTCTTATTATTCTGTTGGAATAACCTGTATACACGGTCTACCCTATACTTGGTGACATTCTTCTATTATTCTGTTGGAACATCCTGTCTGTGTGTTTTACACCGGACCTGGTTCCGTTTTTGTTATTATTCTGTTGGAACATCCTGTCTGTGTGTTTTACACCGGACTTGGTTCCATTATTTATTATTCTGTCGGAATATCCTGTCTGTGCGTTTACGCCGGACCTGGTTCCATTATTTATTATTCTGTCGGAATATCTTGTCTGTGCATTTACGCCGGGCCTGGTTCCATTATTTATTATTCTGTTGGAATAATCTGTTTGTGCGGTCTATCGCATGCATGGTGATTTCTTTTGTTATTCCATTCTTTATTGTACTCAGTTGGTTAAGTTTTGACTTCTATACTCCATGAAATTTGTGGAATATCCTTGATAATTGCGTTTCATCCAGTATCTTTTCATAAAAATATTCTTATAAGCATTCTTGAATTTTACTCCACAAAGCAGTATCATGTTGACAATTTGGACGTTATTAATTCTTGGATAAATTAATTCTTGAACTTGTTTTATTGAATTCTTATATCATTGTCATCATCCTCATGTTTATAAAATGTTGAAAGTCATCTGTGGCATGTAGTGCATAGATGGACTTGGTATGATTATGACCAGGGATTATTCGGTATAATCATGACCGTAATGTTACAAATGATGTGGTAAAAGTCATCATTGGCCCGTAGTGCATTGATGGACAGTTGTTGGCATGATCATGACCATTAATGAATACACGAATATCCTTGACCGTAGTGCAGGGGTGATTCGATGATGTGGATTATTTTATTAAGCTGAGTCACAGCGATAACAGTGTTGAAAAACCTTTTAAATCATAAAAGATAGTAGAGTTTATTTTCTACTTGACTCTTTTAATGGATTGCTTGTTCCACTACAGTTAAACTTGATGTCTATTATATTTTATCAGTTTAACATTGTTGAAGGCTAATGATAATTTATTTTGCATTATCTTAGTCATAATATTTCTTACTGGGCTAGTTGAGCTCACCCTTTCTTTCACTGTTCTCTTCAGGAAATTAGAACGTAGCTGGGGCAAGTCGGGGAACGGAGTGATGGTTCGAATGATAGTATTAGTTAGTAGTCCTCACTATTCTATGTGTGTTAATAAATGTAATGAGGACTCCTTTTGAGTATGAATACTCTCTAGAAGATAATATTTGTATTCAAACTCACAATTTATGTTTTGTCGTATTGTACACGACAGTTGTATTAGTAAGTTGTATTTGTATTCTGTACTATGTATCTGACGACCCAAGATGGGTGATGTATACCTAATTTTGGGGCGTCACAGTACCAGTCAAAATCAGCAGATATCTGAGATGAGTTAACAACATACGTGTATGCTATGAAATGCAAGGTAAAAATATATTGTGCGTACAGATAAAGGAGTTTACCTCAAACCTTCGCCTGAAGAATCCACTGAGAATTGATTTCAACACATAGAAAAGAGATTCGTCGGTATTGAGCGACGTGAATCGAGAGGAAAAGGAAGAGGATATGGATAAAACAAAAGTCGTGGTGTGCTTTTTCTTCGCCATGGTGTGCTTATAGATTGGATGCTCCGATTATTATTCGCGTCGCGCCGTGTCGTGGTGTGTGTTTGAGGAAGCCAGAGAAAGTGTTGAATCTCACGAAGGGGAGGAGGCGATGGGAACGGCAACGCGACCATCGCCGCCGCTAGCTACGCCGGAGGTTTAACTACAGTCTCCAAATTGAAGCTACCAGAGTACTCTTTGTGCGTTGGTTACTGTGATATACAATGGCGCCGATTAATTAGTGAGAATAGAACACTCAATCTGTGTTTAAACTCAGCTCTGCGCCATCAATTTCAATTGGGAAATAAGGGTTTTGATTTGATTTGAACGAATTATAGATTAGGATGCAGGTTATAGATGGGGATGCAGGTGATATGATCAACCAAAAGGATTTGGGAATTGCGGGTATTGACGCGGCATGAATTTACAGTCTCGTATGTATGTTAGGTTAGATGGGCATTTGTGTAAAAGATAATTAGGACCATTAATTAGGATGGACATATGTTAATTTTGTAGAATGACAGGTGTCAATTTATTGTGTCATGTACTGTGATTTAGTATATATTATAGATTATAGATTATAGATTATAGATTATAGATTATAGATAGGATGAGAGCTGGTCAAAATTTAAGAGTTTATTATTATTTTATTGTTATGTTTCTTTTAAAAAATTTATTTTTCTTGTTGAGAGCTAGTCAAATTTCGGTTCGAATATTAGTTTGATACCTTGTTGAGTCGAGTTTGCATATGGTTTTGCTCAATCGAACATGTTTGCGAACCATGTGGTTCGAATCGTCTGTGTTCGCGAATAGTTCGAATTTGGTTCGATTCGAGTAATTCAATTTCTAACATGGGTTCGAGTGATTCGATTTCTTACATGTAAAATTTATTAACCGACTTGAAAGTTGGAAATATAATCACCCGATGTGGTTCGTCAAAATATTCGTGAACTTAATCACGTTCGCGAATGAGCATGTGTTCGTGAATATTTGAGAACTGTTCATGTTCGCGAACTCGATCATATTCGATTATATTCGCGAATTGTTCACGAACTCGATTATGTCTGCGAACAGTTCACGAACAATTAACGATCGAACTCACACATGAGTGTTGGTTCGATTATATTACTCAAACATATTTAAGTTCAACTAACAATTCGTGTTTAATTCAAATTCGACAAAATTTAAATCGGTTCGGTTGATTTACAGGTCTATATAGGAGAGCATAAAATAAAGGAACAAGAAAATGAGGGGGTGATACCGACTGAGGGCCAATCGAGGTAAGTATGGCAAAACATAGTTATTGTAACACACTACAAATACATCGACCACACGGAAACATCATATTAATAACACGTTTATTTATTCAACCAAATTAAAAAAAAAAAAAAGAAGGAAAAAAGAATAGAAAAAGATATAGTGTACATATGCGGATCGTGAGATTAACGCGACCACCGAATCAATTTTATATTGTGAACAGAGAAGTTCTGTCTTTCTTCTTCTGGTTCTCGGAGCTTAAGAGGAGGGAGAAAAAGTAGAGGGAAGAGATGAAGATCACGGCGTTACTGGTACTTAAATGCGATCCGACCGGTTCGGATCCGGTGATCTTAGCCAACGCCATGGATGTGAGCCATTTCGGCTATTTTCAGAGGTCCAGCGTTAAGGAATTCATTGTCTTCGTAGGACGGACCGTTGCCAGTCGGACTCCACCCAGCCAACGCCAATCCGTTCAACACGAAGGTATCAATCCTTATACTTTTCTTATTGATTCAATTATTTATTTATTTATTTCTTTACGTTTTTCGAAGGAAGAGTTACGTTTTAATATAGCATATTTTGTTGGATTACGTTTGGTTAAAAAATTTAAGCGATTGTTTGAATTAGGATCTGGTTTTGGATGTGGAGTTGGAATTGCTTAGAACAAAATAAAAATTGACACACGAGGAAAAGTAATTGATGATAAAGGGTGATGGGTTGTCTATAAGTATATTAGATATTTTGATGGGGTTTTATAAGAAATTGAAACAATCTGAATGCTAATATATCAAGTTTCCAAGATTTCTGGCCCTAGAATGAAGGAGACTTTTAAATTTAACTCACTGTGCTTGTGAAGTTTGTTTGACTTGTTATGGAGTTTGAAGGAAGTTTTTTTTTTCTGTTTCTATATTACCTTCAAATTAGGATATTGATCATTTAATGTTAGTAGAATGGCTCTTGAGCTGTGACTCATGGAGCTCTGGATTGAATTGCTCGTGACTGCATTTTATGATGTGAGATGCTTAATTGGATGACCTTCTCAATAGAAATTTGGTATATTCTTTTGGGGGTGTCAATCCAAATATTTTTAAATTCCCTATGTTTATTGTGTTTTCTTCTTTTCTTGACAGAGTACAAGGTGCATTCCTATAATAGGAATGGTCTTTGTGCATTAGGATTTATGGATGATCATTACCCGGTTCGAAGTGCATTTTCCTTGCTCAACCAGGTGAATCCATATTTTCTTGTTGTTTTTGTATTACTGGAGCAAAATTGTGTTTATTTAGAAAATGCATACTGGTGCATTTTAGCTGGCTTTCCAGATTTTCGTTCATTTTGTTGTAATTTTATTGTGCATTTCCAGGATGACTTGACAGAGCTTGTAGATATTTTCAGTAAAGATATACAACCATGGTATTTTTTTTATTTAAAAAAAACTAATTGCCAATGTACTCCTGGAAAAAAGGCCAAATTAATCAAGCCAATTTACGTGACCAAGTTTTACTGGTTGATATGTCCACGAGAAGGATACAATAAGAATCAAAAAATTAAATGAAAAATTGTACCTGGGATTTTTCTGCTTTCTACAACGCTAAGAATAGCCATAATGGTGAAAAAGGGGGAAGGAACGTCAAGGGTGGAGTTGGACCGTTGGTGGGGGAGAGGGTAATCAACCCAATGGCTTGTAGCCTGTAGGTAGTGAAAGTGAGGGGCGGCATTGATGGTGCCAGACTATCATGGTTTTGTAGAGATAGTGGAAGCAAAGAGAGAGGCCTTTTATGTTCTTTTTAGTAAAAAAAATTAATTTTCACATAAATGATTTGAGAAATTCCAGCTAAGAATTTTCATTTTTGGGCCACTCATTTCGGAGTCCGAGTAGGGTGTTTTGGACCTTTTCTTATGTTTTTTCTGTTTCTCTCTTTTTATTACCCTTTTCTTTCTTTGTTTTTCAATTTAAATACATATAATTTGTTTTTCTATTTATGTGTGTGTATTTACTAAATTCATTTCTTTTCTTTTATTGTAAATTTTGTATTTATTTCTATTGTAGTTAATTTGTTTATCTTTTTAATTCTTTTTCTTGCCTTGCTTCTATAATTCTACTATACTCTTACGTATTGGATTCATTTCAGCTTACCCTACTAGTTTTGGCATAAAAGGCACTGTTGAGTTACTTGACTTTGGGCAACTAATTTCCACAATTTTTTTCTTATTGTTTTTTCAATTTAATTTTGAGACTGATAATATTTACCTCAAGTCCACGTCAACCGGTCTAACTTAGCCAAACTCTGAATCAATTTGATCCTTTTCCAAGGAGTACATGGATAATTATGGGGAAAAAGGTAGAAGGATTTAAGTGAAACAAAGTATAGAATACTAGGACCGAAAAGGTTGTTTAGCCTTATTTATATTTTTATTGTGATTATTGACTTGAAACTTCAATTAGTTAATGAAATTGATTAGTGGCTTAGTAAAAGTTTTATCTACTATTGTCTTGTCCCTTATTATACCCCGCTTCCATGATTTCAATACTATTGTTACTGATTTAAAATACATGTGTTTAACTGTTTATGTGTCAACTTACCTGTATGCTTCTCATCAAATTCTAAATGACAGGTGCGTTGATATTGTTTGCCAATATCATACAATAATACATGTTTAAGGGAAATTTCCATGCCAAACATGGTCTTTATTTTTAGGTTGCTGTGTTATATAAATATATATATGACTACAATCATCTGTTCAAATACACATGCTCCACCTGTGCTCCAGCATTGTGATCTTTTAATGTTGCCATGTACTTTACAGTTTGACACTCGTGACCCTGTGTTACAGATAATAGATATTCTAAAACTGTAATATAATTTGTATGTTTTGAGTATTTCATCTATATTTTCATTCTACATATATTGCTGCTAAATGCTAGTAAGCTCATGTTCTATATTATTAATAAAAATCAAGAAATTATATAAAATGAAAAGAATGGGGGAAATAAGGAAGGACAATGCATCATTCCTTATAAGACGGTAAACAAATACATGAAGGACCCTTAGAACTATTTCTACATTCTCTGTAAGGGTTCGAGTGTTGGGAAAGGTGGTGAGTGGTGACCTCTACTAGTATCTTAGAATAATAAGCATACATGTGTTCATGTGCCAGACTGTTAAATTTTTGATCTGATAACCTATTAAATACTTGTCAGGTAATAGATGAGTACCAAAAGAATTTTGGTGAGTCGTGGAGAACTGTGCAAGCAGATAACTCTCAACCGTGGCCCTACCTCAATGATGCTTTGACAAAATTTCAGGTAGGTATTAAGTTTCTTTATCACTGTTGGATGGGTACATAAGACATAGTGGTATTTCTCCATTTTTTTCAACTCTAAATTTTCATATAGTTTTGAAACTTGAGCTGCTGATGAACTGAACCCCATTTTCTGTTTATTCAGGACCCTGCTGAGGCAGACAAGTTGTTGAAAATCCAGAGGGAACTGGATGAAACAAAAATTATACTCGTAAGTCCTGATATTTAATTGCATTTATTGCTAGTTTTCCAGTTGATCATATTCTCAGTGTGGCAGTGTGGTACTACTGTTTGGTTACTTGAAAGATTTTGTAACCTGGGATGAAAATTAATAAATATGGTTTCACTTAGTTCAAATATGTCTATAATTCCTTACCATATCAAATCAGAAAAGACAAATTTTTTTAGAAAAATTGAGGTTGTCTGTTGTTGTATAGTGCATAGTTTTTAATGTAAAGGAGCTCTAAATTAACTTTGTTTGATGACACTGGCTGATTTTACATGATGAGTGATGATGTGTCATGCAGGCCTTACTTCATATTTCTCTTTTTTTCCCTTTATTACATTTTATGACAGAGTTGACAGGAAGTTTATTTTACTATCAAATCTAACCTTTCCAGAAAAGAAAACAAAAGGTTTATTTAACTATCTTATCACCAGAAAAGTGTTTAGCCAATAGCTCTTAAACAGCGTGCAACCCTTCTACTAAGAAAGAGAAAAATAAGCACCCGACTATCACTAAGGACACCTATGATACCAAGCATCCACCATAACATCTACAAACCAGTATTCCATGGCCAACCTAATATGGAGCCAATCAAAAGACTTCGGACAAGTACTGCACCTACTGACAATGCTATACCTTAATACTGGACATCCCCCAAAAAAATCCACGAGCAAAACTACTGAAAAGTGCTGCAACTTGATACTGGCCCCGTCTTATGAAGGTTTTTTTTATGTTTCTTTCTGTCCATAGTCCACATCTAAAAAAGTGGGGCTGAGAGACCGCTTGATCTTGTTTGTCTCCTCTCCATACCCCAATAAAGCTGCCATTAAACTTCGAACAATCAACTTGCGTGTTAAAAATAGCAAACATGTAATTGATCCTTGCCAAGTCACAGACCCCTTCATGTCACTTCCATATATCTCAAGTGTGATGCCCCCAAAATAGATATACATCACCCATCTTGAGTCGCCAAATACATGGTACAAAATTCAAATACAACTTAATTATACATCAGTCGTGTAAAATACGACAAAACATAATCTAAGAGTTTTAATAAGAATATTGTCATCTAGACAATATCCACACTCAATGAAGTCCTCATTATATTTATTGTCACACTATTTTATAGAATAGTGAGGACTACTAAAACAACCATATGGACCGTCAATCCGTTTCCCGACTCGTCCCAGCTATATTCTCATTTCCTGAATAGAACAATGAAAGAAAGGGTGAGCTCAACTAGCCCAGTAAGAAATATTATGACTAAGATAATGCAGAATAAATTATCCTTAGCCTTCAACAGTATAACTGATGATAGAATATATAATAGACAACAAGTTTTAGATCAACAACTGCAGCGGAATAAGCAATCTATTAGAAAAGTCAAGTAGAGCATAAAATCTACTATCTTCTATGATTTAAAAAGTTTTTTATCAACTTTATCGCTGAGACTTAGCTTAATAAATAAAATCGAATCATTCCTGCATCACGGCCAAGGATATTCATGTAATCATCAATGGTCATGATTATACCGAATAATCCCTGGTCATAATCATACCAACAACTGTCCATCAATGAACTACAGTCCAATGAGGACTTTCACCACATCATTCGTCACATTACGGTCATGATTATACCGAATAATTCATGGTCATAATCATACCAAGTCCATCAATGCACGTAAGCCAAAGATGACTTTCATCACAATATAAGCATGAGGATGATGACAATGACATAATAATTCAATAAAACAAGTTCAAGATAAATTTTAAAGGTTTATAATTTAATTTATCCAGAAATCAATAACGTCCAAATTGTCAACATGATATTGCTTTGTGGAGTAAAATTTAAGAATGTTCAGAAGAATATTTTCATAAAAAGATACTGGATGAAGCGCAAATATTCAGGATATTCTACTAATTTCATGGAGTATAGAAGCCAAAACTTTAACCAACTGAGTATAATAGAATATATGAAACTGCAAATGAATTTTCACCCGTCATGCGGTAATCCACGTACACAAATCATTTCTACAATTTAATAAAGAATAAATACGAAGGATTATTCACCATGCATGCAGTAGTCCACATAGACAGATTATTCCAACAAAAAAATAAAGAATAGAATAACAGAAGAATTCACCATGCATGCGGTAGTCCGCGTAGACAGGTTAGTCCAACAGAATAATAAAGAATGGAATAACAGAAGAATTCACCAGGCATGCGATATACCGCACAGACAGGTTATTCCAACAGAATAATAAAGAATGGAATAACAGAAGAATTCACCATGCATTCGATAGACCGCACAGACAAGTTATTCCAACAGAATAATAAAGAATGGAATAACTCTTACGAGTATTGAAATAAAATAACTTTCTTCATGAATACGAAATAAATAATACCCCTTACCTTAGAAGAAACTGGATATTGGAATAGTGAGGTAGCAGACTTCTCTTCTTCTTTCTCTCTATAATAATTGCTCTAAAACTTTAGTGGATTGGTGAGAAATGAAGGAAGAATGAACTTCTATTTATAAAAAAATATAATTTCAATAATTGCACATTTTGGGGCTTGAAATGTTACAGTATAATATCTCCCTCTTTTTTTTCATTTTTAATTTAGTCCTGTAAGTATTATCAAACTTGCACCACCTCCCCTAATAGTAAATCATGTGAATTAATAGTTCATTCATGTGACTTAATAGTATAATCATGTGAAAAAATTAATTACAATATAGTACCTTCATCTATACCTCCATTTTTAATTTAGTCATGCAAGTATTATCAATCTTGCACCAACTCCCCTAATAGTAAATCATGCGAATCAATAGTACACACATGTGAACACATAGTTATAAGCATGCGAATTAATAGCAATTAATTACTCATTTATCCGATTAATTACCCGATTGGTCAATATAACCTCCAGACATTAATTATTATCGAAATAAATGTCGATTTTCACTAACACTAATAATCCCAACACAATGGAACTATCAATTTCATCTTTAATCAACACGAACTTATTCATCATTAATATTATAACTCACAATATTTAATAACAAGGTCATTCCTAGGAAAGAGGGGGCTTTCCGATAATGATTTCTCCCAATTGGCGCGCAATTAGATTATCTAACCTCTTCTTGACAGAATTTCTAGACATTGTCAATATTGCAAATAATAATATGAATAACTTTGTCGTCTCAATTATTGATTTAATAATATAACATATTATACAGATGATACTGTGACAATAATTTAATCAATGATATGAGAGATGATGCAGCAATTACTGTAGCAATAATTGAGTCTAACTGAGTGACTTCTTACGTAAACATCAATAATCAATACCGTGTGCTATTATGCAACCACGCGTATTACTGTACTTTTACTTTTGGGTAGTTCAACAGTTTTAACGGTAACACCTTCGCCGTTATTTTTATAAAAAGAAAATTCTGTCGTTTTCTTACTATGACAATACTTCCGTTGTGGGATCTACCAATGATTGTGCCGTCGTACGGATATTCTCCGACCAAACGAATATTTTATAACAACTTGCATACTTTACAAAAATTTTCACTTATCACCCTTAACTTTAACCTTTTATCAATTTAACCACTTACGAAATAAAATAATAATTATAAGAAAATTGAATACTTTCATTTCATAAAATTCGGGGTCTTACAATTTTCCCTCCTTATGAAATTTCGCCCTCGAAATTTACGTACGTACCTGGTATGCCGAATAGGTGAGGATACCTTGACTTCATTTCAAATTCTAACTCTTGAGGTATAACCTTTAAGTGTCGAATGTGATCCTTCTTATCCAAGATTTTAACACGTATCTCCTCATACGTTAAATCTTCTGTTATCTCGTCTAGTTCTAATTCAATAATGTGGTTCGGGTCCTCCACATATTTACGTAACATCGATACGTGAAAAATGTTATGAACATGCGACATACTTGGCGGTAAAACGAGTTTATAGGCTACAGTTCTTACTCGTTCGAGAATTATAAATGGGCCAATTAAATCGAGGGTTGAGATAACTCCTTCTTGAACCTTCTTCACATTCATCAGATTCGGGTGTGTAGCTTGAGCGGCTTTAACTTTATCGATTAAAGTCGATTCTACTCATATATTCGTTATCTTTACGTGGGTTCCTAGAGTCTTTAACTATATCTTCATATTTGTAAGTTATACGAAATGAGTTTTTGTGTTAATAACATCGCACTCGTAAACGCATACGATCTTCTACTCAACGCGTCAGCTACCACGTTCGCTCTTCCACAGTGATATTGAATGGTATAATCGTAATCTTCAACAGCTCGAGCCAACATCTTTGGCACATTATACTTTCGTTTTGGGTGAAAAAAATATTTGAGGGTTTAAGAAATGGATTTTGTACTAGGGTCAATACAAAATTCGATTTCACGCTCTAGGGGTAGGCCAGGAAGTCTTCAAGGATACATTAGGAAATTTATTAACAATAGAAATATCATTCAAAACTGTGACTCTCATTCAAGACTTGAATAACACATCACATTGATACCTATCATCGTTATTCACGGCGTCCCCTACGGATAGTTCGACTTCGGTGCATTCCACACAAGAAAGTCACCAGTGAAAGGCTCAGGGCTCAGGGCTCTTTACTTATGACTTAATATAACAGTGATTGACTTTAGTAGTTTGGTTGCTTGAATTCGCATAACAGGTTGGTTAGGAGTATGAAAGCTAACAACCTTACGAAAAGCATGATGAGTAGTTAACCAATCGATTCCTAAAATAACATCAAAGGCAAGTATTTTCAAAGAGATAAGATCGACAGGTAACGTGAAAGTGTCGATTTGAATCAACAAGATTTATAAACAGTGGAGGTAACGAAGGTTTCTACTAACGAAGTTTCAACAGATAAGTCAAAGTCTAATTTCTCCGGAGTCAAATTTAAACGTTGAGCGCAAGTAGGAGAAATAAAAGAATGGATAAAACCGGTATCTAATAAGGTATATAGACTTCACAAAAATTTATAATTAACTAACCCGTGCTAACTTCGTTCGGGTTGCTCACTTTTTGAGAAGTCACGAAAAATGCTCTTCCTGAAACCACCGACTTTGTTTTGTCCGTATCCGCCTTTGGTGCCACCGTCCCAGCTGGACTCGACTTTGGTGCACGACAAAATCGGGCTAGGTGACCTTTTCCACAATTGTAACATGCTTTGGACTGCATCACGCAGTTTGGACTGATATGTCCCTCCCCTCCGCATTTGAAGCATACAATTGGTGGTCGTTCTCCTTCCTTGAAAACGGGTGATGGTGCTGCTGTCTTTCCATCGTTGTTGAACCATCTCTTGAAATTTTCACTCCTATTATCTTGGTCATGATTACCACCGAAGTGGTTACCATTTCTGACATGATAATTTTCTCCACGATGATTATCATTGTTCCGATGGTCGTTGCCACCGGTATGATTATTATCGTGCTGTTGGTCGTTATCCTTTGGTTGGGCTGGCTCATTATCGTACTCCAATAACTGATCCCTATTCACTACATCTGAATACAAACACAATTTGTGAGAAATGAGGTATTGACGTATTTCGGGTTTCAAACCTCTTAGAAACATTCGCGTCATTCGCTCTTCATTATAGACCAAATGGGGTGCAAACCGGGATAACTCCGTAAATTTAGCCTCGTATTGCGACACGGTCATATTGTTTTGCTCCAACTTGATGAATTCCACCTCCTTCATGTGACGAATACTTTCAGGAAATTATTTATCGTTGAACAACTCTTGGAACTTCTTCCAAGACATCTTGAGTGCGTCAGACTGGGTACGTTTTACAGAATTCCATCAGTAATCTGCCTCTTCACACAACATAAAGGTGGCGAAGGGAAATTTTTGTTTCTCTGAGCATTTCAAGACATCAAATATCTTGGTAATCTGCTTTATCCACGTATCCGCCGTAAGTGGTTCTGGCTTTTCCAAAAATTCAGGCGGTCCCAGCTCCTTGAATTGCTTAGCAATGACCAGCCGTGGGTTGCCATTGTTTCCACCTGCATTTTGAACAGAGGCCGCTCTCGCCTGATGTTGCATGAATTGCATAAAGCCTCTGAACATTCCTTCGTTCACCATTTCATCGGTGTTATTGTTTACCTGAGGATTATTGTCTTCCTGTTGCACATTATCCTGGGTATTGATCGTTGGTGACTCAACGGTCTCATGTGCTTCATTGCTTATTTCAACATTTTCGGATGCCATTTTCAAATACTGCCACAAAACTGCCACAAAACAAGGGTTAATTAACATATCACATATTATCCCTATACTCTGACCGACCAATTAAATACCAAATAAACTTAGATAGGTCATACTAGCGAAGGAATTTTTCGTCTCTCCCCTCTTAGTTCTTGTCTCACATCTCAGCCAGGGATCATATTCCTAAGCTTTGATACCAACTGTGACGCCCCCAAAATAGGTATACATCACCCATCTTGAGTCGCCAAATACATGGTACAAAATTCAAATACAACTTAATTATACAACAGTCGTATAAAATACTACAAAACATAATCTAAGTTTTAATAAGAATATTGTCATCTAAACAATATCTACACTCAATGGTCCTCATTACATTTATTATCACACTATTTTATAGAATAGTGAGGACTACTAAAACAACCATCTGGATCGTCAATCCGTTCCCCGACTCGTCCCAGCTATATTCTCATTTCCTGAAGAGAACAGTGAAAGAAATGATGAGCTCAACTAGCCCAGTAAGAAATATTATGACTAAGATAATGCAGAATAAATTATCCTTAGCCTTCAACAGGTATAACAACTGATAAAATATAATAGACAACAAGTTTTAGATCAACAACTGCAGCGGAATAAGAAATCCATTAGAAGAGTCAAGTAGAGCATAAAATCTACTATCTTCTATGATTTAAAAAGTTTTTCATCAACTTTATCGCTGAGACTTAGCTTAATAAATAAAATCGAATCATCCATGCATCACGGTCAAGGATATTCATATAATCATCAATGGTCATGATTATACCGAATAATCCCTGGTCATAATTGTTAACGCCAAGATCTTTGATGACGTCCCAATCACGTAAGACGCCCTAATCCTGCACAGAAAACACGATCAACACCAAAAGCTTGACGGCTGGACCGTCGGGGGATAGCTCCGGCGTGAGAGTCAATACAGGTGTTCAAGGTTTAACAATGGAGGGTGTAAAAATGTCTAGTGTGTTGAGCTCGGTAGAAAGTGTATGCGTACCTTTTGTTAGGAGACCCCCTTGCTAGGTTATACTCCCATACTCGGTTTTTTGTGCCACCAACCACGATCTGACACGGCCTCCTGCTTCTCTGTGGTCTCAGCCGTGTGCATGCAGGTTGTCACCTTTTTTCCACTGTTCCTGTCGCCGGCCGGATAAGATCCCATCCACATTAATGATCTGCAGGTGCTTGGTCAACTGCCCTCTTCCTTTTTTATCATTACCGGTCAAAGTCTTAGATATTTAAAAGATCTTATGGGCCGGCCACTTGACCCCACCCATTATTAATGGGATACAATAAAGGCAATATAAATGTTAGGCCCAATGACTATAAGACTTAGTGATAAAGGTCCACTAGGCTAATTAAACGGATGAGCCCAATTAGTCAGGCCCAATGAAAGAAATATCAGGCCCCAACATTGCCCCCTAGTCTTTTATTAAACAGGATGTTTAGTGGAAGACTGACTGCAAATAGCGCGAGTTCACAAGACGAAAGGGCCCACTGGGCGCCAGCCTACCTTGGATAACCCACCAAAACCAAAATCAGACGTTACCCTTTCCTCTCCCTCATCATTATCCCCAATTAATGCGCCGCCCTCGGCTCTCGTGCAAATTTTGAAAAAATCACTTGCTATAAAAGCCGCTGCCCATTCTCCTTGGAGGGTTCCCTGCCATTTCGAATTCATAAGAGCTTATTGTCTTCTCCTCCTCAAACCTCTTCATTTTCTCTGTAAGTTCTCAACAATGGCATCTCAGAACCCCGATACCAGTTCTCCCCTTCGTGTCGCCCCCATCTCCACCGTGACCCCTCACCCCAATCCTGACAAAGAGGTCCCGGGCTCAAACCCCCAAATCAATGCCGCGAGTAAGGAAGCTCCGTCCATGGAACCACTCCCCAACCCATCTGATTTTTTCCAGAACGAGGAAGACTTTCCTCATGCCAACACCCCTTCCACTGTCAATGAAACTGAGCTCTGCAATATCAGAGCTCGCTATCAGATCCCGGATACCCACAGGGTACGGATAGCGGCTCCTCACGAAAGGATGTATCAGCGTCCCGATGGCTGGATCGCCGTTCCGGCAACCTTTCTGGAGAAGGGGGTGAGGTTCCCTCTTCACGCCTTTTTGATCACCCTCTTAGGGTTTGTCGGAGTGGGGTTCGCCCAACTGGTGCCGAACTCGTACATCCACATACTGGCTTATATAGCCTTCTGCTACGAGATAGGAGTTCCCCCTGCTGTGGATTCCTTCTTCACCCTCTTCTCTGTGGGGAAATCACGGGAGAAAGGCTTCAAGGTGCTAAGTAAGATAGCCCCCAAGCCCAATGCCAGGATCGAGAAGCGGTCTCTAATGGACACTCCTTCGAGCAACCGAGGATGGCATAACAAATGGTTCTTCGTCAACGGGCCCGAAATCTCTTCTATTCCTGACTGGACCACTTCTGATCGCGTTTCTGCAGACTTCGGAGACATATCCGAGGAGCGCATAAGAGAAATGACGCGCATCATAGAGAAGATACCCCTGAAGGAGTGGAGCTTCGGCCTCTTGGGCAAACATGCCTGGTTGTACGACCACAAGTTGTCTCTTATCAAGCCGACCTCGACCGATCGGAGGGACTTGGATAGGTACCTTTCTGGCAAGCCTTCATCCCCTTCCACTGAAGTTCCCCAAGAAGAACTTCCGGCCTCGGAGGCCCAGGATGCAGAGGTCTCCCGTGGATCAGAACCTGTTGAGGAGCCCAGCCGACCTCGACAGAAGAAGAGGGCGGTTCGGAAAGTCCGGTCAAATCTTCAAGGAACTCAATCAACTTCTACAGCGAGTCTGATTGACTTGCCCGCGACCGAGCGAATGCAGGCTCTACGGATAAAGAAAAGGAGGACTCACGTGACTCCTCTGTCTGCCGATGAGCTTCGAGTTCCTCGTTCTGCCGCGGTTGAGCCTCCCCCCGTCATCCCTGTGGAGATCCACGTTTCAGAAGATGAGCTCGAAAACTTGAATGAGTCTCCTCTTCTGTCTCGTAAAAGGAAGCAGTCCTCCGAGGATCAACCAGCACCGCCTCCTGAACCATCAGTGCCTTCTCCGCCGAGACCCTCTTCCTCTACCTTCCGGCGAGAAGCTGCGTCTTCCCCCACTGTATGGCCTGATTTTAACGAGAACTTTCCTTTTCAGCTGTTCGACTCCTTTGTTCGGGAGACCGATGACCATCGGTTCGGAAACAGTTCGATCAGGGATTTGATCGAGGAGGGCATGAGTTACCAGGCTAAGGTGAGTTGGTTCAATTGAAATATCTAGGGATCATCTGTTTCTTCTACTAATTCGCTTTAAATGTCTGCAGGCAAATGCTGTCTTCGGGAGACTTCTCCCCCGATACCGAGAGTCTGAAGCCGAAGAAGATGCGGCCAGGCGAGAGATGGCCACTATGGCTTCTGCTCTGGAGAGGGAGAGAAGGGCTCATGGTATCACTATCTTCAATAAAGAAGGCCTTCAGAAGGACTTAAATAAGTTGAAAGAACAGTTGGAGACATCCGAGGCCACCCATCAGCTGACCGTTACTTCAAACATAGACCTGGTTCGTCGGAACGAGGTTCTTGTCGGGAAGAACGAGACGATGGTGAAGACCAATAAGAGCTTGGCTATACAAGTACACGACCTTGAGGCCAGGGATCTGAGGCATCTGAAGGAGCGGGCAAAACTCGAAGAGGAGCTCCGCGAACTTCGGGCTCTGAGAGACTTGGGTCCTCCTCTAACCGGAGATCTTCGGAGGGAAATCCAACAAGAATACCGAAAATCTGCTGAGTTGAACGAGGAGATCATCCAGATGTTCTCGGATGGATACGACGAATGCCGAAGCAAAGACAAGGCAAGACTTGTTGCTGCCAAGGTTGAACCGACTATCCTGGACTCTTCGGAAGACGAAGCCGATCTCTGAAGATGGTTTTCTTTCCCTTAGCTGTAGGATTTTTGTAAAGCTTCTATCGCTTTGTAAACATCATTGTGTAAATAAAATATCAGTGTTATCGGTACCATTCTTTATGACTTCGGTTTTCCCTGTTTACCAGCACTTCAATATGGATTTAATTTGAAAAATGTACAAGCTCCTCCGTGGGCCTAACTTTAAACTGTTAATTAGCAACTAAGCAAGTCGTATAACAGGTAAGACGAAGCTAAATAACATGGCCTTCCGAACTCAACACTTAGAACGATTTAGGCAATAATAATAAAGTAAAGGGATACTTATTCGTTACCGAAGTGTGAGGTAGATGTCGCGAGGGATCGGACGAAGCTTGAATGACGATGCTTGTCTACCCCGAAGGGCCAGATAAGGTTCTTAGGATCACCGGACGGTGCGGTTATCATCAAATGGTCGACAAGTCTGTCCGAACCTTTTAGCTTTGGTGGCCATTGATTTTACCACCCTTGGTAAAAAACAATATAGGAGCCAGGATTTGACTACCACACGGGGTATCAAATAGATTGGCTACCATCGAATGGCCAGCGAGTCCTACCATTCCTCCTTACTTCGGTGACCATTGATTTTACCACCCTTGGTAAAAAACAATATAGGATCCAGGGTTTGACTACCACACGGGGTATCAAACAGATTGGCTGCCATCGAATGGCCAGCGAGTCCTACCATTCCTCCTTACTTCGGTGACCATTGATTTTACCACCCTTGGTAAAAAACAATATAGGATCCAGGATTTGACTACCACACGGGGTATCAAATAGATTGGCTGCCATCGAATGGCCAGCGAGTCCTACCATACCTCCTTACTTCGGTGACCATTGATTTTACCACCCTTGGTAAAAATCAATATAGGATCCGGGATTTGACTACCACACGGGGTATCAAATAGATTGGCTGCCATCGAATGGCCAGCGAGTCCTACCATACCTCCTTACTCCACTGTGACATTAGGACAGATGCGAAGATCAGTTGTGAAAGAAGTGACTTTTTATTGATGATGAATGGTTATGTACAGACTCCCAGTGGACTGACTTGGTTTCTATTGAAAGTACTTTCGGAGCCTGCCTGCGTGCCATGTGTTCTGAATTTCGGATCCATCCAAGGCCTTCAGTCGATATGTCCCGGGCTTTGGTACTTCGGCCATCTCATACGGTCCTTCCCAGTTTGGCATCAACTTCCCAGTGTTCTGCGGTGTAGATGCTTCGGCCTCTCTGAGAACGAGGTCTCCAACCTCAAATCTTCGGAGCTTTACCCCTTTGTTGTAGTGCTTGGCGACTCTTCTTTGGTAGGCTGCTAACTTGATCATAGCCATTTCTCTGACTTCCTCTAGCAGATCCAAGTTGGCTTTTAATCCCTCGTCATTGTAGATCTCACTGAACTGACTAACTCGAAGGCTTGGAGATCCAATCTCAACTGGGACTAAGGCATCAGTGCCGTAGGCCAGTCTGAAAGGCGAGTCTCCTGTTGTTGTCCTCGGCGTAGTCCTATAAGCCCACAATACGCTAAGCAGCTCTTCCGGCCATCTTCCTTTGGCTTCGTCCAATCTGCGCTTGATCCCGTTTAAGAGTGTTCTGTTAGTCACTTCGACCTGCCCGTTCGATTGCGGATGAGCCACTGACGTCTTCCTGTGCTGAACCCCCAGTTCCTTCAGAAAGCCTTCAAATTTTGATCCCACAAACTGACGTCCGTTGTCTGATATCACCACTTGAGGGATCCCGAAGCGAAACACTACGAATTCTTTTATAAATTTCAGACACTCCTGTTCCGTTATCAGCCGAAGTGGTTTCGCCTCGACCCATTTGGTCATATAATCAATGGCGACGATGACGAAGCTGACCTGCCCCTTAGCCTTCGGTAACGGACCCAGTATATCAACCCCCCAGACAGCGAAGGGTATAGGAGATAGAATCGAGTATAGCTCTTCCGGTGGCTGATGTGGGATCGGACTGTTGAGCTGACATTTATCACACTTTTTCACGTATTCCGTAGCCTCCTTGAAGATCGTTGGCCAGTAGTACCCCTGCCGAAGAACTTTGTGTGCCAGCGACTTAGCCGCCATGTGATCACCGCAGATACCCTGATGAACTTCCCGAAGGGCGTACTCTGCTTCGGACGGGACCAGACATTTCAATAATGGTGACGAAAATGCCCTCCGATAAAGATCCCCGTCAATGAGAACGAAGTTGGCACTTTTGTATTTGACCTTTTTTGCTAACATCTGATCCGAAGGAAGGACGTCGTCTGCCAAATAATTGATGTAGGGAGTCATCCAGCAGTCAGGTCGCTCGATACACATCACCGAGTCATGTTGCACACTAGGCTGCTGTAAGACCTCCAGATAGATTGACCCGTTGAACACGACAGCATCTGTAGTGGCTAACTTTGATAAGGCATCGGCAATAGAATTATCGTTACGCTCTACGCCTTGGAATTCGTGAAAAGCAAAGTATCGGAGTCGGTCTTTCAATTCTGCCAAGTACCTGATCATCCTCGTCCCCCGAACTTCATATTCTCCTGATAACTGCTTGACGACCAACTGAGAGTCACTATAGATACTCAATTTCTGGACTTCTAGGCTCTTCGCCAGCCGAACCCCAGCTAGAACGGCTTCATACTCGGCCTCGTTGTTAGTCGCCTTGAACCCGAATCTAATGGCTTGTTGTACCTTGAACCCTTCCGGACTGGTCAGAATAATCCCTGCTCCACTGACATTCACTGTGGAAGACCCATCTACATACAGTGTCCATGTATTCTGACCGTGCTGAAGAAGTGTAACAGTTCGATCAGATGTCCTCGTTTCCGGCGACTCGGCATCTGCCTCGGTAAAGGAACATTCTACCACAAAGTCGGCCAAAGCTTGTCCCTTGATAGCGGTTCGGGGATGGTATTCGAGGAAAAACTGGGACAATTCCATGGTCCATGCTGCCAATCTCCCCGAAACCTCCGGCTTGCCCATTACCTTTTTCAGTGGTTGATCTGTGTAGACGATCAAGAGCCTACCCTGAAAGTATTGCCGAAGCTTTCGGCTAGCAATTACTAAAGCAAAGGCAATCTTTTCAATATTTGGATACCTGGTTTCGGCGTCTCGTAGGACGTGACTGACGTAATAGACCGGGTGCTGCTTTCCGCTGATCTCCCGAATCAACACCGCTCCAACGGCTAAGGGACTTGCTGCAAGGTATAGATATAAGGTTTCTTTCGGAGTGGGTTTTACCAATAGGGGAGCAGAGGACAGATAGGTCTTTATGCCTTGGAAGGCTTCTTCACAGAGCGAGGTCCATTGGAAAGTTTTAGCGTTCTTCGGCCCTTTCAGTGTGTCGAAGAATGGTAGACACCTCTCTGCGGATTTAGACATGAACCTCCTCAGAGCTGCAATTCTACCGGTCAAGCGTTGGACGTCTTTAAATGATTGAGGAGTCTTCATGTCAAGGACTGCTTGAATTTTCTCCGGATTAGCTTCGATGGCCCTCCGACTGACTAGATACCCCAAGAACTTTCCCGCACCGAGGCCGAAGGTACATTTTGCGGGATTAAGCCTCAATTTGTGCTGTCGGACAGTCTGGAAACATTCCTCCAGATCATCCAAATGTTTCTGAACCTGCCCGCTTTTAACGATCATGTCGTCCACATAAACCTCCATATTCTTTCCCAGCTGCTTGTGGAAGATAAAATTCATCATTCTTTGGTAGGTTGCTCCAGCATTTATAAGGCCAAAGGTCATCTTCTTATAGGCGTATACCGAACGGTGCGTAATGAATGCTGTCTTCGGGATATCTTCCTTACACATAGATATTTGATGATAACCTGAAAAAGCATCCATAAAGCTTAGTAGAGCATAACCTGAAGTTGCATCAATAAGTTGATCAATATGGGGTAAAGGATAAAAGTCCTTCGGGCAAGCTTTATTTAGGTCGGTGTAATCAATGCAAACTCGCCATTTCTGGTTTTGCTTCTGCACCAATACTACATTGGCCATCCACTGTGGGTAGTCGATCTCAAAAATAAAATCAGCAGCCAACAGCTTGGCGATCTCTTCGTCAATTATCTTCTGTCGCTCGGGTGCGAAGATCCGTCTCTTTTGCCGAACAGGCTTCCTCGAGGGGTCTACCTCCAATCGGTGCTCAGCAACCCTTCTGCTAATCCCAGGCATGTCCTTTGGTTCCCATGCGAAAATGTCCGCATAGCTGCGAAGGAGTTCCATAAGATTTGTCCGAAGAGGCTCTGGTAGACCCAAACCAATTTTTACTGTCTTGTCCGCTTTCCCGAGGACCAACTCGATCTCCTCCGTCTCCCCCGCAGGTGTTACCAATGGCTCGGAGCTGCTTTCAGTGAAGGGCTCAATCTCGATTGCCATGGTTTGTTTCTGTTTGCTAACCCCTACTCCGGAAGAGATGCACGCATTCCGGTAACAGCGTCGGGCTAGATCCAAATCCCCAGCCACCTCTCCGACTCCGTGCGCTGTGGGGAACTTAATCTTGAAATGGGGGATGGAAGTCACGGCTTGGAGAGCCGTCAAGGTAGGTCTTCCCAGTATAGCGTTGTAAGCCGAATCTACATGCACAACATAAAATTTACACATTATTTCCGCCTGCTGAGGGGCTGTGCCGAAGACCACTGGGAGTTCGATAGTGCCTGCAACTTTGACCGGATCGTTACTGAAACCATATAGAGGAGCCTCCTGCCCAACTTCCATCTTTCGCCCTTCAAGATGCATTCTTTGATATGCGTGGGCGTACAGAATATCCACTGAAGACCCGTTATCTATCATCATACGCTTCATGTCTACCGAGCCCACTTGCGCGGTGATCACTAATGCTCCTTCATGTGGATCAATGGTCTCCAAAGGATAGTCCGTGTCTGTAAAAGATATAATAGTTCCGGGAAATGGTCTATCCACCTTTGGAGAGGCACCTGATACGGACATAACCGAATCCAGATACCCCCTTCTCTTTCTTCCTACCAATTTCCCCGACGTTCCCCCTGTTATTACGTCGATGACATGCCTTGGTGGCGGGTTCGGGACGGGCTGCACAGGAGGATCTGTTTGAACTGACTGAACGGTGCGGTCGGCACCTTGGTGACTCTTTTCGGCCACATATTGGACTAACAAACCGCTCTGGATCTTTCTTTCCACAAAATCCTTAAGATTACAACACTCATTGGTGCCATGGCCTGCGGCTTGATGATAGTTACAATATTTTCGAGGGTTGCCCTGCCCGGTCCTATAGTTGTCCCTCGGTGGCTCAAAGAACGGCTGGTTCCGGATTTGGTCTAGAATCACCGATCTGTCCGTGTTTAGTTTGGTATAAACCTTATTCACCTTCGGGGTCGAAGCGGGCGGACGAGCATCTCCTTGTCGCCACGAGTTGTTGAACTTCTTGGAACGACTCTCCGATCTATCACTGTACCCCCCAGTCTTTTTCGGATCATCCCGGGTTCTAGGGGCATCTGCCTCCTTCATCTGTTCCGTAGAGGAACGCTTCAAGCTACTCATAGCCTCCTCCACAACGATATAACCTTCTGCCTTGTCGAATGCCTCTGCCAGGCTTTTCGGGTGATTGAACATCAACTTTTTCACCAGCTTCTCCGACTTTACTAGGTCCAGACCGTTCTGAAACAAACCCACGGCTTGGAGATCGTTCAAATCAGACACCTGGCCAACGGCTTCTCGGAACCTCTTCACATACTGACCCAAAGACTCATCGGTGTACTGCCTGACCTGTGCCAAAGAGCCCGTGGGCTTCTCTCTCCTTCGGTTACTCCCAAAACGAGCATGGAACTTATCGCAGAGTTCGGACCACGAGGAAATTGAATCTGCCGGTAAATTTCCCATCCACTGCCTCGCATCCTTTCTCAACGTCGTAACAAACATATGACATTTAGCAGCGTCAGCGAAATCGTAGTAGTCCATCAACCGGTCAAATACTTGGCTGTGGTCGTAAGGATCTCCCGAACCATCGTAACTTTCCATGTGAGGCAACTTCTTAGAGGTGTCCGCCTTCTCCTTAAGAATGTCCGAGGAAAACGGGGATGCTTTCTTTCCCGGAGTGTTCTTCACCTGCTGGACCTCAGCCAACTGTTTCTGGAGCGCCTTCAGTTCTTTTACGAGGTATTCTACTCCTTCCGGTTGCGACGACACTCCCTTCTCCGACGACTCTCTCTTTCTCGGAGTAGGTCGGTCGTTGATCATAATACCCCCAACCTCCGAAAGACTTTCGCGACGACGGTCTTCTGAGCGAAGTACCCGACTTTCGGGCGTACGGCCCCCGGATCTGCTTCGCCTCCGGGTCCGACGACTGTGGTGGGAGTGTGTGACAATGAGTGCCCTCTCCATGCTCTCTGGAGTTCGTTCTCTGGATCGGCCTTTCCTACCACTTCGGGCCTGCCCTGTAGGGACGTCACGACGGAATGCTTCCTTCGATCTTCGAGGAGTAGGGCTCCTCGATCTTTCTCTCTCCCGATGTTGGCTTTGAAACCCACGTTCTGACTGAACCGGCTCCTTCCCGCTGCGATGCACACGCCTTTCAGACTGGACGTAACTCGATGCTTCATCCCTCAACTCCTCCATCCGGGACATCTGCTCGGCTATATCCTGCCTCTGCTTCATGAGTGACTCCATGGCCCTATCGGCCTCTTCCGCCAGCTTAGCCAATCGGGAGGTCTTCTCGTCGTGGTCTAGCTGTTTCCGGCCGCGGCCGGATTCCTTATCCGTCGTGAAGATTAACTTTCTCTTAGCTTTGCCCACGGCTCTCGGACGAGAGTCTCCATGTGACCGCTTGGAGGCTGTGCTAGCATGAGCACTTAGGGTGGGCCCCAAACGATCTCTAACAGAAACTCGTGGCGGTGAGTCACCAACAGTCATCGGTTGTCCTTCAGGCGTGTCTGCTCTGCTCTTCCCCATCCTGAGAGCGTGGAACAAATAAATGTTTGTGATTGAAAGCTCTGAAACACTAGAACTCAGCCCTCCTTCTAGCGCCAATGTTAACGCCAAGATCTTTGATGACGTCCCAATCACGTAAGACGCCCTAATCCTGCACAGAAAACACGATCAACACCAAAAGCTTGACGGCTGGACCGTCGGGGGATAGCTCCAGCGTGAGAGTCAATACAGGTGTTCAAGGTTTAACAATGGAGGGTGTAAAAATGTCTAGTGTGTTGAGCTCGGTAGAAAGTGTATGCGTACCTTTTGTTAGGAGACCCCCTTGCTAGGTTATACTCCCATACTCGGTTTTTTGTGCCACCAACCACGATCTGACACGGCCTCCTGCTTCTCTGTGGTCTCAGCCGTGTGCATGCAGGTTGTCACCTTTTTTCCACTGTTCCTGTCGCCGGCCGGATAAGATCCCATCCACATTAATGATCTGCAGGTGCTTGGTCAACTGCCCTCTTCCTTTTTTATCATTACCGGTCAAAGTCTTAGATATTTAAAAGATCTTATGGGCCGGCCACTTGACCCCACCCATTATTAATGGGATACAATAAAGGCAATATAAATGTTAGGCCCAATGACTATAAGACTTAGTGATAAAGGTCCACTAGGCTAATTAAACGGATGAGCCCAATTAGTCAGGCCCAATGAAAGAAATATCAGGCCCCAACAATAATTATACCAACAACTGTCCATCAATGAACTATAGTCCAATGAGGACTTTCACCACATCATTCGTCACATTACGATCATGATTATACCGAATAATCCCTAGTCATAATCATACCAAGTCCATCTATGCACGTAAGCCAAAGATGATTACAATATAAGCATGAGGATGGTGACAATGACATAATAATTCAATAAAACAAGTTCAAGATAAATTTTAAAGGTTTATAATTTAATTTATCCAGAAATCAATAACGTCCAAATTGTCAACATGATACTGCTTTGTGGAGTAAAATTCAAGAATGCTCAAAATAATATTTCCATGAAAAGATACTGGATGAAGCGCAAATATCCAGGATATTTTACTAATTTCATGGAGTATAGAAGCCAAAACTTTAACTAACTGAGTATAATAGAATATATGAAACTGCAAATTGATTTTCACCCGCCATGCGGTAATCCACGTAGACAGATCATTTTCACAATTTAATAAGAAATGAATACGAAAGATCATTCACCATACATGCGGTAGTCCACATAGACAGGTTATTCCAACTGAAAAATAAAGAATAGAATAACAGAAGAATTCACCATGCATGTGGTAGTCCGCGTAGACAGGTTATTCCAACAGAATAATAAAGAATGGAATAACGGAAGAATTCACCAGGCATGCGATAGACCGCACAGACATGTTATTCCAACAGAATAATAAAGAATGGAATAACAACTCTTGCGAGTATTGAAATAAAATAACTCTCTTCATGAATACGAAAGAAGTAATACCCCTTACCTTAGAAGAAACTGGATACTGGAATAGTGAGGTAGCAGGTTTCTCTTCTTTTTTCTCTCTATAATAATTGCTCTAAAGCTTTAGTGAATTGGTGAGAAATGAAGGAAGAATGAGCTTCTATTTATAGAAAAATATAGTTTCAATAATTGCACATTTTGGGGCTCAAAATATTACAGTTACCTCCCTCTTTTTTTTCATTTTTAATTTAGTCCTGCAAGTATTATCAAACTTGCACCACCTCCCCTAATAATAAATCATGTGAATTAATAGTTCATTCATGTGACTTAATAGTATAATCATGTGAAAAAATTAATTACAATATAGTACCTTCATCTATACCTCTATTTTTAATTTAGTCATGCAAGTATTATCAATCTTGCACCAACTCCCCTAATAATAAATCATGTGAATCAATAGTACACACATGTGAACACATAGTTATAAGCATGTGAATTAATATCAATTAATTACTCATTTATCCGATTAATTATCCGATTTGTCAATATAACCTCCAGACATTAATTATTATCGAAATAAATGTCGATTTCCACTAACACTAATAATCCAACACAATGGAACTATCAATTTCATCTTTAATCAACACAAATTTATTCATCATTAATATTATAACTCACAATATTTAATAACCAGGTCATTCCTAGGAAAGAGGGGGCTTTCCGATAAGGATTTCTCCCTATTGGCGCGCAATTAGATTATCTAACCTCTTCTTGACAAAATTTCTAGACATTGTCAATATTGCAAATAATAATATGAATAACTTTGTCGTCTCAATTATTGATTTAATAATATAACATATTATACAGATGATACTGTGACAATAATTGAATCAATGATACGAGGGATATGATGCAGCAATTACTGTAGCAATAATTGAGTCTAACTGAGTAACTTCTTACGTAAGCATCAATAATTAATACCGTGTGCTACTATGCAACCACCCGTATTACTGTACTTTTACTACCGGGTAGTTCAACAATTTTAACGGTAACACTTTCGCTGTTATTTTTATAAAAAGATAATTATGTCGTTTTCTTACTACGATAATACTTCCGTTGTGGAGTCCACCAATGATTGTGCCGTCGTACGGATGTTCCCCGACAAAAAGAATATTTCCCAACTAAACGAATATTTTATAACAACTTGCATACTTTGCAAAAATTTTCTCTTATCACCCGTAACTTTAACATTTTATCAATTTAACCACTTACGAAATAAAATAATAATTATAAGAAAATTGAATACTTTTATTTCATAAAATTCGGGTCTTACATCAAGTCTCTTGATAAGTGACCAACTTTTCCCCCCAAGTGAAATGGATATTTAGCATTTTTCCAGTTTAAGCTAGTAGCTGAGATTGGTATTGAGGAAATCCATTTGCATTTAGCAGCTCGTGACAAAGAAAACGAATAAAGGGTTGCAGTATGGATTGACATTTGGTCTTCACCAGTGTTTTTCAGAGAATTTTTCATAGGTAGTCTCGGGTGTTTCAAGCCACTGTTTTTGTTTTAAATTTTAGCGCAAGGTACTTTTTAGTTGCATATATGGAATATCCAAAATAATGTGTTTAAAAACCAAAGTAAAGACAACTCACCTAGTGCTAGGACCCAACAAAGAATACTTGGAGAGTCAACCTTGGTTATCTTGTATTATTATGGGAGTTGACTTGTATAGAAATGCTATGCATTGAAATATCTTAATCGTCACGGGTTCTTTCTGTTATACATGACATACTGCTGTTCCGTGGATTGTTGTTGTAATTACTTTACTTGTAACGGTGAGATAAGATGATCAATTTGTTATTTTGGTGATATGGATTAGAGTTTTACAATGTTCACCAGAAAGGACAATTTTCACCCATTGCACACTAAATCATATTGATCTGTTCTTTTGTTTCGCCTAATGTTATGTATGTCATGCATGCTATTATTTGCTACAGCACAAGACCATCGATAGTGTTCTTGCTCGAGGGGAGAAGCTGGACAGTTTAGTTGAGAAGAGTTCAGATCTTAGTGCAGCTTCACAGGTACATACTACATGCATTTGATCTGGGCCCTCGCAGTTGAACTCACCACCAAATTACATAGAGAACTGTATGCTCAAGGCAAAGTTTGTATTCTATTGTCACTTTAATGTTGTGCAACTCTTTTTTGAAATCTACGATTCAAATGTTATGTGCCTATATAAGTTTATAGATTATCACATGATTACAACTATTCTATGTTACACGGACTAGGGTATGGGAGTCGGGTGTTGGTGTCAGACTTGTCTATTATTAAAATAATAAAATTTGGGAACTCGGCGAAAAAGTTTTTTTTTTTTAGATATGGTTTTGTGGATACAAGTCATGTTGTTTAAAGTTAATAGTATGTGAGATTTAGTGAAAGAATGTCGAACATTTAGTGTGAATTTTGATTATAGAAGATGATTAGTGGGATGTGATGACTTAAGTATGACAGATTCAGTGAAAGAAGTACCAAAATTATTGGTTCAAATTCAAAATACCATCAAGTTTATGGGGTATAATATCAATTGTTGGTGACTCGAAGTGTCTGATCGACATGTGAAGGATCCGACATGGATCCATACCCACACCCATGTCATCACCCTCAACTGAAGAGTCCATGTAAGCCAGCAGCTATTTGGTGTAAATATCAATACGATGATTTAATGTGTGTATGTCTTTATTGTCGAGTAACTTTTACTTTTTTCAAACTGTGCTTAAAAAATATAGCTAGGATCACGCCTTCATTGTCCAACTCGACCCAGGTTCTGATAATGAGGACCTATACTAATTCTGAGGATACTAATATACATGTATAACGTAAAACATGATTGAATTCTTAGTGTCCGAGTTGGATACTGAGAAGATGCTTGTCCACAGTTTTTACTGTTTCTATGGGCTGATTTATTTGGTTTCAAGTTACAGGCATTGTGTTTTTGTAGAACATTTTGTTAGCATTTTGGTATTTTGTTGGGGATAATTTAAAATATTTTTCCTACAATGGAAATGATTTCAATTTTCATTCCATGTTTACCAGTTATCTTTTTTGTATTTCTTCCTATTAATGTTTCAGAAGGTTATGTTCAGGTCAGGTTTTAGTTTATGTTGTACAGATGCTCATGTAATTTTGCAAGTATGTCTATCTGGGGAAAAATTAATTAAAACTATTTCTGAACTTTATTTGCTCAAGCATAGTTTATCCAGTGATTTTCATTAAGTCCTCAATTAAGCTCTATATTATATATATAAAAAAATAAAATTAGAGGAAAGTTGAGTGGTTTGGCCGACCACCCACTAAGCCCAGTGGGGCTTTGTGCCTGCATGTAACATGTAACCTCTTTGCATATGAGAACAACGTTATAAATGAACATCTAGGCTAGTTAGGTCTATTAGTTAAATAAAAATATGCTTTTATTGAGTTATTTTGTCGTCTTTGGATGTCAATTATTCCCAGTCAGTGGAGGACAAAACATCCAAGGTTATGAAATTTGACTGCTAAGTTTGAGGTGTATGCTATATAGTTTCATTCCAATTATAGTAGGAAAGGAAAATCCATGGGTCATGATTCAAGCCACTTAGCCTAGTGGAAAAGCCAAGTGTTGAGGTGGTGGTTGTTTTACGGATTGAAGCCATCACTCGTGCTTTTTAAAGCACGTTTCATTGTTTTTCAGTATATTCATGTGAGACCTTTCTCATCTCTTCAAGAAGCTTGTCACCTGTTAATGCCCCTTATTTTTTTCCCCATGATTGTGGATTCTTTTATAAGAAGTTGTATTTTTTTTTTATACGGATCTATAATTTAAATTCTATGTTATGATCCTTTGTTTTATTGCTGTGAAAATAAACTTGGTCATTGCTGACACAAGAGCCTACTGGTGATATTCTTAAACAGATGTTCTACAAGCAGGCGAAGAAAACCAATCAATGCTGTACAATATTGTAAAAGCGTCTGAAGCGACCATGGATTCCTTGTCATACTGTTAAATGTGATGACGATTCACAAAATTATTGTCTATATCTCTAATAGATTGTTGCAAGATGGAACATAGGTTCTTCCCTCTTGTATCCTGGCTTTGTGAGATTGAAGAAAGCAAATACTGAATAGTATTGGCCTATTGGCAATGTTTTTCTTGTTAAAATATATTATTTGTATGCTTACTTCTTGTTTACATTAATTCAATTCTGTCTCATTGTTTACTTAGGGTTGTTTATGGCATCCAAATATAACACCGCAGCCAGTTCATTTTGAAATATGGATTTTTGCGCATTCCAGTGACCTGTCATTCTTTTCTTTACAAAATGGATGGGAAATTGGGAATAATCTCTCAAAAACAACCCTACCAGAAATGTCCTTGATTTTTTGTTTACTCGTTCAATTTTTTTATCTTCATTTACTAACTGATACTTTTGGTCCTTACCCAATGCCAATGGTTACCTGGTGATCATGATTTAACCATCTCTGCAATGTTTATTATGAATAGTAAGCTTGAATTTAAACTAGAAAAAAATATGTAGACAGCAGAGTTACTCGGGCTTTCCATCTGAAAATTTGCCTGCACATATGTCCATGCACTTGACCCACAAGGGAGAGAAGATTAGTTGCCAGTTTTGTTCTTTATATATATATATATATAGAGAGAGAGAGAGAGAGAGAGTTGCACTTTGAAAGGGCAAGGAGATGATGACCAATGCTGGGAAGGGTAAATTACTGCTTGTTTGTTTACAGCAGCTTCTTTGGGCAACTAAACAAACCAAACAGGCAAACACAACAACCGTGGAATATAAAAGCACATACATACGGATACAATCGCATCAAGTTACAAGCATATTTCAGTAGGCACCTATGAAAGGAAACACCACCTAATCCATTGATTGAAAAAGACCGAGATAAGTTGTGAACAAGACCCCACCGCTCATCCTTAGAACCTAAGTTTCATATTTCTTCCATTTCCAACTGAAAATACCAACAAGTCACCCACAAATCACAATAAATACATACGTACCACAACTAAACGTTACTTTCATACTTACAAAACTTGGAAGCAAAATAAAAACTACTCATACACGCTTTTATTGCTATAGCTGACACCATCTGCCCACACCATCTATCTGCCTAGAATGGATTTGATCCACCAAATTCCTTTGGCATCTTCTTCACTCTCTGGTGGAGGATCAGTTTGTGGTGTCTTGTGCAGTTTGCTGACATCATCGTAGCCTTCATTTTTAGCCCTTTCAACAAGCTCATTGTAGACTTCTTCATCAAGATGGGGTTGCCTGCTTAATATCTGAAACCAAACACCATCCACAATAATCAAAATGGGAATATTACAATAAGAATATAACCGCAACAACAAGAAGAAAAAAATATTCCGTAATATAACTTGTAAAATTCACCATTTGGAGTAATACAATCCATGTCTTGGAATTAATCCAAGTTCTAAGCTTAATTTGATCCAATTCTATAAAGTAATAGAATCCTTCCTCTGAATCACAGTGTTAATGTTATTCACTTATTTTGTTCAAGTAATTGATGCCATTAAATATTACCCAAAAAGCTTAATTAAATTTAATGGGTCAAATATAGTTTCTCCCCAAAGCAATACAGGAAACCCTAATTTATTTCTTAAAGGGAAAAACAAACAAACCAGGCAGATGACCTTTTAGCGATAATGGTAACCAATTACAATGTTTTGCCATCACAAACAAATTTTGTGCAATTTTAGGTTGAAGTTAGTACATGCATGTGAATTTGGAGTTATGTAATTCTGCACATGAATTACAAATCTATGCATAATTATATTTGTAAATTGAATAAATAATTGAACATACCCATAGATACTTCCTGGAGGGTTGGCCAATCAAAGCATACTGATAATCATCATCAAGGTACAAAACCCAGTAATCTCCAACAACAGGAATGATGGGGAGGAACGGAGGAACATAGAATTTGACTTTGAGTTTGGCGTCATCACTAGAAGGATCAGCCTTATAAGCACTTCCTTCAATAAACCCTCTTTTCCCGTCAGTCCAGGTCTCATTCAGAACATTGACAGTACCATCATCTCTCAAAGTGTAGGTAGCCCTTGTGTTGACACCTTTTTTGGGCTGAAATCTTGAAGGGAATGAAGCTATTTCATACCACCTGCCCATGTACTTTTCTAGGTCTATACCCTTTACTACTTCCATCTCTTTCTTGCCCATTTTCACTCACAATGTGTGAATCTGTGTGAGAGAGGGAGATTGAGATTTAGGTGGGTATTTATATGAAGAACATAACCTGTAGCTGTTCTCTTTTATTGAAAAGGTATTATGAGGCGTGGAGGGCTGAGAACCTTACATTTGTAGTGTGTATTCTTCAATTTGACAGGTCATATAAGTACGTACGTTTCTGAGTTTTAAAATCGAATGAAAAAAAAAAAAGAAATGGTGGGAAAATTTAAAAAAAAAATTCAATTTTTATGTTTTTGAGTTTTTTAATAAACAAAAAAAAAAGAAATAGGTAGAAAATTTGGCCACTTTTCCTGTTAAAATTTTTCGTCTAAAATTGGCCTAATTTGGACGAAAAAGATATTGAAATAAGTAATATTTTTATAATTCTCATATTATCCTCAACTTTTAATATAATAAATTTTAAATTACAACTTATGTCCTCAATTTTAAACTTTCTATTCTTTTCTATTAAAAACTCTCAGAAACAACTCAAAGGAAACCTTTAAATTTTCTATTCTTTTATTTTCGGTTCTAATTTAAGTTTTTTATTATTTTCTTTTTTGTTCAAAATTCAGAAACCGAGTGTTAATCTTTAGATGAATGGATTTATTTAATTATAACCCTTTTGTCTCAAATCACTTATTTTAAATGCACGTCTTAAGTTAAAATTTAAAATAATTTATAAATCGTATTAAATGGTAATTTGTAAATAAAAGCATTTGATATTTTTTTGATTTATAAGTAAAAATTAAATTAAGATAAAATGTGAATGTATTCTGTTAAAATGACGTATATGTTAAAATAAGATGTAAACACTATTAAAATAAGAGTAAAATAATCTTTATATTTGATCAAAATTATTTATTTTAAAATGATTTATACTTCAAAAGCAAGTCGCCCCCAAATACTTTTGCAGTCAAAACAATTTATAAAATTAGTTTGACCAATTTATAGGTATGAAACATGCTAATGATGCCCGACTTTCTTCTTTCTCTTAATGTCTCAGAAATTAAGTCGCATATTTTATTTTATTTGTGTCTAAAGTAAAATTTTAAACTTTCACTTATTGTTTTGGATAAAGTAAATTAAACAAAATTGTATTTTTTTAATTTTATTGAATTATGTTAAGCTTTCAGTATTTTCCTTAAAATATACATAAAATTAATAGGCTTAAATATAAATTATTATCTTAATTATTGTCTTTTTTTCACTTCGGTAATTGACCATTCAATTTTTTCAATTAGATCATTAAACTATCATTTTTTTCACTTCAATTCAATTTGCAATGTCACGTCATAAATTGATGACGTGACTTGTTGATTATGTTCGTCAATGCTTATGTGTAACTTAGTGGTTGTTTGTTTAGGTCTGAAGGACTGAATCGGTCAGCCATTAAGTTCGTTTGTTTTGGAAAAAAATATTCTGAATGGCTTAATCGGTCAGCCATTCAGACGATTTGGATTGAATGGTTTAGTGTCATTTTTTTAGTTGAATGGGCTGAATGAAGTTTTTTTTTTTACAATATTAACTATTATATTAAGTGATATTAAATATATTTATAACAATTTTGAATTTTTTTTAGAAGGGTAAAATAATAAAAATCTGTTATTCAGATGTTTCAGACATGTCAATTATCAAAAAAAAAATTCATTCAGTTTTTATCAAACACCCCCTTAGAAACCTTAATTTAAATGATTTTTCATATTTTTTAAACATTTAAGGGTAAAAATGTCAAATTAAATAATATAAAAGAGTAAAAAGGTAAAATTATTTACACAATTAACATATAGTAAAAGAAATTACACTAACAAAATGACTTACACAACAACATAAAAACTAAAATTAACTTCACAATTACGTACCTTAAGCAAATTAATTGCACAAATCTCCTTATACATACTACTAAACAAACAATAACCAATCAATATAATCATCCCAACCGTAAAGCAAAACAAAACAAAACCTTCCTTAGATACATCATACGTAGATACACATAAACTACCATAACTTATTTTAACTTATAATTAAATCAAATTGATGTCGAACCTTTTTACTTATAAGTCATAATTTATAAGTCAACTTATATTTGAACTTATAAGTAATTTAAAATAAGGAGTTTCCGAACATGTCATAAGTTAGGTTGTTCATTATTTATTTATTCTTATAATTTATTATTTGAATTATTAGTAATTTACATGTTTGCTCCTAAATCTAATATAAGTGTTAAAATCTCATTTAAAACCTTTTTATTTTTACACATAAGCACTTATCGTCTAGTCAGTGGCGCTACGTCATTAATTTATAATGTGACATGAATAATTGAATTGAAGTGAAAAAAATTGATAATTTAATAATCTAATTGGAAAAATTAAAATGTCAATTATTGAAGTAAAAAAAGGTAATAATTTAAGATAATAATTTATATTTAAGCTAAGTTAATAAAAGATGGCTCATATTTGGACATTCCATATTGATAGTGATAGTTGTCCATTCAATTTTTAAATTTGTCAAATTGATAAAGAAAAAAAATATTCTTAATAAAGTGAAATGATATTTCTGGTGCAAAAATTATAATTTTAGTGTAAATGTAAAATGTGCAATTAATACACATGGTAGAACTTGTTAATGCACCATTTACGCTAGCTGTTTTGAGAAATTTTTCCTCTCAAAATGTTGACCACTCCTTTAATAAATGGAAAACTAATTAACACATTCATTATTTTCTCATTTTTAAAATTAAAAGATATTTTTTTAATTATAAAACGTGAGGTATCTTTCCCTATCCAAATTAAACTTGATATTTTTCCATATTGAATACTTTTTATACCCAATTTTAATTAATGCTGAATATTATATATATATATATATATATATATATATATATATATATATATATATATATTTTTTTTTTTTTTTTCTTTCTTTTTTCTTTAATAACCAGAGTCCAGGGATGTATTATGATAAATTTATGTCAAATTAAAATTGCGAAACTTATTAATACATAAAATTACTAGAAATTATAGGAGGACATCCATCCTACCACGAGGATCCCGTATCCAGCAACCCAAGTTATACCATCCCCTTGTATAGTTTGAGTTGTTGGATTCTGGATACAAGTTTTTTATCTCCATTAATACTTATTAACGTAACTGATAATCAAAAAAATAATATAAATATTCGCAATATATATCATTATTGTTGGGCCATAATACTTTCACCATTGGGCCAGATCGAATGGAGTTCTCCCTTAGATCTTGATATCTTTTACGTTGGATCGGATTGATTGGGCTCATTCCTTAAGTTATATTTATTGTGTCTTAAATGTATTGGGCCTTTGATTTAGGGCTGATCCATTAGGCAAATAATATCTAAATATCTATCTTTGACCGGTAATGATGAAAAGGTATGACAGTTGACTGTTATTTCTGTCATGCATTAATGTGGATGAGATTCTTAGCCGGCCGGAGATGGAAAACAGTGACTGAAAGTAGTGGGTGTATTTCCTGCATTCAGTTGAGGTGACTAGGGGTGGGGGACTTTGCTAGTGGAGAGTGGGTGGCACGAAAAATCAGACAGAGTGTATATGAGCAAATATCACACATGAAGAAAAAGGTAACTGATATTTTATCTCTGTCTAGACACTAGATATTTTTATCCTCCATTGTTAACCTTGTGATCACCGGTACTGACTCTCACGCCGGAGCTATCCCCCGACGGTCAAGCCGTCAAGCTTTTGGTGTTGACTGTGTTTATTGTGCAGGATCATAGCGTCTTACGTGATTGGAACGTGGGAGAAGATTTTGGAGTTAACATTGGCGCTAGAAGGAGGGCTTAGTGTCTTTGACATTTTTCAATCACAAATCTTAGTTGTCCTACATCAGATCCATGGTGAAGAGTAGAACGCCTACACCGGAAGGACAGCCGATGGATGTTAGTTCGTCTACACCGCGAATATCAGTCAATGATCGCTTGGGGCTTGCAATCAGTGCTCATGCCAGCACGGCTTCCAAACGTCCATCTGAAGGATCTCGCCTGAGGGCCGCTGGTAATGTTAAGAGAAGGCTGGTCTAAACAGCTTAGAAAGGACCTGATCATGGTCAGAAACGGGTAGAAGGCATACCGCCTAGAACCCGACACCGAGATGACCAGGACGATAAGGCCTCCAAGTTGGCCAAGACGGCAGACGAAGCAGACAGGGCTATGGACGTACTTATAAAGAAGAGACAAGATATAGCCGAACAGATGCTTCGAATGGCAGGGTTAAGAGACGAAGCATCTAGTTATGTTCAATTCGAAGAGCATGGGCACAGCAGAGGAAAGGAGCCTGCCCGTTCGGGTCGTGAATCTCTGGGCCAACTTCGTGAACGAAGAAGGTCAAAGAGCCCTACTCCCCAAAGATCGAAGAGGGCACACCGCCCTATCGGTTTCTAAGGAGCAGGGTCGAAGTAGACAGAGGGGTAGGTCCAGAGAATATACTCCTGAGAGTACAAAGAAAGCACTCTGCCTTGTTTATTTTCGTCACAACAACAGAACATCGCGTTGAAGCAGGTCCAGAAGTCGTACACCCGAGAGTCCCCTGAGGGCACATCGCTCTAGGGACGCTCATCATCAGAAAAGTCCCTCGAAGATGGGGAGTTCTATTGAAAAAGGCTGGTCTACTCAGAAGAGGAAGGAATCGCCGGAGAAGGAAGTTTTGACACAACCAGAAGGAGTAGAATTTCTGGTCAAGGAAGTAAAAGAGCTTCGGAAATAGCTTGCCGAAGTCCAACAGGTGAAAGATACTTCGGGAAGGAAGGCTTCTCCTTTTTCCGTGGAGATTCTTAAAGAGAAAGCAGACCCCTCCAAAAAGTTACCTCACATTGAAAGCTATGATGGATCTAGGGATCCTTATGACCACAGTCAAGCATTCGACAGATTGGTGGATTATTATGACTTTAGCGATGCTGCTAAATGCCATACTTTTGTTACAACACTCCGAAAAGACGCCAGACAGTGGATGGGGATGTTGCCTTCGGATTCAATATCATCTTTGGCAGATCTGTGCAGTAAATTTCATGCTCGTTTTGGGAGCAATAAGAGAAGAGAAAAACCAATCGGCTCATTAGCTCAGGTTCGACAATATTCGAATGAGTCTTTGGGATAGTATGTTAAACGGTTCTATGAGGCAGTCGGCCAAGTGACAGACCTAAACGATTTACAAGTCGTTGGACTGTTTCAGAATGGGTTAGACCTGATCAAATCAGAAAAATTGGTGAAGAAGTTGATGTTTCACCACCCAAAGAGTCTCGCTGAAGCCTTCGATAAAGCAGAAGGCTATATCATTGTAGAGGAGGCCATGAATAGTCTCAAGCGTCCTTCTTCGGATCGGCTTAAGGAGACAGATCGGGATAGAACAGACGGGGACCAAAAGAAAAGTGAGGGAAACAAAGACTGCTATGATGGTAGGTCAAAGAAATATAATAACAACTGGAGACAGGGGGGAGGTCGTTCATCTGCCCCAACCCAAAGAGTTAATAGGACATACTCTGCACTCAACAAGCCCAGCAGAGAGATAGAGAGCCTGTCAAGGCAGGTCAGCCAAGTCAGCAAGCATTGCCAGCACCTGGACAGCCTGCGAGGCATGTAGTAGATGTCATCACTAGGGGCACTTCTGGCAAGCTTGTTAGAAAGAAGCGCCGAAGTTATCTGGATTCGGTCATGTCGGTGGCGGGTACCCTCCCGAAGACTGACAGACCCTTCCCAGGTACGGTAATCTCCTTTACAGATAAGGATTACCCTTCAGAGACCATCGAACCGCATGAGGGATCATTGGTGGTGACGGCACAAGTGGGTTCGGTGGACATGAAGCGAATGATAATTGATAATGGGTCTTCTATGGATACTCTGTATGCCCACGCTTATTAGAGGATGCATCTGGATGGGCAGAAGATGGAGATCGGGCAGGAGGCTCCTTTGTACGGCTTCAGCAATGATCCAGTCAAGGTGGCTGGAACTATTGAGCTACCGGTTATCTTCGGAACGACCCCCCAACAGGTAGAAATAACTTACAAGTTTTATGTTGTGCATGTAGATTCTGCTTATAATGCCATTATGGGGAGGCCTACTTTAACTGCTTTACAAGCTGTAACCTCAATCCCGCATTTTAAAATTAAATTTCCTACGGCTCATGGGGTTGGAGAGGTGAAAGGGGATCTGGATTTGGCCAAAAGATGCTATAGAAATGCAGTGATTACTTCGGGAGTAGGGGTGTCGAAGCAGAAACTGACAATGACGATAGAAATCGAACCCTTCACCGAGAGCAGTTCAGAACCATCGGTTATGCCAGCGGGGGAGACAGAGGAGTTCGAATTTATCCCGGGCAAGATAGACAGGAATATAAATATAGGTTCGGGTGTAAGACCCCAACTTATTAATAAATAAAATCAAATTTTCTCTAAATATTATTGTGAATAATAAGGTGTTAATTTGATATAATGCTTTGGTTATGGGTGAAATGTGCAAATTTTACAAAATAAGCAAGTGGTTATAAAATATTCATTTTGTTAGAAAATATTCGTTTGGTCATGGAATATTCTTGCTATCGGGGAATATTCGTACGACGGCGCAGCCATTTGTGGGCCCCATAACAAAAAACGGTCGGATGAAGAAAACGACAAAAATTGAATTTTTATAAATAACGGCGTAGTTGTTACCGTTAACACTGTTGGAATATCCTGTGACGCCCCCAAAATTAGGTATACGTCACCCATCTTGGGTCGCCAGATACATGGTACAGAATTCAAATATAACTTACTAATACAACTGTCATGTACAATACGACAAAAAATAACTGTGAGTTTGAATACAAATATTGTCTACTAGAGAGTATCCATACTCAAAAGGAGTCCTTATTACAATTATTACCACACTATTTCACAGAATAGTGAGGACTACTAATGCTATCCTTTGGACCATCACTCCGTTCCCCGACTCGTTCCAGCTATATTCTCATTTCCTGAAGAGAACAGTGAAAGAAAGGGTGAGCTCAACTAGCCCAGTAAAAAATATTATGACTAAGATAATGCAGAATAAATTATCATTAGCCTTCAACAGTGTTAAACTGATAAAATATAACGAACATCAAGTTTAACTGCAGCAGAACAAGCAATCCATTAAAAGAGTCAAGTAGAAAATAAAATCTACTATCTTCTATGATTTAAAAGATTTTTCAACACTGTTATCGCTGGGACTCAGCTTAATAAAATAACCCACATCATCGAATCACCCCTGCACTACGGCCAAGGATATTCGTGTATTCATTAATGGTCATGATCATGCCAACAATTGTCCATCAATGCACTACGGGCTAATGAGGACTTTTACCACATCATTTGTAATATTACGGTCATGATTATACCGAATAATCCCTGGTCATAATCATACCAAGTCCATCTATGCACTACAGGCCACAGATGACTTTCAACATTTTATAAACATGAGGATGATGACAATGATATAAGAATTCAATAAAACAAGTTCAAGAATTAATTTATCCAAGAACTAACAACGTCCAAATTGTCAACATAATACTGCTTTGTGGAGTAAAATTCAAGAATGATTAGAATAACATTTTCATGAAAAGATACTGGATGAAACGCAATTATCAAGGATATTCTACTAATTTCATGGAGTATAGAAGTTAAAACTTAACCAACTGAGTATAATAAAGAATGGAATAACAAAAGAAATCACCCGACGTGCGATAGACCGCACAGACAGGTTATGCTAACAGAATAATAAATAATGGAATCAGGTCCGGCGTAAACGCACAGACAGGATATTCCGATAGAATAATAAATAATGGAACCAGGCCCGGCGTAAACGCACAGACAAGATATTTCGACAGAATAATAAATAATGGAACCAGGTACGGTGTAAAACACATAGACAGGATGTTCCAACAGAATAATAATAAGACGAAACCAGGTTTGGTGTAAAACACACAGACAGGATGTTCCAACAGAATAATAATAAAAACGGAACTAGGTCCGATGTAAAACACACAGACAGGATGTTCCAACAGAATAATAAAAGAATGTCACCAAGTATAGGGTAGACCGCGTATACAGGTTATTCCAACAGAATAATAAGAAATGAAATAACAAAAATTCTCTTCATGAATAAGAAAGAATAACACCCCTTACCGTTTTAAAGAAGAACTGAAATAAGGAAGTAGTTAAGTAGCAGAATATTTTTCTTCTTCTCTCTCTCTATAGTTTCTCTCTCTAGAGTTCAGTGAATTCGTAAGAAATAATGAAGGAATGAGCTGTTATTTATAGAAAAATGGAATGCATAGTAACTAATCCATGAACGGTCCAGATTGATTACTTTAATCTGACGGTCCATATTTAAAGAAAAATCTTTTAAATAAAATATAATATATTCTATTTATAGAATAACTTTAATAAAGTATTCTGTTTTATATAAAAAGATGTTTCTGTTTTATTACGTTAATAATACGAATAAAACAAAACTTTATTATCACTAAATAATTCATATTATTAATTGACAATAATTAAATCAAACTAAGTGACTTCTTACATAAGCATTAATAATCAATACCGTGTGCTACTATGCAACCACAGGTATTACTGTACTTTTACTACCGAGTAGTTCAACAGTATCAATGGTAAAACTTCCGCCGTTATTTTTAATAAAATATTTTTATCGTTTTCTCAATCCGACAATAATTCTGTTGTGAGGTCCACCAATGATTGTGCCGTTGTACGAATATTTCTCGACCAATCGAATATTATATAACAACTTGCGTACTTTACAAAATTTATAAATATTACCCACAACTATAACATTATATTAAATTAACTCCATAATATTTAAAAATGATATTTATAAAAAATTCATCTTTATTTATAAAAGTTGGGGTCTTACATACCCAGTGGTTAAAATACAGTAATACGCGTGGTTGCACAGTAGCACACGATTTTGCACAGTATTTTTAAATTATTGATCCTTACGTAAGAAGGCACTACTCAATAATTGTTATAGTAGTTACTATTTAATATTTTATTTTATTGATTCAATAATTGCTGGGTTGATATTTTATATTATTGTTGTTTCAATAATTGTTGTTGCACAGTATTTTTCATTATCAGATCAATAATTTATATTATTTGAATAATATTATTAGACAGTATTATTGACAATGTCTACAAAGTTCTGTCTAAGGAGAGATTTGGTCATCTAATTGCGCGTCAGTAAGGATAAATCCTTATTGGAAAGCCCTCACTTTCCTGGGAATGATCTGATTGTCATAATTGTGATTTTGTAATATTATTTGTGAATAATTAATTATTGATTTATATGATAAGAAAATATTTATTTTATGTGGATATAATTGATGGATATATTTATTTTATGTGAAGAAATTAATGTTGAGGTGGTTTTGTCGGAATGAAAGTATTAAAAATTAAATCACTGTTCTTGAGATATATTGCGTGGGTTATAATTTTTAATCTGACCGTTAGATCGTTGCGATTTTTGGTTATGTTATACATATATAAGTTGAGTATATGTCCACAAAATTTGAACCGTTAAAAATGAACGTATGATTTGTTATGAATTTTACTAGATGACTGGCTCAGAAATTATTGAATTTTTGGAGTTTATCATTTTAGTGAAAAATTCTAAAATTGGTGGGCCCCACTTTTGATTGGTGAGAAAATATGCTGAGATTTTTATTCAAATGTGGTAGACTTGAAATTTCGCCCTCGAAATTAGGTTACGTACCTGGTATGTCGAAAAGGTAAGGATACTTTGATTTCATTTCAGATTCTAACTCCAAAGTCATTTCCTCAACATCGTGATTTCTCCACAAAATTTTGACTTGAGGTATAACCTTGGAGCGTAGAATATGTTCCTTCTTATCCAAGATTTGAACAAGAACTTCTTCATACGTCAAATCCTTCGTTATTTCGTCCGGTTCTAACTCAATAATGTGGTTCGGGTCTTCCACATATTTACGTAACATGGATATGTGAAAAACGTTATGAACACGAGACATACTTGGCGGTAAAGCGAGTCTATAAGCCACAGTTCCTACTCGATCGAGGATTAAAAATGGACCGATGAATTGAGGATTGAGCTTTCCTCTCTTTCCAAATCTCGTAACTCCTTTCCATGGAGCAACACGTAAGAACACATGATCTCCTATATCAAATTCCACGTCCTTTCGATGAAGATCAGCATAACTCTTTTGTCGATCTTGTGAGGTTTTTATACGTTGTCGGATCGCTTGAATCTTTTCTGTAGTCATACGTACCAACTCCGGTCCCAACAACGTTGCTTCACCCACCTCATCCCAGCATACTGGAGAACGACATTTTCTTCCATACAATGCTTCAAATGGAGCCATGCCAATACTTGCTTGATAACTGTTGTTGTAGGAAAACTCCACCAATGGTAAGAATTTGTCCCAACTTCCATTGAAATCAAGGACATAGAGTCTTAATAGATCTTCAAGTGTTTGAATAGTCCTCTCTGATTGTTCGTCCGTCTGAGGATGATATGCGGAACTAAATCGTAAATCCGTGCCCATAGCTTTTTGTAAACTAACCCAAAATCGTGAAGTAAATCTTGGGTCTCGATCAGAAACTATGGATACTGGCATACCATGCAGTCTTACAATCTCGTTTATGTACATACGAGCAAGACGTTTAAGTGTATAAGTTTCTTGTATCGGTAAGAAATGAGCAGACTTGGTCAATCTATCAACAATGACCCAAATCGCATCTATACCTTGAGAAACCTTAGGAAGACCGGTAACAAAATCCATGGTAATGTGCTCCCACTTCCATTCTGGAATTTCAAGTGGTTGCAATGGACCTTTTGGTACATGATGCTCCGCTTTGACTAGTTGACAAGTTAGACACCTTGAGATAAACAGCGCTATCTCTCGCTTCATATTGCTCCACCAAAATGTATGACGAAGATCATGATACATTTTGGTACTTCCAGGATGGATTGCAAACGGTGTGTTGTGCGCCTCTATCATGATTTCATACTTTAAATCAGGGTTGTTAGGAACACAAAGTCAGGAGTTGACTCGAAGTATTCCTTCTTTATCGATTCTTGCTTCCGGCATAGCATCTTCTTGCACTTTCTTCCTCATACGCATCAGCTCCAGGTCTATAGCTTGAGCAGCTTTAACTCTATCAATTAAAGTTGGTTCTACTCGTATATTCGCCATCATCACATGGGTCCCTGGAGTCTTTAACCCTATCTCCATCCTTTGTAAGTCACACAAAATGGGCCTTTGTGTTGACAATATCGCACTCGTACTTGCATATGATCTTCTACTCAATGCGTCAGCTACCACGTTCACTTTTCTAAGATGGTATTGAATGGTATGATCATAATCCTTCAACAGTTCAAGCCAACATCATTGTCGCATGTTGAGTTCTTTTTGAGTGAAAAAATATTTGAGGCTTTTATGATCCGTAAAGATCTCCACCTTCTCCCCATACAAGTAATGCCTCCAAATTTTAAGTGCAAAGACAACAACTGCCAACTCTAGATCATGAGTAGGATAATTTCTCTCATATTCCTTGAGTTGTCTTGATGCATAGGCTATGACTTTTCCATGTTGCATGAGAACGCATCCCAACCCTTTGCTCGAAGCATCACTGTAGATGATAAATCCCTCCGAGCCAGATGGTATTGTAAGAACAAGTGCTGAAATGAGTCTCCTCTTGAGTTCTTGAAAACTCTTCTCACATTCTTCGCTCCAACCGAACTTTGTATCTTTCCGAGTCAGCTGAGTTAATGGAGTAGCGATTCGAGAAAATCCTTCCACGAATCCCCGATAATAACCAGCTAAACCCAGAAAGCTACGTACTTCGGTCAATGATTTAGGTTGCTCCCAGCTTTGAATAGCTTCAATATTTGTCGGGTCAACCGATATTCCACGACTTGATACTACGTGCCCAAGGAATGCTACCTCCTCCAACCAGAACTCGCATTTCTTCAACTTGGCATAAAGCTTGTATTCACGAAGCTTTTGGAGTACCAGCCTCAAGTGTTGCTCATGATCTTCACGGCTTTTGGAATAAATAAGGATGTCATCAATAAAGACGACCACAAAGTGATCCAAATATTCTTTGAATACCCGGTTCATCATATCCATGAAGGCAGCAGGAGCATTAGTCAATCTAAAGGACATGACTAAGAATTCATAATGCCCGTACCGAGTTCTGAAAGCCGTCTTTGGAATATCCTCAGTTCTAACCTTTAGCTGATGATATCCAGAACGAAGATCGATCTTTGAAAAGAATTGTGCTCCTTGCAACTGGTCAAACAGGTCATCAATACGTGGTAATGGGTACCTATTTTTGATGGTGACATGATTCAACTCCCAATAATCAATACAAAGTCGCATACTTCCATCTTTCTTCTTCACGAATAACACAGGAGCACCCCAAGGAGAAGTACTAGGACGAATAAAGCCAATGTCTAACAATTCCTGCAGTTGGATCTTTAACTCCTGAAGTTCAATAGGAGCCATTCGATATGGGGCTTTGGAAATGGGTTTTGTACCGGGTTCAAGGTCGATACAAAATTCAATTTCATGCTCTGGGGGTAGGCCAGGAAGTTCTTTAGGGAATACGTCAGGGAATTTATTAACAATAGAAATATCATTCAAAACTGATGTATTTTTGTTTAGATCCGTGACATGAGCTAAGAAAGCTTGACATTCGTTTTTCAATAAACGAATAGCTTTATGGTTTGAGATGACAGCGATTGATTTTAATGGTTTGGTTGCTTGAATTCGCATAATAGGTCGATTAGGAATATGAAAGCTAACAATCTTACGAAAACAATCAATTTTTGCATGATGAGTAGTTAACCAATCAATCCTTAGAATCACGTCAAATGCAAATATTTTTAATGAAATAAGATCGACAAGTAATGTGTGGGTACCAACTTGAACCAAACAAGACTTATAAACCGTGGATGTAATGAAGGTTTCTCCCAATGGAGTTTCAACAGATAAGTCAAAGTCTAATTTCTCCGGAGTCAAATTTAATCGATGAGTGCAAGTAGGAGAAATAAAAGAATGGGTAGCACCGGTATCAAATAAAGTATAGACTTCGTTAGAGTTTATGATAAGCTTACCCGTGATGACCTCATTTGGGTTCCTTGCTTTCTGGGAGGTCACAACAAACGCTCTCCCTTGCACTACCGGTTTTGACTTTTCTGGGACGGCCTTTGGTGTCTCCTTCCTGGCTGAACTTGTTTTTGGTAAACGATAAAATCGATCTAAATGATCTTCTCTTCCACAATTATAACATGCTTTAGACGGCATCGCGTAGTTTAGACTGATGTGCCCCTCCCCTCCGCATTTGAAACATATGATAGGAGGTCGTTCTCCTTCCTTAACAACGGGTGCTGGTGCTGACGTCTTTCTATCATTGTTGAATCTCCTCTTCTTGAAATGACCATTCTTATTGTTTTGGCTCTGATTACCACCGAAGTGGTTACCATTTATGGCCTGTTGATTCCCTCCACGCTTGTTGTCACCGCTTCGATGACTGCTCTCACTGGTATTATCATTTTGCCGACTGCTCTCTTTTGGTTGCGTTAACTCGTTATCGCGCTCCACTAACTGAGCCCTATTCACAACATCTGAATACAAACACAGTTTATGAGAAATAAAATGTTGACGTATCTCAGGTTTCAAATCTCGCAAAAACATTCGCGTCATTCGCTCTTCATTATCCACTAAATGGGACGCAAACCGGGACAACTCAGCAAATTTAGCCTCATACTGCGACACGGTCATATTATTCTGCTCCAATTTGATGAACTCCACCTCCTTCATGTGACGAACACTTTCGGGAAAGTATTTGTCATTGAACAGCTCTTGGAACTTCTCACAAGACATCTTCAGTGCGGCAGGTTGAGTACGCTTAATCGATTTCCACTAGTAATCTGCCTCTCCTCGCAACATAAAGGCGGCAAAAGGAACCTTTTGCTCCTCGGAGCATCCCAAGACATCAAATATCTTGGTGATCTGCTTTATCCATATTTTCGCTACAAGTGGTTTTGGCTCTCCCTTAAACTCCGGTGGTCCCAGCTCCTTGAACTGTTTAGCGGTGACCGTCCGAGAGTTTTCAGTGTTTCCACCTACATTTTGAACAGGAGCCGCTCTCGCCTGCTGTTGCATGAACTGCATAAAGCTTCTGAACATTTTATCATTCATCATTTGGTCAGTATTGTTGTTTGCATGAAGATTGTCGCCTTCCTGATGCACATTATCTCGATTATTGATATGTGGTGAATCAACAGTCACCTGTGCTCCATTGCTATTCTCAACATTCTCGGATGCCATTTTCAGATACTGCCACAAAATAAAAGTTAATTGATATGTCATATATTATCCTTATATTCTGACCGACCAATTAAATACCATGCAAATAAACTTAGGTAGGTCATACAAGCGAAGGAATTTCCCGTCTCTCCCCTCCTAATTCTATTCCCACATCTTAGTCAGGGATCATATCCCTAAGCTCTGATACTAACTGTGACGCCCCCAAAATTAGGTATACATCACCCATCTTGGGTCGCCAGATACATGGTACAGAATTTAAATACAACTTACTAATACAACTGTCATGTACAATACGACAAAACATAACTGTGAGTTTGAATACAAATATTGTCTACTAGAGAGTATTCATACTCAAAAGGAGTCCTTATTATAATTATTACCACACTATTTCACAGAATAGTGAGGACTACTAATGCTATCCTTTGGACCATCACTCCGTTCCCCGACTCGTCCCAGCTATATTCTCATTTCCTGAAGAGAACAGTGAAAGAAAGGGTGAGCTCAACTAGCCCAGTAAAAAATATTATGACTAAGATAATGCAGAATAAATTATCATTAGCCTTCAACAGTGTTAAACTGATAAAATATAACGAACATCAAGTTTAACTGCAGCAGAACAAGCAATCCATTAAAAGAGTCAAGTAGAAAATAAAATCTACTATCTTCTATGATTTAAAAGAATTTTCAACACTGTTATTGCTGGGACTCAGCTTAATAAAATAACACACATCATCGAATCACCCCTGCACTACGGCCAAGGATATTCGTGTATTCATTAATGGTCATGATCATGCCAACAACTGTCCATCAATGCACTACGGGCCAATGAGGACTTTTACCACATCATTTTTAACATTACGGTCATGATTATACCGAATAATCCCTGATCATAATCATACCAAGTCCATCTATCCACTACAGGCCACATATGACTTTTAACATTTTATAAACATGAGGATGATGACAATGATATAAGAATTCAATAAAACAAGTTCAAGAATTAATTTATCCAAGAATTAACAACGTCCAAATTATCAACATGATACTGCTTTGTGGAGTAAAATTCAAGAATGATTAGAATAACATTTTCATGAAAAGATACTGGATGAAACGCAATTATCAAGGATATTCTACTAATTTCATGGAGTATAAAAGTTAAAACTTAACCAACTGAGTATAATAAAGAATGGAATAACAAAAGAAATCACCCGGCGTGCGATAGACCGCACAGACAGGTTATGCTAACAGAATAATAAATAATAGAACCAGGTCCGGCGTAAACGCACAGACAGGATATTCCGATAGAATAATAAATAATGGAACCAGGCCCGGCGTAAACGCACAGACAAGATATTCCGACAGAATAATAAATAATGGAACCAGGTACGGTGTAAAACACATAGACAGGATGTTCCAACAGAATAATAATAAGACGGAACCAGGTCTGGTGTAAAATACACAGACAGGATGTTCCAACAGAATAATAATAAAAACGGAACCAGGTCCGGTGTAAAACACACAGACAGGATGTTCCAACAGAATAATAGAAGAATGTCACCAAGTATAGGGTAGACCGCGTATACAGGTTATTACAACAGAATAATAAGAAATGAAATAACAAAAATTCTCTTCATGAATAAGAAAGAATAACTGAAATAAGGAAGTAGTTAAGTAGCAGAATACTTTTCTTCTCTCTCTCTATAGTTTCTCTCTCTAGAGTTCAGTGAATTCGTAAGAAATAATGAAGGAATGAGCTGCTATGTAAGATCCCGAATTTTATGAAATAAAAGTATTCAATTTTTCTTATAATTACTATTCAGTAAATGGTTAAATTGATAAAAGTTTAAAGTTATGAGTGAAATATGATTTTTTTTCAAAATAAGCAAGTGGTTATAAAATAATCATTGTTGTCGGGAAATATTCGTTTGGTCGTGGAATATTCTTTCTGTCGGGGAATATTCGTACGACGGCGCAGCCATTTGTGGGCCCCATAACAGAATAACTGTCGGGTGAAGAAAACGATAAATTTAAATTTTTACAAATAACGGCGTAGTTGTTACCGTTAACACTGTTGGAATACCCGGTGGTTAAAATACAGTAATACGCGTTATTGCACAGTAGCACACGGTATTGCATAGTATTTTTGAAATTATTGATTCTTACGTAAGAAGGCACTACTCAATAATTGTTACAGTAATTACTGTTCAATATTTTATTTTATTGATTCAATAATTGCTACGTTGAAATTTTGTATTATTGTTGTTCAATAATTGTTGCTGCACAGTATTTTCTATTATCAGATCAATAATTCATATTATTTGAATAATATTATTAGATAGCATTATTGGCAATGTCTAGAAAGTTCTGTCTAAGGAGAGGTTTGGTCATCTAATTGCGCGCCAGTAAGGAGAAATCCTTATTGGAAAGCCCCCTCTTTCCTGGGAACGGCCTGGTTGTCATAAATGTGATTCTGTAATATTATTTGTGAATAATTAATTATTGATTCATATGATAAGGAAATATTTATTTTATGTGGATATAAATGAGGGATATATTTTTGTGGTTAAAAATGAAGGAGTTAATGTTGAGGTTTTTATCCGTATTTTTGTCGGAATGAAGGTATTAAAAATCAGGGTTTTGGAGATATTTTGCGGGGGTTATAATTTTTAATCCGACCGTTGGATCGTGGTAATTTTTGGATATGTTATACATATATAAGTTGAGTATATGCCCACAAATTTTGAACCGTTAAAAATGAACGTATGATTTATTATGAATTTTACAAGATGACTGGTTCAGAAATTATTGAATTTTTGGAGTTTATCATTTTGGTGGAAAATTCTAGAATTGGTGGGCCTCACTTGTGGTTGGTGAAGAAATGTGCTGAATTATATTTCAAATGTGGTGGGTGGGAATAGTAGCAGGTAAAGCCATCAGGTTGCAGGTCAAACCTACCAAAATTTTCCTATAAATAGAGGGCTAAGTTAGAATTGAAAATCACACCAGAAACATAAGTTTTCTCTCTTTCTCTCTCTAGATTATTGAGTGTATTTTGTGAGTATTTAGATACTCTGTGAGTTTCTATTCATCAGTGCAAGTTTTCTTCAGCCTTATACCGATCAGAAGTACTGCTCTTTTGAGGTAAGGGATAGTAAGGGATAGTAAGGGATTTTAAGAGTTGTTATGTTTTTCAGTTTTGTAATTTTTCTGAACTTCAAAAATTCTGGAAAAATTTGAAATGATATTTTGATGAGTTTTATTGATTGTGTCCAAAAATGGTGATTTTTGGATGTATAGATTGAGAGTTATGAATTTTATGAGAAAAGACTATTTTAAAAGTAATTGCTTATAATTCCTTGTGGTTAACTCCAAAATTGATAAAATTTTTATTGGGAGTACATGTATATGATAGAAGTATACTCTGTAAATTTCAGAATTTTTAGACAAAAGTACAATTTTTGATAAATGTCTAAATATTCGGCTATTTTGGCCATATGAAAAATAGTAAATGACTTTTAAAAATTCTGAGAAAAATATATGTTCACTATGGGACTATATTATGCTAAATCCCAGAAAAAAATATTTTTGGAACGGATTTGGTATTTTTCATGAAAATAGTCTAGTTATGAGAAAATGAATTAAATATGTTATGTGAAGTAAGAAAATTGAAAAATAGGATTTTATGGCTTGAGAATCCTATATATGAGGTATATGCAGATTTTTGATGAGGGTTTTGGTTATTGATGATGAAATCTTAAGAGTTGGCATTTTATGATAATTAAATACATTAATTAGTAAAGTGTAAACAATTTAAATAAATTGTTTATAAGCTTAAGAATATTATTCTTTCAATATCATTATACCGAAATATTGGTATGTATATTATTGTGGAATTTCTACCTTTTTCATGTCGGGGTTACTATTCATGAGTTATTATTCATGAGTTACTATTCACGAGTTACTATTTACGACAAAATTGGTTTCTTTTTCTAACCAAATTATAGTTGATTTATGAATATTGCTCTTGAAATTAAATCCATGTTTTGATCATATTGTTTTTATTATCATATATAACATTTTTATAACCTTGATGTTGAAATTCTCTTTCACTGGAGTGTAAAGATGGGTAGATTATTGGTATGATCATGACTAGGGTTCTCTTTGGCCTGTAGTGCAAAGTTGAATTGTGACTGGTATGATCATGACCATTGAATTTATAATTGAATATCTTAAGCTTAAGTGCAAAGGTGAATTGATCAACATGGTTATAATTATTGTTTATATAAATTCTGAAATGATTATATATTTCTTTGAGATATGAATATATTTGGCCTGTAGTGCAAATATGAATTGTTGAAGAATATCTTTGGCCTGTAGTGCAAAGATGACCTGTTGATGAATATCTTTGGCCTGTAGTGCAAAGATGAATTATTGATGAATATCTTTGGCCTGTAGTGCAAAGATGACCTGTTGTTGAATATCTTTGGCCAGTAATGCAAAGATGAAATATTGATGAATATCTTTGGCCTATAGTGCAGAGATGAATTGTTGATGAATATCTTTGGCCGTAGTGCAAAGATGATATGTTGTTGAATATCTTTGGCCAGTAGTGCAAAGATGAACAGATGTTGAGATAAACATGACCAACTGGTGATACAAATGAATATCTTTGGCCGTAGTGCAAAGATGAAGTTATTAGTATGATTATGAACAGGAAATGTGATTTGGTGTAACCATGATCTTTGATGTTTCAGGTAAAGATAGGTGATGAAAATTATCTTCGTCCTGGATGAGAAGAGGAATTTAGAACTACAGTTATGATTATGAGTTATTCATATGATTGTGGACCAGAATTGTTGATTGATGTTACAGGGATAAAACATTGTTGGTGGATTTTTAACATGGAGAAAATAATAGACTTTATAGTCTATTTGACTCTTCTAATGGATTGCTCGTTCCGCTGCAACTATGGTTGAAATTTTTATCATTTACCATATGTTCTAAATCTCTGATTTATTATTGATGAAGGCTATTGATAATTTAATTATCTTTAGTCATGATATTCTTTACTGAGCTAGTTGTGCTCACCCTTTTGCTTCACAATTCCTTTCAGGTAATAAGAGTGTAGCTGGGTCGAGCGGGGGTAACAAGGGAATAGAACGGTGGCCATCATTTAGTAGTTATATTTGGTGAAGAAAATAGGGTGAGGCGAACCCAACGTTGGAAGGGTGTTTTGTCACTATCATACAAGATGTCTAATGACATACAACCTCGTGTCATCATAAGACAGGGTTGTGCTCATCCACTTGCTGAGTATATCTATGGGCACTACCTATATAATCTTGGTGTTTGTTTGAAGTATAATTCTCAATTAGAGACAGTGGAGATAATGATAAGTCAAGAGAAGACTCACCATTGGGAAGAATATGATAGTAATCTTCTCGTTTTTCTTTGGGGTCTATTGGGTCAACCAAGGATAATTCTGTGGCCATATGATATCTATCATAACCTAGACGCATGACCTCCCATGTACGAAGGTTTCCTTGAGCACTTCCCAAAGATTCTAATTTCTAAAACAGTTTTTGACTATACCTTAATGTAAGGTGTTATTGTGAGGTGATGTCCACGGTTGGAACATGAGTCACATTTGGTATATATTTGTATCCAAACTCACAGCATGTGTTGTTGTATTTTGCACGACAATTATTGTAATAAAGTTGTAGTTATTTTCTGTACCATGTATTTGACGACTCAGAATGGGTTGGGTGGAATGGACCTATTTTGGGGTTGTCACATGCTATTTATAAAAAAATGGAATCCATAGTAACTAATCCATGAACGGTCCAGATTGATTACTTTAATCTGACGATCCATATTTAAAGAAAAATCTTTTAAATAAAATATAATATATTCTATTTATAGAATAACTTTAATAAAGTATTCTGTTTTATATAAAAAGATGTTTCTGTTTTATTACGTTAATAATACGAATAAAACAAAACTTCATTATCGCTAAATAATTCATATTATTAATTGACAATAATTAAATCAAACTGAGTGACTTCTTACATAAGCATTAATAATCAATACCGTGTGTTACTATGCAACCACACGCATTACTGTGCTTTTACTACCGAGTAGTTCAACAGTATCAATGGTAAAACTTCCGCCGTTATTTTTAATAAAATATTTTTGTCGTTTTCTCAATCCGACAATAATTCTGTTGTGGGGTCCACCAATGATTGTGCCGTTGTACGAATATTCCCTGTTAAAACGAATATTCCCCGACCAATCGAATATTATATAACAATTTGCGTACTTTGCAAAATTTATAAATATTACCCACGACTATAACATTATATTAAATTAACTCCATAATATTTAAAAATAATATTTATAGAAAATTCATCTTTATTTATTAAAGTTGGGGTCTTACATACTCGGTGGTTAAAATACAGTAATACGCGTGGTTGCACTGTAACACACGATTTTACACAGTATTTTTGAATTATTGATCCTTACGTAAGAAGGCACTACTCAATAATTGTTACAGTAGTTACTGTTCAATATTTTATTTTATTGATTCAATAATTGCTGCGTTGATATTTTATATTATTGTTGTTTCAATAATTGTTGCTGCACAGTATTTTTTATTATCAGATCAATAATTCATATTATTTGAATAATATTATTAGATAGTATTATTGGCAATGTCTAGAAAGTTCTGTCTAAGGAGAGGTTTGTTCATCTAATTGCGCATCAGTAAGGAGAAATCCTTATTAGAAAGTCCCCTCTTTCCTGGAAATAATCTGATTGTCATAATTGTGATTCTGTAATATTATTTGTGAATAATTAATTATTAATTTATATGATAAGAAAATATTTATTTTATGTGGATATAATTGATGGATATATTTATTTTATGTGTAGGAATTAATGTTGAGGTGTTTTTGTCAGAATGGAGGTATTAAAAATTAAATCACTGTTCTTGAGATATATTGCGTGAGTTATAATTTTTAATCTGACCGTTGGATCGTTGTGATTTTTGGCTATGTTATACATATATAAGTTGAGTATATATCCACAAAGTTTGAACCGTTAAAAATGAACGTATAATTTGTTATGAATTTTACTAGATGACTGGTTCAGAAATTATTAAATTTTCAGAGTTTATCATTTTGGTAAAAAATTCTAGAATTGGTGGGCCCCACTTTTGGTTGGTGAGAAAATATGCTGAGATTTTTATTCAAATGTGGTAGACTTGAATAGTAACAGGTAAAGCCATTAGGTTGCAGGTCAAGTCTGCTTCGGCGTGCTAACATTTTCCTATAAATAGAGGGCTAAGTTAGAATTGAAAATCATACCAGAATTCATAAGTTTTCTCTCTTTCTCTTTCTATATTATTGAGTGTATTTTGTGAGTATTTTGATACTTTGAGAGTTGTTATTCAGCACAAGTTTCATTCAGCCTCGTATCCGATATTTCGATCAGAAGTACTGTTCGTTTAATGTAAGGGATATTATTTTCTTCTTAAATGTTATTATTTTCTTCAATATCATTATGCTGAAATATTGATATGAACTTTTTATCAAATTTAAAACTTTTTGTGTCGGGGTTACTATTCACGTATACGACACTATTCACGAATACGGCACTATTCATCGAAAAATAAAAATTTTTCTTTTTGTCCAAGATGTCTATTATGGTTACTATCTTTGATTGTATCCATATTTTGATCTTTATTTTTGAATTCTACTTCACAATTGGTTGTTATGGAGTATTATTGCACTTGGATAATGTAAGACCCCAACTTATTAATGAATAAAATCAAATTTTCTCTAAATATTATTGTAAGACCCCGAATTTTATGAAATAAAAGTATTCAATTTTTCTTATAATTACTATTTAGAAAATGGTTAAATTGATAAAAGTTTAAAGTTATGGGTGAAATATAAATTTTTTTTCAAAATAAGCAAGTGGTTAAAAAATAATCATTGTTGTCGGGAAATATTCGTTTGGTCGTGGAATATTCTTTCTGTCGGGGAATATTCGTACGACGGCTCAGCCATTTGTGGGCCCCATAACAGAATAACTGTCGGATGAAGAAAACGACAAATTTGAGTTTTTACAAATAATGGCATAGTTGTTACCGTTAACACTGTTGGAATACCCGGTGGTTAAAATACAGTAATACGCGTTATTGCACAGTAGCACACGGTATTGCATAGTATTTTTGAAATTATTGATTCTTACGTAAGAAGGCACTACTCAATAATTGTTACAGTAATTACTGTTCAATATTTTATTATTGATTCAATAATTGCTGCATTGATATTTTATATTATTATTGTTTCAATAATTGTTGATGCACAGTATTTTCCATTATCAGATCAATAATTCATATTATTTGAATAGTATTATTAGATAGCATTATTGGCAATGTCTAGAAAGTTCTGTCTAAGGAGAGGTTTGGTCATCTAATTGCGCGCCAGTAAGGAGAAATCCTTATTGGAAAGCCCCCTCTTTCCTGGGAACGGCCTGGTTGTCATAAATGTGATTCTGTAATATTATTTGTGAATAATTAATTATTGATTCATATGATAAGAAAATATTTATTTTATGTGGATATAAATGAGGGATATATTTTTGTGGTTAAAAATGAAGGAGTTAATGTTGAGATTTTTATCAGTATTTTTGTCGGAATAGAGGTATTAAAAATCAGGGTTTTTGAGATATTTTACGGGGGTTATAATTTTTAATCCGACCGTTGGATCGTGGCAATTTTTGGATATGTTATACATATATAAGTTGAGTATATGCCCACAAATTTTGAACCGTTAAAAATGAACGTATGATTTATTATGAATTTTACGAGATGACTGGTTCAGAAATTGTTGAATTTTCAGAGTTTATCATTTTGGTAGAAAATTTTAGAATTGGTGGGCCCCACTTGTGGTTGGTGAAGAAATGTGCTGAATTATATTTCAAATGTGGTGGGTGGGAATAGTAGCAGGTAAAGCCATCAGGTTGCAGGTCAAACCTACCAAAATTTTCCTATAAATAGAGGGCTAAGTTAGAATTGAAAATCACACCAAAAACATAAGCTTTCTCTCTTTCTCTCTCTATATTATGAAGCATATTTTGTGAGTTTTTAGATACTTGGTGAGTTGCTATTCATCAGTGCAAGTTTCCTTCAGCATCATATCCGATATTCCGTCAGAAGTACTGCTCTTTTGAGGTAAGGGATAGTAAGGGATAGTAAGGGATATTAAGGGATTTTAAGGGTTGTTATGATTTTCAGTTTCGTAATTTTTCCGAGCTTCAAAAATTCTGGAAAAATTTAAAATGATATTTTGATGAGTTTTCTTGATTGTATCCAAAAATGGTGATTTTTGGATGTATAGATTGAGAGTTATGAATTTTATGAGAAAAGACTATTTTAAAAGTAACAGCTTATAATTCATTGTGGTTAACTCCAAAATTGATAAAAATTTTATTGGGAGTACATGTATATGATAGAAGTATACTCTGTAAATTTCAGAATTTTTAGACAAAAGTATAATTTTTGATAAATGTCTAAATATTCGGCTATTTTGGCCATATGAAAAATAGTAAATGACTTTTTAAAAATTCTGAGAAAAATATATGTTCACTATGGGACTATATTATGCTAAATCCCAGAAAAGAAATATTTTTGGAACTGATTTGGTATTTTTCATGAAAATGGTCTAGTTATGAGTAAATGAATTAAATATGTTTTGTGAAGTAAGAAAATTGGAAAATAGGATTTTATGGCTTGAGAATCCTATATGAGGTATATGCAGATTTTTGATGAGGGTTTTGGTTATTGATGAAGAAATTGTAAGAGTTGGCATTTTATGATGATTAAATGCATTAATTAGTAAAGTGTAAACAATTAAAATAAATTGTTTATAAATTTAAGTAATGTTATTCTTTCAATATCATTATACCGAAATATTGGTATAAATTTTATTGTAGAATTTCTATCTTTGGTGTCGGGATTACTATTCATGAGTTACGAATATTACTCTTGAGATTAAAACTATATGTTGATCATATTATTTTTATCATCATATATAACATTTTTATAACCCTGATGTTGAAATTCTCTTTCACTGGAGTGTAAGATGGGTAGATTATTGGTATGATCATGACTAGGGTTCTCTTTGGCCTGTAGTGCAAAGTTAAATTGTGACTGGTATGATCATGACCATTGAATTTATAATTGAATATCTTAAGCTTAAGTGCAAAGGTGAATTGATCAACATGGTTATAATTATTGTTTATATAAATTCTGAAATGATTATATATTTCTTTGAGATATGAATATATTTGGCCTGTAGTGCAAATATGAATTGTTGTTGAATATCTTTGGCCTGTAGTGCAAAGATGAACTGTTGTTGATTATCTTTGGCCCGTAGTGCAAAGATGGTTTGTTGATGAATATCTTTGGCCTGTAGTGCAAAAGATGAACTGTTGTTGAATATCTTTGGCCTGTAGTGCAAAGATGAACTGTTGTTGAATATCTTTGGCCTGTAGTGCAAAGATGAACTGTTGTTGAATATCTTTGGCCCGTAGTGCAAAGATGGTTTGTTGATGAATATCTTTGGCCCGTAGTGCAAAGATGGATTTGTTAGTATGATTATAAACAGGAACTGTGATTTGGTATAACCATGATCTTTGATGTTTCAGGTAAAGACAGGTGATGAAAATATTCTTCGTCCTGGGTGCGAAGAAAAATTTATAGTCACAATTATGATTATGAGTTATTCATATGATTGTGGACCAGAATTGTTGATTGATGTTACAGGGATAAAACATTGTTGGTGGATTTTTAACATGGAGAAGATAATAGACTTTATGGTCTATTTGACTCTTCTAATGGATTGCTCGTTCCGCTGCAACTATGGTTGAAATTTTTATCATTTACCATATGTTCTAAATCTCTGATTTATTATTGATGAAGGCTATTGATAATTTAATTATCTTTAGTCATGATATTCTTTACTGAGCTAGTTGTGCTCACCCTTTTGCTTCACAATTCCTTTCAGGTAATAAGAGTGTAGCTGGGTCGAGCGGGGGTAACAAGGGAATAGAACGGTGGTCATCATTTAGTAGTTATATTTGGTGAAGAAAATAGGGTGAGGCGAACCCAACGTTGGAAGGGTGTTTTGTCACTATCATACAAGATGTCTAACGACATACAACCTCGTATCATCATAAGACAGGGTTGTGCTCATCCACTTGCTGAGTATATTTACGAGCACTACCTATATAATCTTGGTGTTTGTTTGAAGTATAATTCTCAATTAGAGACAGTGGAGATAATGATAAGTCAAGAGAAGACTCACCATTGGGAAGAATATGATAGTAATCTTCTCATTTTTCTTTGGGGTCTATTGGGTCAACCAAGGATAATTCTGTGGCCATATGATATCTATCATAACCTAGACGCGTGGCCTCCCATGTACGAAGGTTTCCTTGAGCACTTCCCAAAGATTCTAATTTCTAAAACAGTTTTTGACTGTACCTTTATGTAAGGTACCTTTGTGAGGTGCTGATACATGATGGTGTCCAATGTCACATTTGGTATATATTTGTATCCAAACTCACAGCATATGTGTTGTATTTTACACGACAATTGTTGTAATAAAGTTGTAGTTATTTTCTGTACCATGCATTTGACGACTCAGAATGGGTTGGGTGGAATGAACCTATTTTGGGGTCGTTACAATTATTGTGAATAATAAGGGGTTAATTTGATATAATACTTTGGTTATGGGTGAAATATGCAAATTTTGCAAAATAAGCAAGTGGTTATAAAATATATATTTTTGGTCGGTGAATATTCGGTTGGTCGTGGAATATTCTTGCTGTCGGGGAATATTCGTACGACGACGCAGCCTTGTGTGGGCCTCATAACGGAAAGCGATTGGATGAAGAAAACGACAAGTATAAGTTGTTTATAAATAACGGCGTAGTTGTTACCGTTAATACTGTTGGAATACCCGGTGGTTAAAATACAGTAGCACACGGTATTGCACCAATTATTGATTCTTACGTAAGAAGACACTACTCAATAATTGTTACAGTAGTTATTATTCAATATTTTATTTTATTGATTCAATAATTGCTGCGTTGATATTTTATATTATTGTTGTTTCAATAATTGTTGCTGCACAGTATTTTCATTTATCAGATCAATAATTCATATTATTTGAATAATATTATTAGATAACATTATTGGCAATGTCTAGAAAGTTCTGTCTAAGGAGAGGTTTGGTCATCTAATTGCGCGCCAGTAAGGAGAAATCTTTATTGGAAAGCCCCCACTTTCCTGGGAACAGCCTGGTTGTCATAAATGTGATTCTGTAATATTATTTGTGAATAATTAATTATTGATTCATATGATAAGGAAATATTTATTTTATGTGGATATAAATTAGGGATATATTTTTGTGGTTAAAAATGAAGGAGTTAATGTTGAGGTTTTTGTCAGTATTTTTGTCGGAATGGAGGTATTAAAAATCAGAGTTTTTGAGATAGTTTGCGGGGGTTATAATTTTTAATCCGACCGTTGGATCGTGATAATTTTTGAATATGTTATACATATATAAGTTGAGTATATGTCCACAAATTTTGAACCGTTAAAAATGAACGTATGATTTATTACGAATTTTACAAGATGACTGGTTCAGAAATTGTTGAATTTTCGGAGTTTATCATTTTGGTGGAAAATTCTAGAATTGGTGGGCCCCACTTGTGGTTGGTGAAGAAATGTGCTGAATTATATTTCAAATGTAGTGGGTGGGAATAGTAGCAGGTAAAGCCATCAGGTTGCAGGTCAAACCTACCAAAATTTTCCTATAAATAGAGGGCTAAGTTAGAATTGAAAATCACACCAGAAACAAGTTTTCTCTCTTTCTCTCTCTAGATTATTGAGTGTATTTTGTGAGTATTTAGATACTTTGAGAGTTTCTATTCATCAGAGCAAGTTTCTTTCAGCCTTATACCTGTATTCCGACCAGAAGTACTGATATTTTGAGGTAAGGGATATTATTTTCTTCTTAAATGATATTATTTCTTCAATATCATTATGCTGAAATATTGATACGAGTTTTTATCAAATTTGGAACTTTTTGTGTCGGGGTTACTATTCACGTATACGGTACTATTCACGTATACGACACTATTCACGAATACGACACTATTCACCGAAAAATAAAATTTTTCCTTTTTGTCCAAGATGTCTATTATGGTTACTATCTTTGATTGTATCCATGTTTTGATCTTTATTTTTGAATTCTGCTTCACAATTGATTATTATGAAGTATTATTGATCTTGGATAAACTGTTATACGAATCCCTACTATTTGTCCTTCTGTCTCATTGGATTCGTTCTCTTTAAGATATTTTTCATCATCCTCAATCCTAAATGATGATATTACTGAATATCTTTGGCCTGTAGTGCAAAGATGTATAATTACTTGATGAATATCTTTGGCCTGTAGTGCAAAGATGAACAGGTGTTGAGATGAACATGACCGACTGATGATACAAATGAATATCTTTGGTCTGTAGTGCAAAGATGAATATTTGGTTAAAGATGATTATTAATTGATGTTACAGGGATAAAATATTGATGATGGACTTTTAAATCTTAGAAGATAGTAGAATTCTTTCTCTACTTGACTCTTCTAATGGTTTGCTGTTTCCGCTGCAGTTGTTGATCTAAAACTTGTTGTCGATTATATTTTATCAGATTTTTCCCTGTTGAAGACTAACGATAATTTGTTGTATATTATCTTAGTCATAATATTCTTTACTGGGCTAGTTGAGCTCACCCTTTTCCTTTTTGTTCCATTTTTCTTCTCAGGAGGTGAGAACATAGCAGGATCTAGTCGGGGTATGGAGTGATGGTTCTAGAAAGATGTATTAGCAGTCCTCACTATTTCTGTAAAATAGTGTTTGAATAATTGTAATGAGGATTTATTTGAGTGTGGATATTGTCTAGAAGACAATATTTGTATTTAAACTCACAGTATGTGTTGTCGTATTTTGCACGACAATTGTATTATTGAAGTTGTAGTTTGCTTTCTGTACCATGTATTTGGCGACTCAGAATGGGTGTTGTATACCTATTCTGGGGGCGTCACAGTTGGTATCAAAGCTTAGGGATATGATCCCTGGCTGAGATGTGAGACAAGAACTAGGAGGGGAGAGACGGGAAATTCCTTTGACCTGACTAAGTTTATTTGGTGTTTATTTGGTCGGTCAGAGTATAGGGATAATATATGACATGACTATTAACCCTTGTTTTATGGCAGTATTTAAGAATGGCAGCTGAGAACGTTAATAATGGAGTAAATCAGACCGTGGAGACACCTTTGATCACTACCCAGGGGAACGTGCAACAAGAAGGCAATATTCCTCCTGTAAACAACGTTACCGAGCAAACGATGAATGATGAAATGTTTAGGAGCTTTTTGCAGTTCATGCAAAATCAGACGAGGGAGACTCGTGTGCAGAATGCGGGTGGAAATGATAACAACGCGCGGTTTGTCACAGCTAAGCAGTTCAAAGAATTGGGACCACCAGAATTTAAGGGAAAGCCGGATCCGATCATGGCGGAAACGTGGGTCAAGCAAATTACCAAGATATTTGATGTCTTGGGATGCACGGAGGAATAGAAGGTTCCATTCGCCACATTTATGTTCCGCGGTGAGGCAGACTACTGGTGGGAGTCTGTGAAGCGTACCCAGCCTGACGCACTCAACATGTCCTGGGAAACATTTCAAAAACTGTTCAATGACAAGTACTTTCCTGAAAGTATTCGTCATATGAAGGAGGTTGAGTTTATTAGACTGGAACAAAACAACATGACGGTGTCCCAGTACGAGGCGAAGTTTGCAGAGTTATCCAGGTTTGCACCTCATTTGGTCGAAAATGAGGAACGAATGACAAGGATGTTTCTGAGAGGTCTAAAACCCGAGATTCGGCAATATCTTATCTCTCATAAATTTTCTTTATATTCAGATGTTGTAAACAGGGCTCAATTATTAGAGCGAGATAATGAGTATGTGCAACCGAGGGACCACAACCAGGGTCATACCGGTGGCGGCAGTCATCGAAGCAATGAAAACCAGCAGGGAGGAAAACATTCGGACAAAAGCGGTAACCACTCTGGTGGTAATCGTGGTCGTGATAATAGAAGGAGCGAGTCGGGAGGAGATTTCAAGAAGAGAATGTACAACAATGATAACGTGAAGACGTCAGCACAAACATCAACTGTTTCTAGGGGAGGAGAACGACCACCGGTCGTATGTTACAAATGTGGGAAAGAGGGACATATCAGCCCAAACTGCCCACAACAATCCAAGGTATGTTATAACTGTGGAAAGGAAGGTCATATAGCTCGAGAGTGTTCTGTAGCAAAACCAAGTTCAGCGGGGATGGTGACTCCAAAAGTTATCCCGGATAAGTCGAAATCAGCGGTTCCTGGAAGGGCGTTTGTCGTTACTGGCCAAAACGCGAGAAACCCGAACGAGGTGATCACGGGTAAGCTAATCTTGAATTCTTGCGAAGTTTATACTTTACTAGATACCGGTTCTACCCATTCTTTTATCTCTCCTGCTTGTGCTCAACGTTTAAACTTGACTCCGGAGAAATTGGACTTTAACTTATCTGTTGAAACTCCGTTGGGTGAAACCTTCGTTACATCTACAGTTTATAAATCTTGCATGATCCAAGTTGGCACTATCACATTACCTGTTGATCTTATCTCTTTAAAGATACTTACTTTTGATGTGATTTTAGGAATTGATTGGTTAACCACTCATCATGCTAAAATTGATTGTTTTCGTAAGGTTGTTAGTTTTCATATTCCTAACCAACCTGTCATACGAATTCAAACTACTAAACCACTAAAATCAGTCACTGTCATATCAAGCCACAAAGCTATTCGTTTATTGAAAAACGGATGTCAAGCTTTCTTAGCCCATGTTATGGATTTGAACAAAGACAAGTCAGATTTGAATAATATTTCTATTGTTAGAGAATTTTCCGATGTATTTCCTGAAGAACTTCCCGGTCTACCCCCGGAACGAGAAATTGAATTCTTTATTAACCTTGAACCCGGTACAAAGCCCATTTCTAAAACCCCATATCGAATGGCTCCTATTGAACTTCAGGAGTTAAAAGTCCAACTACAGGAGTTGTTGGACATCGGTTTTATTCGTCCTAGTACGTCTCCTTGGGGTGCTCCTGTTTTATTCGTAAAGAAGAAAGACGGGAGTATGCGACTTTGTATTGACTATCGAGAATTGAACCATGTCACCATCAAGAATAGGTATCCGCTACCTCGCATTGATGACCTGTTTGACCAGTTGCAAGGAGCACAATTCTTTTCAAAGATCGATCTTCGTTCTGGATATCATCAGCTGAAGATTAAAACTGAGGATATTCCAAAGACTGCCTTCAGAACTCGGTACGGGCATTATGAATTCTTAGTAATGTCTTTTGGATTGACTAATGCTCCTGCTGCCTTCATGGATATGATGAACCGTGTATTCAAAGAATATTTGGATCAGTTCGTTGTTGTCTTTATTGATGACATCCTCATCTATTCCAAAAGCCGTGAAGATCATGAGCGCCATTTGAAACTGGTACTGCAAAGGCTTCGTGAAAACAAGCTATATGCCAAACTGAAGAAATGCGAGTTCTGGCTTGAGGAAGTAACATTCCTTGGGCACGTGGTGTCAAAACATGGAGTATCTGTCGACCCGGCGAAGATTGAAGCCATACAAAGTTGGGAGCAACCGAAGTCGGTAACCGAAGTACGTAGCTTTCTGGGCTTAGCTGGTTATTATCGGAGATTTGTGGAAGGATTTTCTCGAATCGCTACTCCGTTAACTCAGCTGACTCGGAAAGATACAAAATTCGTATGGAGTGAGGAATGCGAGAAGAGTTTCCAAGAACTCAAGAGGAGACTCATTTCGGCACCTGTTTTGACAATACCATCTGGTTCGGATGGATTTGTTATCTACAGCGATGCTTCAGGCAAAGGGTTAGGATGTGTTCTCATGCAACATGGAAAAGTCATAGCCTATGCCTCACGACAACTCAAAGAATATGAGAGGAATTATCCTTCTCATGATTTGGAGTTGGCAGCAGTCGTTTTTGCGTTGAAGATCTGGAGACACTACCTGTATGGGGAGAAAGTGGAGATCTATACAGATCATAAAAGCCTCAAATATTTCTTCACCCAAAAGGAACTCAACATGCGGCAACGACGTTGGCTTGAGCTGTTGAAAGATTACGATCATACCATCCAATACCATCTTGGAAAAGCAAACGTAGTAGCTGACGCATTGAGTAGAAGATCATATGCGGGTACGAGTGCAATGCTTTTAACACAAAGACCCGAACCACATTATTGAGTTAGAACCAGACGAGATAGCTGAAGATTTAATGTACGAGGAGGTACCTGTTAAGATCTTGGATAGGAAAGAGCATGTCCTACGCACGAAGGTTATACCACAAGTTAAGGTTTTGTGGAGAAACCATGCTATTGAAGAAATGACCTGGGAGTTGGAATCAGAAATGAAAGCGATGTATCCTCACCTTTTTGAAACATCAGGTACGTACGTCAATTTCGAGGACGAAATTTCATAAGGAGGGGAGGTTGTAAGACCCCAACTTATTAATGAATAAAATCAAATTTTCTCTAAATATTATTGTGAATAATAAGGGGTTAATTTGATATAATACTTTGGTTATGGGTGAAATGTGCAAATTTTGCAAAATAAGCAAGTGGTTATAAAATATTTATTTTTGGTCGGTGAATATTCGGTTGGTCGTGGAATATTCTTGCTGTCGGGGAATATTCGTACGACGACGCAGCCTTGTGTGGGCCCCATAACGGAAAGCGATTGGATGAAGAAAACGACAAGTATAAGTTGTTTATAAATAACGGCGTAGTTGTTACCGTTAATACTGTTGGAATACCCGGTGGTTAAAATACAGTAGCACACGGTATTGCACCAATTATTGATTCTTACGTAAGAAGGCACTACTCAATAATTGTTACAGTAGTTATTATTCAATATTTTATTTTATTGATTCAATAATTGCTGCGTTGATATTTTATATTATTGTTGTTTCAATAATTGTTGCTGCACAGTATTTTCATTTATCAGATCAATAATTCATATTATTTGAATAATATTATTAGATAACATTATTGGCAATGTCTAGAAAGTTCTGTCTAAGGAGAGGTTTGGTCATCTAATTGCGCGCCAGTAAGGAAAAATCCTTTTTGGAAAGCCCCCTCTTTCCTGGGAACGGCCTGGTTGTCATAAATGTGATTCTGTAATATTATTTGTGAATAATTAATTATTGATTCATATGATAAGGAAATATTTATTTTATGTGGATATAAATGAGGGATATATTTTTGTGGTTAAAAATGAAGGAGTTAATGTTGAGGTTTTTGTCAGTATTTTTGTCGGAATGGAGGTATTAAAAATCAGGGTTTTTGAGATAGTTTGCGGGGGTTATAATTTTTAATCCGACCGTTGGATCGTGGTAATTTTTGGATATGTTATACATATATAAGTTGAGTATATGTCCACAAATTTTGAACCGTTAAAAATGAACGTATGATTTATTACGAATTTTACAAGATGACTGGTTCAGAAATTGTTGAATTTTCGGAGTTTATCATTTTGGTGGAAAATTCTAGAATTGGTGGGCCCCACTTGTGGTTGGTGAAGAAATGTGCTGAATTATATTTCAAATGTGGTGGGTGGGAATAGTAGCAGGTAAAGCCATCAGGTTGCAGGTCAAACCTACCAAAATTTTCCTATAAATAGAGGGCTAAGTTAGAATTGAAAATCACACCAGAAACAAGTTTTCTCTCTTTCTCTCTCTAGATTATTGAGTGTATTTTGTGAGTATTTAGATACTTTGAGAGTTTCTATTCATCAGAGCAAGTTTCTTTCAGCCTTATACCGGTATTCCGACCAGAAGTACTGATATTTTGAGGTAAGGGATATTATTTTCTTCTTAAATGATATTATTTTCTTCAATATCATTATGCTGAAATATTGATACGAGTTTTTATCAAATTTGGAACTTTTTGTGTCGGGTTTACTATTCACGTATACGACACTATTCACGAATACGGCACTATTCACCGAAAAATAAAATTTTTTCTTTTTGTCCAAGATGTCTATTATGGTTACTATCTTTGATTGTATCCATGTTTTGATCTTTATTTTTGAATTCTGCTTCACAATTGATTATTATGAAGTATTATTGATCTTGGATAAACTGTTATACGAATCCCTACTATTTGTCCTTCTGTCTCATTGGATTCGTTCTCTTTAAGATATTTTTCATCATCCTCAGTCCTAAATGATGATATTACTGAATATCTTTGGCCTGTAGTGCAAAGATGTATAATTACTTGATGAATATCTTTGGCCTGTAGTGCAAAGATGAACAGGTGTTGAGATGAACATGACCGACTGATGATACAAATGAATATCTTTGGCCTGTAGTGCAAAGATGAATATTTGGTTAAAGATGATTATTAATTGATGTTACAGGGATAAAATATTGATGATAGACTTTTAAATCTTAGAAGATAGTAGAATTCTTTCTCTACTTGACTCTTTTAATGGTTTGCTGTTTCCGCTGCAGTTGTTGATCTAAAACTTGTTGTCGATTATATTTTATAAGATTTTTCCCTGTTGAAGACTAACGATAATTTGTTGTATATTATCTTAGTCATAATATTCTTTACTGGGCTAGTTGAGCTCACCCTTTTCCTTTTTGTTCCATTTTTCTTCTCAGGAGGTGAGAACATAGCAGGATCTAGTCGGGGTATGGAGTGATGGTTCTAGAACGATGTATTAGCAGTCCTCACTATTTCTGTAAAATAGTGTTTGAATAATTGTAATGAGGATTTATTTGAGTGTGGATATTGTCTAGAAGACAATATTTGTATTTAAACTCACAGTATGTGTTGTCGTATTTTGCACGACAATTGTATTATTGAAGTTGTAGTTTGCTTTCTGTACCATGTATTTGGCGACTCAGAATGGGTGTTGTATACCTATTCTGGGGGCGTCACAGTTGGTATCAAAGCTTAGGGATATGATCCCTGGCTGAGATGTGAGACAAGAACTAGGAGGGGAGAGACGGGGAATTCCTTCGACCTGACTAAGTTTATTTGGTGTTTATTTGGTCGGTCAGAGTATAAGGATAATATATGACATGACTATTAACCCTTGTTTTATGGCAGTATTTAAGAATGGCAGCTGAGAACGTTAATAATGGAGTAAATCAGACCGTGGAGACACCTTTGATCACTACCCAGGGGAACGTGCAACAAGAAGGCAATATTCCTCCTGTAAACAACGTTACCGAGCAAACGATGAATGATGGAATGTTTAGGAGCTTTTTGCAGTTCATGCAAAATCAGACGAGGGAGACTCGTGTGCAGAATACGGGTGGAAATGATAACAACGCGCGGTTTGTCACAGCTAAGCAGTTCAAAGAATTGGGACCACCAGAATTTAAGGGAAAGTCGGATCCGATCATGGCGGAAACGTGGGTCAAGCAAATTACCAAGATATTTGATGTCTTGGGATGCACGGAGGAACAGAAGGTTCCATTCGCCACATTTATGTTCCGCGGTGAGGCAGACTACTGGTGGGAGTCTGTGAAGCGTACCCAGCCTGACGCACTCAACATGTCCTGGGAAACATTTCAAAAACTGTTCAATGACAAGTACTTTCCTGAAAGTATTCGTCATATGAAGGAGGTTGAGTTTATTAGACTGGAACAAAACAACATGACGGTGTCCCAGTACGAGGCGAAGTTTGTAGAGTTATCCAGGTTTGCACCTCATTTGGTCGAAAATGAGGAACGAATGACAAGGATGTTTCTGAGAGGTCTAATACCCGAGATTCGGCAATATCTTATCTCTCATAAATTTTCTTTATATTCAGATGTTGTAAACATGGCTCAATTATTAGAGCGAGATAATGAGTATGTGCAACCGAGGGACCACAACCAGGGTCATACCGGTGGCGGCAGTCATCGAAGCAATGAAAACCAGCAGGGAGGAAAACATTCGGACAAAAGCGGTAACCACTCTGGTGGTAATCGTGGTCGTGATAATAGAAGGAGCGAGTCGGGAGGAGATTTCAAGAAGAGAAGGTACAACAATGATAACGTGAAGACGTCAGCACAAACATCAACTGTTTCTAGGGGAGGAGAACGACCACCGGTCGTATGTTACAAATGTGGGAAAGAGGGACATATCAGCCCAAACTGCCCACAACAATCCAAGGTATGCTATAACTGTGGAAAGGAAGGTCATATAGCTCGAGAGTGTTCTGTAGCAAAACCAAGTTCAGCGGGGATGGTGACTCCAAAAGTTATCCCGGATAAGTCGAAATCAGCGGTTCCTGGAAGGGCGTTTGTCGTTACTGGCCAAAACGCGAGAAACCCGAACGAGGTGATCACGGGTAAGCTAATCTTGAATTCTTGCGAAGTTTATACTTTACTAGATACCGGTTCTACCCATTCTTTTATCTCTCCTGCTTGTGCTCAACGTTTAAACTTGACTCCGGAGAAATTGGACTTTAACTTATCTGTTGAAACTCCGTTGGGTGAAACCTTCGTTACATCTACAGTTTATAAATCTTGCATGATCCAAGTTGGCACTATCACATTACCTGTTGATCTTATCTCTTTAAAGATACTTGCTTTTGATGTGATTTTAGGAATTGATTGGTTAACCACTCATCATGCTAAAATTGATTGTTTTCGTAAGGTTGTTAGTTTTCATATTCCTAACCAACCTGTCATACGAATTCAAACTACTAAACCACTAAAATCAGTCACTGTCATATCAAGCCACAAAGCTATTCGTTTATTGAAAAACGGATGTCAAGCTTTCTTAGCCCATGTTATGGATTTGAACAAAGACAAGTCAGATTTGAATAATATTTCTATTGTTAGAGAATTTTCCGATGTATTTCCTGAAGAACTTCCCGGTCTACCCCCGGAACGAGAAATTGAATTCTTTATTAACCTTGAACCCGGTACAAAGCCCATTTCTAAAACCCCATATCGAATGGCTCCTATTGAACTTCAGGAGTTAAAAGTCCAACTACAGGAGTTGTTGGACATCGGTTTTATTCGTCCTAGTACGTCTCCTTGGGGTGCTCCTGTTTTATTCGTAAAGAAGAAAGACGGGAGTATGCGACTTTGTATTGACTATCGAGAATTGAACCATGTCACCATCAAGAATAGGTATCCGCTACCTCGCATTGATGACCTGTTTGACCAGTTGCAAGGAGCACAATTCTTTTCAAAGATCGATCTTCGTTCTGGATATCATCAGCTGAAGATTAAAACTGAGGATATTCCAAAGACTGCCTTCAGAACTCGGTACGGGCATTATGAATTCTTAGTAATGTCTTTTGGATTGACTAATGCTCCTGCTGCCTTCATGGATATGATGAACCGTGTATTCAAAGAATATTTGGATCAGTTCGTTGTTGTCTTTATTGATGACATCCTCATCTATTCCAAAAGCCGTGAAGATCATGAGCGCCATTTGAAGCTGGTACTGCAAAGGCTTCGTGAAAACAAGCTATATGCCAAACTGAAGAAATGCGAGTTCTGGCTTGAGGAAGTAGCATTCTTTGGGCACGTGGTGTCAAAATATGGAGTATCTGTCGACCCGGCGAAGATTGAAGCCATACAAAGTTGGGAGCAACCGAAGTCGGTAACCGAAGTACGTAGCTTTCTGGGCTTAGCTGGTTATTATCGGAGATTTGTGGAAGGATTTTCTCGAATCGCTACTCCGTTAACTCAGCTGACTCGGAAAGATACAAAATTCGTATGGAGTGAGGAATGCGAGAAGAGTTTCCAAGAACTCAAGAGGAGACTCATTTCGGCACCTGTTTTGACAATACCATCTGGTTCGGATGGATTTGTTATCTACAGCGATGCTTCAGGCAAAGGGTTAGGATGTGTTCTCATGCAACATGGGAAAGTCATAGCCTATGCCTCACGACAACTCAAAGAATATGAGAGGAATTATCCTACTCATGATTTGGAGTTGGCAGCAGTCGTTTTTGCGTTGAAGATCTGGAGACACTACCTGTATGGGGAGAAAGTGGAGATCTATACAGATCATAAAAGCCTCAAATATTTCTTCACCCAAAAGGAACTCAACATGCGGCAACGACGTTGGCTTGAGCTGTTGAAAGATTACGATCATACCATCCAATACCATCTTGGAAAAGCAAACGTAGTAGCTGACGCATTGAGTAGAAGATCATATGCGGGTACGAGTGCAATGCTTTTAACACAAAGACCCGAACCACATTATTGAGTTAGAACCAGACGAGATAGCTGAAGATTTAACGTACGAGGAGGTACCTGTTAAGATCTTGGATAGGAAAGAGCATGTCCTACGCACGAAGGTTATACCACAAGTTAAGGTTTTGTGGAGAAACCATGCTATTGAAGAAATGACCTGGGAGTTGGAATCAGAAATGAAAGCGAGGTATCCTCACCTTTTTGAAACATCAGGTACGTACGTCAATTTCGAGGACGAAATTTCATAAGGAGGGGAGGTTGTAAGACCCCAACTTATTAATGAATAAAATCAAATTTTCTCTAAATATTATTGTGAATAATAAGGGGTTAATTTGATATAATACTTTGGTTATGGGTGAAATGTGCAAATTTTGCAAAATAAGCAAGTGGTTATAAAATATTTATTTTTGGTCGGTGAATATTCGGTTGGTCGTGGAATATTCTTGCTGTCGGGGAATATTCGTACGACGACGCAGCCTTGTGTGGGCCCCATAACGGAAAGCGATTGGATGAAAAAAACGACAAGTATAAGTTGTTTATAAATAACGGCGTAGTTGTTACCGTTAATACTGTTGGAATACCCGGTGGTTAAAATACAGTAGCACACGGTATTGCACCAATTATTGATTCTTACGTAAGAAGGCACTACTCAATAATTGTTACAGTAGTTATTATTCAATATTTTATTTTATTGATTCAATAATTGTTGCGTTGATATTTTATATTATTGTTGTTTCAATAATTGTTGCTGCACAGTATTTTCATTTATCAGATCAATAATTCATATTATTTGAATAATATTATTAGATAACATTATTGGCAATGTCTAGAAAGTTTTGTCTAAGGAGAGGTTTGGTCATCTAATTGCGCGCCAGTAAGGAGAAATCCTTATTGGAAAGCCCCCTTTTTCCTGGGAACGGCCTGGTTGTCATAAATGTGATTCTGTAATATTATTTGTGAATAATTAATTATTGATTCATATGATAAGGAAATATTTATTTTATGTGGATATAAATGAGGGATATATTTTTGTGGTTAAAAATGAAGGAGTTAATGTTGAGGTTTTTGTCAGTATTTTTGTCGGAATGGAGGTATTAAAAATCAGGATTTTTGAGATAGTTTGCGGGGGTTATAATTTTTAATCCGACCGTTGGATCGTGGTAATTTTTGGATATGTTATACATATATAAGTTGAGTATATGTCCACAAATTTTGAACCGTTAAAAATGAACGTATGATTTATTACGAATTTTACAAGATGACTGGTTCAGAAATTGTTGAATTTTCGGAGTTTATCATTTTGGTGGAAAATTCTAGAATTGGTGGGCCCCACTTGTGGTTGGTGAAGAAATGTGCTGAATTATATTTCAAATGTGGTGGGTGGGAATAGTAGCAGGTAAAGCCATCAGGTTGCAGGTCAAACCTACCAAAATTTTCCTATAAATAGAGGGCTAAGTTAGAATTGAAAATCACACCAGAAACAAGTTTTCTCTCTTTCTCTCTCTAGATTATTGAGTGTATTTTGTGAGTATTTAGATACTTTGAGAGTTTCTATTCATCAGAGCAAGTTTCTTTCAGCCTTATACCGGTATTCCGACCAGAAGTACTGATATTTTGAGGTAAGGGATATTATTTTCTTCTTAAATGATATTATTTTCTTCAATATCATTATGCTGAAATATTGATACGAGTTTTTATCAAATTTGGAACTTTTTGTGTCGGGTTTACTATTCACGTATACGACACTATTCACGAATACGGCACTATTCACCGAAAAATAAAATTTTTTCTTTTTGTCCAAGATGTCTATTATGGTTACTATCTTTGATTGTATCCATGTTTTGATCTTTATTTTTGAATTCTGCTTCACAATTGATTATTATGAAGTATTATTGATCTTAGATAAACTGTTATACGAATCCCTACTATTTGTCCTTCTGTCTCATTGGATTCGTTCTCTTTAAGATATTTTTCATCATCCTCAGTCCTAAATGATGATATTACTGAATATCTTTGGCCTGTAGTGCAAAGATGTATAATTACTTGATGAATATCTTTGGCCTGTAGTGCAAAGATGAACAGGTGTTGAGATGAACATGACCGACTGATGATACAAATGAATATCTTTGGCCTGTAGTGCAAAGATGAATATTTGGTTAAAGATGATTATTAATTGATGTTACAGGGATAAAATATTGATGATGGACTTTTAAATCTTAGAAGATAGTAGAATTCTTTCTCTACTTGACTCTTCTAATGGTTTGCTGTTTCCGCTGCAGTTGTTGATCTAAAACTTGTTGTCGATTATATTTTATCAGATTTTTCCCTGTTGAAGACTAACTATAATTTGTTGTATATTATCTTAGTCATAATATTCTTTACTGGGCTAGTTGAGCTCACCCTTTTTCTTTTTGTTCCATTTTTCTTCTCAGGAGGTGAGAACATAGCAGGATCTAGTCGGGGTATGGAGTGATGGTTCTAGAAAGATGTATTAGCAGTCCTCACTATTTCTGTAAAATAGTGTTTGAATAATTATAATGAGAATTTATTTGAGTGTGGATATTGTCTAGAAGACAATATTTGTATTTAAACTCACAGTATGTGTTGTCGTATTTTGCACGATAATTGTATTATTGAAGTTGTAGTTTGCTTTCTGTACCATGTATTTGGCGACTCAGAATGGGTGTTGTATACCTATTCTGGGGGCGTCACAGATAAACTGTAATACGAATCCCTAATATTTGTCCTTCCGTCTCACTAGGTTCGTTTTCTTTAAAATATTTTTCATCATCCTCAGTCCTAAATGATGATGTTACTGAATATCTTTGGCCTGTAGTGCAAAGATGAATGATTAATTAATAAATATCTTTGGCCCGTAGTGCAAAGATGAACAGGTGTTGAGATGAACATAACCGACTGGTGATACAAATGAATATCTTTGGCCTGTAGTGCAAAGATGAATATTTGATTAAAGATGGTTATTGATTATTGTTACAGGGATAAAATATTGATGATGGACGGTCCAGATTGATTTACTTTAATCTGACGGTCCATATTTAAAGAAAAATCTTTTAAATAAAATATAATATATTCTATTTATAGAATAACTTTAATAAAGTATTCCGTTTTATATAAAAAGATGTTTCTGTTTTATTACGTTAATAATACGAATAAAACAAAACTTCATTATCGCTAAATAATTCATATTATTAATTGACAATAATTGAATCAAACTGAGTGACTTCTCACATAAGCATTAATAATCAATACCGTGTGCTACTATGCAACCACACGTATTACTGTACTTTTACTACCGAGTAGTTCAACAGTATCAACGGTAAAACTTCCGCCGTTATTTTTAATAAAATATTTTTGTCGTTTTCTCAATCCGATAATAATTCCGTTGTGGAGTCCACCAATAATTGTGCCGTCGTACGAATATTCTCAGACAAAAATAATATTCCCCGACCAATCGAATATAATACAACAACTTACATACTTTGCAAAATTTATAAATACTATCCACAACTATAATATTATCTCAAATTCACACCATAATATTTAAAAAAATATTTCGAAAAAATTAAATCTTTATTCGTAAAATCTGGAGTTTCACATTTATACACACGCATAAACTAATAATTATTTATGGAAGATTAGATTTGTGGTTATGCTTTTCCAAGTCTTTATTCATAATATGGAATCAAACGTACCTTTTTGCTTATGGTGCATGTCATGATTATTTGTTATTAATAACGAGTAATAAATTACTTTAATTTCTTTACCTCACAAACAGTGTACTATTTATAAATTTTACAAAAATTGACTGTAAATATCAATAAAAGCTACCCTATATGTCCCATAGTGTCATATATATATATATATATATATATATATATATATATATATATATATGATAATGATTAATAACATCTATTTATTATGGATAAAAATGAGCAAATATCATTTATACCATCCATAGCAATTATCAACGGTCCAGATTAAAAAACCATTTTTGTCATCCGCTAATATTTTTATCGGACGGGTATAAAATTTATATGGGTGGATTTTACCCCACTAAGGCCAAGTCAGCTAAGCTTCAAATTGAATCATCAGATGATAGGGAAAAACAAAGAGATTTGTAGGCTTCTCTTTGTGGAGTCCTCCAGGTTATTATTCAGAAACTTAGTAGTGTTGATGAGACGAAGCCCATTATACTTCAGGCTACCGACCAGATTATGATGTTGTTCCTTATGTTTTTTGGTTGTCGTAGCTCTACAGTACATGAAGAAGCAATGCTTGCTATGGGTCTTCAAAATTTTGAGGAATACCCGGTCTGAGTTGGGGTGGTTGGCGACATTTGTCGTGCTTTAGATGACAAGATCTTGCCATACTGTGATGGCATCATGACTCTTCTCCTCAAGGATCTCTCCAGTGGTGAACAACACCGTTCTGTCAAACCTCCTATATTCTCATGCTTTGAGGATATTACTCTTGCAAATGGAGAACACTTGGAAAAGTAAATCCAATTTGTGGAGCAAATGATGCAGGGAGCCGCAGAGGTGTGTGCAAATGAGTTGGAATGTTTGATTTTCTGTTGGCATGTTGCTGATTTGGAATAGGATGTATTCGATTTGGAATTTGATGTTTCTTGTTGTTGTGATTTGGATTTGGAATGTTTGATGTGCTGTGGAATTAGAATTGGAATTGGAATTGGAATGTTTGATGTGATGTTGCTATGCTATGGATTTGGACTGGGTTACCTTCATATCTTATGAATTTTTATGTGCTGTTGCTGTTGCTGTACTGATTTGGACCGGGTTAACTTATGTGACGTTGCTGTATTGTCTTATTGTGCCTTGTGTCCGCTAGAACTTCTAGCGGACATAATAAAATAATTGCTATGGATTATTTTTTATCTATATTTTTGATATATAATAAATAGATGTTATAGATTATTGTCTATATATATATATATATATATATATATATATATATATATATATATATATTATGCTATCAATTTAAGTAAGATAACTTGAAATTTAATATATAGATTTCTAAAATAATATTTTCAATCATTAAAATGTTTGGTTAAAAAGATTCCCAAAAGAAGAATCTTATGTTTTTTTTGTTTAACCTTGTCTTTCTTCTTAGTGACATATATAGTTGGTATATTGACTAATCCTTTTCATAGGATGATATATATGTGCCTATAATCTTTTATTACTCCCTCTATCCTTGACGACGATGAACAAAGTACAAATTTTATACATATTAAGAAAAGAAAAATAAATAAATAAATAAAGTGTCAAATTTCTTCTTAGTGGTTTCACAAAATTATGATGAGTAATTTTATTTTTTTTATACTAATGGACCTCATTAAGTGACATTTATGTACTTTATCTTATTATTTTAGGTGGTCAGGACGGAAAGAGTAACATTTTTGAATTTTTAATTGAATGATAAATATATTCTTCAAAAATATAAGATACCCGTCTAAATCTAAATTAAGAATGGATGAAAATAGTTAGGTTAGTATTATGATAGTACGTATTGTTGAAACCGCAAGAGTTTGAAGTGGCTGCCTGCCGCCAAACAATATCCAGCTTAGCTTTAATTTGCTATATTAATAAGGGGTCAATATTAATGCATGACCAGCAATTTATGCGAATAATGTGTGGGAGCAAACTCATTAAATCCTATCAAATCTCTCTTCTCTCCATCTCTCTTCTCACCTCCTTCCAATTCATTCATTTGCATAATAATACATTCCCTTTTGAGTTTCTCCCTCCTCTGAAACTCGACAGGGAATGTTGTCTAATCTGTGGAGCCCAGTGAGTCAATATTAATTAATTCATCAAGTTAGTTAGTTCTTCTTTTGGTTTTATTTGAACAAGTTTAATTTTGTAGATTTATTTATTTATTTAATGATAATATATACAGGTACAGGTACAGGTACATGTGCAGGAATTAAAAAATGTTCCGGCAATTGTTTTTTGTTTTATTGTTGTTGGCGGTGGATTCAAGTAGTAGTAGTAGTGTAGCACAGAAAGTAGTCCCAAATGATGATTCTAAAGGCGGAAAAGAAGAGCCCACACCAAAACCTCCAAATGAACGTCCTAAAGGAGGAGGAAAACCCCAAACAGAAGGCCCGGTGGTGGTGTCGAACAAGAAATTTTTGACTTTGAATGGTGGGTGGGTACTGTTGGTCATGTGGGGGTAAACTTAATTATTTAATGTATTTATTATTAATTTTGATTTGATATATGCAGGAGGTCCACCGGAGGTTGTAGCACGGGGTGGATACTCTGGGGTAGCTCCAGAGTCGAGTGCTTATGGATATGTTTTGGCTATGCAGACAAGTCGTCCGGGTGCAATTATGTACTGCAATCTTCATCTTACAAAGGACAATTTGGGAATTTGCGCATCACAAATCCTCATTGACAAATCAACAACAATAGTGCGTAACTTCCCAAAGGGAGACAAGACTTACAACGTCAATGGCCGGGATCTTCATGGCTGGTTTGCTCTGGACTATAACATGGATGATGTCAAAGATTCTATAACTTGTAAGATCTAATTAATTAACACTACCTCATGCATGCATATATATATATATATATATATATATATATATATATATATTGAACACCATTAATTAATTATATATTTTTGTTTTCTTTAAAAATAATTTGGTTTGATCTTCCCCGCAGATGTACAAAGCGTATTAACTCGAACAAACTCGTTCGATGATGCTTTTTCTCTCTCGTCTCCTGACTACCTTGGAGAGAAAACTAAAAATATATGGCTAAATGTTGAGGTGTGTCTGTCTGTCTGTCTGATGATATATAATTTATATATGTACTAGAATAAACATAACTTTTTAACCCTTATAATGATCATATCCAACCAACCTCACCTATTCTATCTAGTTCGACACAACTTTGGTCGGACTCTTATGTAATTTGGTTAAATTAATTGATTGCTTGATATAATGCAGTATGATATGTTCTACAACCAGCACAATCTTAGTGTGGCAGAATACATATTGGAATCCTCCACGCTTTGGGTGCCAACCCACATCTCGTCTCCAGAAATAGGTTTCTTGAAGTATATGAGTGGGAAAGTGGACAAAACCCGCACAAAGCTCATCTTGAAAATATTGGGGAAAGACGAGGTTGAGCCCACAACCATGCAAAAATATGGTTCAATACTGGACAATCTTGCAGCTATCAAGCCATTTGCATCAGCTATTCTTGTCCCTAAAACCTACATAATTCCGGTTAAGGATAAGTTTGCGGAACCACCAACTACTCTCGTAGTTGATGCACACAAAATAGGTCTTCAAGTATATGCTTCTGATTTTGCAAATGATAACTTTATTTACAATTACAGTTTTAATCCAGTTAATGAGTACCTCCAATTTATCGACAACAATCATTTTTCTGTTGATGGTGTGCTTTCGGATTTCCCTTCCACTGCATCAGATTCCATCGGTATGCGGACGGACAGATCAATAAACAAACTCATTTTGTTCTTGTTTACAAACCTAACTAACTTCTAAACTCCTCTTCTTGGTGCAGTATGCTTTGCTCAGAGCCAGAACATTACAACTAGAGCTCAGACAGGTGAGATCCAGACCTAACTTACTTTCTTATCTTTTCTCTTTAAAGGACCGATATTATGTTATATATATTATAGGCTAAAAGCTGTCTATGTAAAATTTATCCGAGCAGTTTTAATATTCACTTGCTAGTGATAGTAGCAGTATACAAGTACAACACATAATACTTTGCATAATTAATTTATAGGTTTGATCATAACTCACAATGGAGCTAGTGGAGACTACCCTGGCTGCACAGACCTTGCCTACCAGAAAGCCATTGACGACGGTGCGGATATAATCGATTGCACTGTCCAAATGTCAAAAGATGGAGTTGCCTTCTGCATGGGTGATGTCGATCTCTCTGCATATACTACTGTACTCGCTACTTTTATGGACCGATCTGTTATTATCCCTGAAATTAGACCACAAAGTGGAGTTTTCTCATTTGATCTCACTTGGAACGAAATTCTATCCCTCAAGCGTGAGTAAATTTATGACGCTTCATTTCGGGTTGCCGCATGTTAATTTTAATTACTCAACCCCCCCTACCCCTAGCTATCTTGTCTGACAAAAAACCTTTATCCCATTGCAGCTACAATTGAAACTCCTTTGAAGGAATACAACATCTATAGAAACCCAGGAAACAAAAACATGGGCAAGTTTATGACTTTGGCCGAGTTCTTAGAACTTGCAAAGACGAAGAAAGTTGTAGGAGTTTTGATTAATATACAAGTGAGCTTTCCCATCTTTCTTTAAGAATTACTACTACTTCTATATCTATCTATCGTAGCTAGCTGGAGTCGGAGTCTGTGTTACATCAACTCTTCATTTATCCTAAAAACTAAAAGAGTCCGGTGTCGTCCGACACTTTTTAGAATACTTCTAGGGGTCCCCAGTACATATAAAATAAGCTCACTCTTATGAAAGAAAGAACAAAAAAAAATAGAATAGTTAAATTGCTGACGTTTCTTTTTCTTTTTTTTTTATAATTTTATTCCCAGAATGCTGCCTATCTAGCATCGCAAAAGGGTTTTAGTTTAGTTGATGTTGTCACCGCTGCGTTGGCCAACGCCAGCTTCGACAAGCAATCTACTCAAAGGGTTATGATTCAGTCCGACGATAGCTCGGTACTATCTGAATTCAAGAAAATCCCAACTTACGAAAGAGTATTGTTTGTTAGATTGCCCATAAGTAATGCACCTAAGGAAGTGCTGGCAGAAGTGAAGAAATATGCTGATGCAGTTGTTCTCGAGAAAAGTTCATTCATTCAACAAAATTCAGCCTACTTTACCACCAACACCACCAAAGTCATTGAGGAATTGCATGCTGCAAATATCTCTGTATATGCCTACCCTATCAGGAATGAATTCATCTTCCTCAGTTTGGATTACTTCGCAGATCCTAATGTAGAGCTAGCTACTCTCGTTGACATGAAGATTGATGGCTTCGTAACCGACTACCCAGCAACAGCAAGCTCATTCCTAAGTAAGTACCACCAAATTATACTCAGTTTATGTCGTTGTTACCTTGCATTACCATGCTGCACATTTGAAAATTATCCCAAGCAAGAGTTGCTTCGTTAAGATGCTGAATGAAATTCATATCATTTGGTTGTGCAGGGAATCCATGTTCTTATTTTAATGAATCCAATCCCCAAGCATATACAATATCGACAGCTATGGTGGGGAGTATGGCTAGCTCAATTGATCCGGCCACACTGCCGCCCCCTTTACCTCCTGCCAAACCCCTTAGTATTGCAGAGATCGTTGATCCGCCACTACCTCCTGTGTCCAAGCTTGGCAGCAGCAACGCCACCGCACCCGCACTCGCTGCTGCTGAAGCACATCCTTCTTCATCAGATGACAAGATAAAATCAAGTGCAATAAAGAATGTTGGTGATTCGGGCATCACCTCTATACTTGTCACCCTCTTCTTTTGTTTATTTTCTTTCTTCTGAAGCCTCCCCCTTTCTTTCCCACCATGTTTCATTCATTATTGTTATTGGATGTCTCATAGATCTTTCTATTCCCAAAACATTTAATGTATACAAGTAATTCATTTCGAATATAGACCTTTGATCACCATCTTTTATCAATATATATAGTAGAATAGCTATAAACATTTTGGCCAGAAACTAATTAGCTATGGAGATACAGAGACTTGATTCGACCATCTTTTAACAAATTTTGAGCCAGATTTTTCCACCAAAAAAAAAAACTTTGTTAATAGTGCAATTTTCTAATTATTTAAGAGAAAACAAATTAAATCTCACTTTTTCATTAAAAATGGGATAAAATTCAGTCTCTATCCAACCCTAACCCTACGTTTTTCCATACATAAGTGAGAAAATTGAAAACTCAATACCAGGGGTCCAGGGTTTATAGAATACTTGGCACAATTTCACAACGTTGTAAAACCAAACAAAAATCCAATTTCAATTTTCAAGGGGGCTCAGATTCGCCTTTAATCAGACAAAGATCAAACCGGCTACAACAACAGTTGCCATGTATGAGAGAGGAAAAAAAGAGGAAAAGAGGAGTTGGAAACTCCATATATTTCTCTCCATTTCTCTCACATCAGACCATCAGATTTGTTGCCAAGCTACGATTGATTCGGACCTGGTCTGCCTTTCTTTATAAGACATCATCATAGCCTCATTCACACAGTTACAAGTTTAAAGGGAGAGAACAACTGACAGTTGAGCTCCGGCAGGGAAGAGGAGAAGGAGGAGGGTAAAGGGTTGTTGATTTAATACAGGCACGAGAGGTAGATCATCGGCTTTAATGGAGTAATGACAGAGAGGGGTAACCACCCTTAGAAACATCCCTTCTCTCTGCCACCAATTTCAGCCTCATACTTAAACTAATGAGATTGATTTTAAAAAGCCCTTTCTTCTCTCTCTATATACTACTATATAACTTGTTGCTTGCCCTAGTGTTTGCTTCTTGCTTTCCTCGTTTTAACCCTGCTTTACTACAGTATTTCTTCCGTTACTAAAAGATTATCTTTTTTAAAAAAAAAATTTATTTCAAAAAATTTATCATTTACAACTTTTGAGGAGAATAAATTATTTATTTTCTTATATTACCCCTACCTTCTCTCATTGTCCCAAGAAATTATCTCCCTTGTATTAATAATTTTCAACTTCCCATAAAGGGGTAGTAATAGAATTTTAAACAAATTTTACTTGGTAAATGATACTTTCTTAATCCATGTGTCAAAACTTTAAACGACAATCTTTTAGGAACGGAGGGAGTAGTTAGTAGTGTTTGTCGGTTAGTGTGTTTGTTTTGGTCTGAATAGTTGAATCGGTAAGATGGACGAGCTGAATGACTAAGTCAATTTTTTTTAGTTGAATGGCTAAATGAACAGTTGAATGAAGTAAAAAAAAATTAAAAATATTAACTATTATGTTAAATAATATTAAATAAATTTACAACAATGTTAAATTTTTTCAGAGGGGTAAAATAATAAAATTTTGTCATTTGTATATTTCAGACATGTAAATTATCAAACAATTTTTTTTATTCAGATTCATTCAATTTTTATTAAACATCCGCTTAGTTCATCGGGGATAGTTTGAGGGTTGAAATGTAAGGGTTTAAATCAACTGGGTCGAGTCAAGTATTGAGTCATTTAGATTTGGTTCATAAAATTTTTCAGAGTATAAAATAAGATTTGATCAAGGCTCATTTAGCTACCGATTCGTATTAATAAAAAATTATAATTCGAGGAGGTTCGAATAATTTATCGAATTTTAAAATTTATTCATATTTAAATTATTTATATTTTGAGTCGAACGAGTACAAATCAAGCCTTAACTAATTGTTCACTTTACAATCTTATCCAAAGATTTGTTTATCTTGTGAAATGCAATCAATTTTTTTTACAAAGATAACTTGGTTTACCTTTTTCTAAAAACAATTTATTTTAATTTGCTTTATATTTATTCTAAGGCTAGTAACAACTTATTTTAACTTTGTGCAATTTCATGATTTTTATTAACCACTTCTATTTACATTTACATTGTATTTGTAAGTTCAACTTTTTGTCCTGAATAGAAGGAAAGATAATGCGTAAAAATTAAATTAAATTAAATTTTCTCACCCAAATCCTATATAAAGTTGATCAGATCTGTTAAAAAAAGGCTTAAATATGAATTAGTATCCTAAATTATAGGTCATATTCCACTTCGGTAATCCACCTTTTAATTTTGTCAATTATGTGATTAAACTATCAATTTTTTTCAAGTACACCAAATTGAACACGCCACGTCAAAAATTGCTGACGTAGCTAATTTTGTGGGGTCTTAACAAGCTTATTTGGCAAAATAAAAATTTATTATTCATTACATAAACAAATCATTTTAAATGTGGGGCAAAATGGTCAAAACACAATTTAACATTTCAAATTAAAATAAAACAAACATTAAAAAAAATTCCTTCCTCCCTTCATTTTCAGTTCCATCTCTAGAAAATCTAAACCCCCAATTCACTCCCTCAATCGCCATTAAAATCCTCAAAAACCCACTCAGCAGAATCACATTATGGAGTGTTGAGACAGAGGAAAACAAAATCCCCCCAAACATGAAAAAACCCCTCAATCCACCTACTGCAATTACTCCCTCTCCTTCTTTCTCCTCCATTTCCACCATTTTAGCAGCAAATATTTTCTCCGGCGCATCCCTTTCCGCCTCAAATCCCAGCCGATCATGGAATTCACCCAACAATACTTACATTCTCTCCTTCAACCTCAACCAAGACTCTCCCAATACTTTCTTCGCCGCCATCACTTTCAACACTATAACCATCTGGACTGCCGGAGCAGTCGCCGTTGATTCCTCCGCCAACCTCAGCTTCCTGGCCGACGACAATCTCCGCCTCGTCAACGACTCCACCGGCTCCCTCGTCTAGAAGTTCGGCACCGCATCGATGGAGGTGGATCGATGGAGGGGCATGATGGGGCTTGGTTTTCATGGAGGTGGTTTTCTAAGATTTGGTTTTCATGTGGCTTGGTTTTCATGGAGAGGATTTGGTTTTCATGGAGGTGAAGAAATCTGAGATTTATTTTCATCAATGGAGGGGCTTGGTTTCCTCACGCTTGTTTTGTTTTAATGGATCTGAGATGTGTTTTGTTTTTATTTTGTTTTGTTTTGATTTGTTTTGATTACTGAGATGTGTTTTGTTTTGTTTTGATTACTGAGATGTGTTTTGTTTTTATTTTGTTTTGTTTTGATTATTTTTAATTAGGCTTTGCCAAATTTGCCCTTACCCAAATAATTTAAATTAATAAAATAATATAAATAATATTATTTAAATAAACATCAGCTTTCTATGTCCCCACTCAGGAAAACACGTCATCAATTTATGACGTGTCAAGTGAATTTGGACAATAGTGAAAAAAATTGATAGTTTAATCATCTAATTGATAAAATTGAAAGGTGGATCACCGAAGTGGAATATGACCTATAGTTTAGGATACTAATTCATATTTAAACCTTAAAAAAATGATCACATACTTGTATAATAGTATTTCAAAAAACCAATAATATCGTTAAAGTGATTTATCTTAAGTAATCTCATATTAGGGTAATATAATAAGAGTAATATTTAAAAAAAAAATTGTCTCAAACATTGAATATAAGATATAATGAAACAACTTTTCTTAGATATAATTAATGAAACTGACAACCACCTAAACATTTTAATTCAATTTTCTCTCAAGACATTATTTTTACTACATAGATTTTATCTAACAAAATAAAATTAATAATCAACATGTAAAATTATCATATATATCATTTTTTATATCTATATTATAAAAGGAGGGTAAATAGTTCGACTCTAGATAGTATTTGATAAAATTTTATAATAAAAACTTATTAAAATAGAGCCTCTTTTTAAAGCTGAGTTTAAATATGAAAAAATTATTTGATAAATATAATATGACTTATAGGTGGTGACGGTGAAAAGAAGAATAAAAAAAATAAAATTAAGATAGTAAAGATTAAAATATAATGGAAGCCTATTTTTATTATAAAAATAAAAAACTTTGTTCATCGTCTTTCCTGAAGAGACAAAAAATAGTTAAAATTTTATCAAATAAGATAGACTTTACCCTAATAATAGACCAAGACAAATATTATGTCTACGTTGTCAATTAATTGAATAATTATTAATCATAATTTTTTTTTAAATATATATAATTAATAAAGAGTACTTCTACGACGACATTTTTTTTTGACATTGAGTAGCGACATTTTTTTATTTTATTTTTTTTGTAGTACCTTTCAAAAAATATATAGTATTTATTCCAATTAAATTTTTTTTTAAAAACTGTGTTTTAGGTATAATTTGGATACAGAAAAGAAACAGGGATGTACAGACTGTACATACCCTGTTTCTTGTATGTATCCAAATTACACCTAAAACACTGTTTTTTATAAAAATTTCAGTTGGAATAAATACTATACATTTTTTGAGAGGTACTACAAAAAAAAAATCAAAAAAAAAATTAATGTCACTAACAATGTCAACAAAAAATATCCCCCTAGATATTTTATAATTTATCTATTTATCCCAATAAAATTTAAATATAATTAAATTAAATTATAAAACACCCGTATCTAATTATTATTTTTACATAAAAGAGCTCTTTTTTATCCTCTGCCCCTATCATTCTCTCATTACATCTTTTAAACCGCACGTGTGCCACAGAACTAATTAATTTTAAAAAATTAATATTTTTACATAATTTTTTAATATTTTTATATAAAAAATATCTACATAATATAAAGGTACAAAATTTATGACAACAAAAATCATATAAAAATATCAAAAAATCATGTACAAATATCAATTTCCTAATTTTATTCTACCTAGATATAAAAAGCATTAAAAAAATTGATATTTCAATATGTAAAATTTTTTTAAAATTATGGCACGGCCTAAAGGTTTTATAAAAATTTTTTTATAAAAAGCATTAACTCGTACCTAAAGGCACGGCCTAACGAAAAATTAGATTAAAATTCGAAAAATCTATAATTTTATCTATAGCACATACTACCACAACAATTAATACATTCTCAATCATCTAACTACCAAAACATCGAGCAAGTCGGTTTCAAGAAATTTCGGCGAAGTTTCCTTTAAAATTAGATATCCAGAAATTCTAAACTTGTCTACAAAACACACAATCATCAATACATATCCAAACTACCAAAAAAACAATCATTCCATACCCAAAAATCATTATAACCATATATAATTAGTTAACTTTACAAAAGAACACAAAAAATACAAACGTGTAGAAAATAGATAAACATGTTGCATAAGACCCATTACTTTACAGCTTGCATCAAGTATTCTTTACAGCTTACACCAAGTAAGCTTCAATGTATACCTGAAAATATTTAAAATATAAAAATTATCGAAATATATGAGTCAAAATAAAACAACTATAAATCTGAAACATAAAAACCCTTAATTTACCCTGAATTATCTAAAATATAAATGAGCACGCCAATTTATATGTAGTGAGAGGAATGATTTAGATTGATACAAACAAGACTTTGATGTAGTGGGAGAAATGATTTAGTTATCCTGCTTTGAGATATCCAGAGGCTAGTTCAGGCTACAGAGAGGAAGTTGAAGAATTACTTCTATATATGTATGTACCCTCAAGGCAAAAACAAACACGGCCTATTAGCCTGGAGGCACTGTATAATTCACAAAAAAATAAAAATAAATTATGATATTAAAAAATTGAAATGCGAGTTATTTTGCGACAGCATGTGATGTCTAGTTTCCTCTAGTATTTGTGTTGTCACTACCATGCATTTACTTAAACTTCTCCCTCAATGAAATACACCAATTTACAATGAATTTCAGTCCAGAACATGTAACCTGGAAACCATCTAATTTAATTGATTGCAAGGAAAGGTTTTGCAAAACAAGAGTAAGAGTCACCTGAACCACCATAAACTGAAATCTATAAGCAAAAAAAAAATTATTCACTACTGAAAGGCATAACAATCGAAGGGTTTAGAATGCTAAATTCAAGAGTAACCCATTCTAAATTTTGGCCCTAGAACATAAAAGAATTCATGCATCAATCTAAATAATACTACCATATTTTCTAATGATTGTCAGTTATGCCAACCTTGCCCGATTGTGTGCCTAAGCCAAGATAGCCTATAGTGAAATCAACACTATAAATATTTTTTGATTGATAATGTTACACAACATTTTCTAGAAATAATAATGGATCAAAAAAAATATACACTTACAATCAAATTCATAAGAAATATCGCTCTCATAATAATACCACAACACAACCATTCTACTCGATGATGGTATGGAGTCGTTTGTGCGTGAAAGAGAAGTGTAAGAGTGAGCGTGAGACTGAAGGGTGTATAATGCTCTAAACCAATTTTTATCAAAAAATAAACAATGATTAGTACAACATATCGGTTGATTAAACCAATTTTCTTTTCCAATAGAACAACCAATTTTTTCTTTCCCCTTCGTTGAAGATGGAATAACACTTGGCTTATTCAAGTGATTCACATGTGAATTCTCCTAGGAAGTACAAAATAAGACACTAGTCAAAATAATATCAAAATAATTTTTTTTAACAATACCAGTAGTGTTACCTTATCCATATGTAATTGATTAAGCGCACATTCAGACAAAACATTGACAGGTATGTTGTTACTGTCACTTAGATCAACCTGTAAGAGCAAACTTAATAAATTAAACATGAGTTAAACATGAGCAAATGAAACTGCAAAGACATGCTTAGTTTCAAAAATACATTCAATACTATTGTTCCAAATCTTCCGAGTCTAGCTCTTTTTTTTAAAAAAATTTTAAATTTTGTTTTACTATACATTTATACTATAGATTGTTCAGTAAGAGAGGAATTCCCTCAATTTTGATAATAGTTGAGGTTTCAACAGTTAACAATTGTAGCTGCACCAAAAAACACAACAAAACAAAACAAAAGATTAATAAATATTGAAATAAAAAATGCACAACCTCTAATACCTTAGATTGGTTTATATAAGAAGCCAAAAGTATATTCCCACCATTCGAAAATTAGATATATATTTTGAAGCCAATACAATTGACAATATAAAGATAGAAAAACATGCGAAAAACAATATGAAAAATACTATAAATAATATCTAATTTAAACATAAGCAAACTTGATAAAGCCCTATAAAGACATTTTAAATACTAAACTCTTATCTAAATGTAATGCAATACAAATTTAAAGAGAAAGTGCAAGAATGATACCACAATCAAATAAAAGTAAATATATCATGCATGTCCATATATTGCATACTCAAATCACCATGGATTTGAGTTTAAAGAAAAATAAAAAGGAATCTAAATTTCAACTTGGAAATATCAATTCCTGAAAAATCAATCTTTCATGAATACTTCAAGAGCCTATTAAATAAAAAAAAACACAAAGACTAAAAATAAAACTTTTAACTCTGCCATAAAAATGATGCCCATAGTCACATAAGAGAAAAGGCGGATCCCAATGGAACTCGGCTTTCGATGGCTTCCACAGTGGACTGCATCTTCAGTGAGAGTTAGGGTAACCCTTATTTAACAAACTAGATACCGCCTAGACAATTAGACATCCGACCCGTAATCGCAATGACCCAATTGCAAGAGCGGAGCTATACCAACTGAGCTAACTATAATATCATAGCCGCTCATGGTTATTTTGGTCGATTGATCTTCCAATATGCTAGTTTCAACAACTCTCATTCTTTACATTTCTTCCTAACTGCTTGGCCTGTAGTAGCTCTCGGCTAAGACTCAAAAGATATGAAAGATCTCCCTCCAAACCGTACATACGACTTTCTGGCCTTGCACCGACCATCCAATGGACCATGGACTAAACGGTCACTGCCTGAAAGGACTCTAGAAAGGCCTTCATGGCGGCACCATGGATTTGAGTTTAAAGAAAAAAGAAAAGGAATCTAAATTTCTAACTTGGAAATATCAATTCCTGAAAAATCAATCTTTCATTCATGAATACTTCAAGAACCTATTAAATAAAAAGAACACAAATACTAAAAATAAAACTTTTAACCCTGCCATAAAAATGAAACCCATAGTCACATAAGAGAAAAAGCGGTGGCAAGCACATTTATGAAAATACTAAGTATCTTTTGTTTTTTTTCTATTCTTATTCCTAAGATAAATACCAAGACTGAACAAATATTAAGATAATGCATACTGCAAAACCTCTTCTTCATTGGGTGCACCACTATATTCGGCATAGTTTCCAAGCTCTGCAGCAAAACCAAGATCTCCAACCTGAACAGGCAAATTATATATGTATAAGCAAACAAATTTGAAATTAGGGGATGGGTATGAGATTAGGGCTGACTTGAGAGAGATCGAGTTATTAGGGGCTGGGTAAGAGAGAGAGTGTTTGAATTGTGATCGTAAGAACAGAGTGAGAGAGATAGAAGATTTGAAATTTGAATAAGGGTAAATGAGAGAGCTGTTGACGACGTTAATTTCGGACGTGACACTTATCTTTTTTTACTCTCTGCTCTGTTTTATATATATAAATTTTATGTGAATTTATAGGCTACATATAAAAACATATTTTTTATTAGAAAATAAATAAAAAAATGGCATAATACAAATATATAATATAATCAAAAATGCATCAACAAACCTATAACCAAAAATATACTAAAATTTTAAGCAAGAAATAGAGAATAAATAGTGTGCGAGGCTCAGATCTGTGAATGATCAGACATGGGATGTGATTCCGCCATGGCTGCAACTTCCAGTTGGACGTGAGAAAGATCCATGGATGGAATCAAATCACATGCTCATCTGGGTTGCCCAGCCAAGATACGGGTCAGATTCACCATGCCCGATTGGGTTTGCTCTGATAGAATAGAAAAATATCATCACAGCCTCTCGTAGTAATGAATAGTAATTATAACAATAATAATAATAGTACTCCCTCCGTTCCAATATCAAGACCATCGATAGATCCAACAACAACAACAACAACAACAACAAGCCACTAGTTAAACTGGGTATATCTATCTATCCATATGTCTATCGAAGAACCATCAATTTCCTCTCTCTCTCTCTATATATATATATATACATATATATGATATGTGCACCCTCTGATCTGATCGGGAGTGGTTAGCATGAAGATCGACAGAAGGCAGCTCAAGGGCTGTTGATTTTCTGTGGAAATCATCGGCTAGAGAGGGGCAACCACCCTTCGAAACTTCCCATCTCTCTGCGCCTCATTCAAGAGCAAACCCTGTTTTCTTTGCTTTTGCCCCAACCTATCCGTTTTATATTACAAGCAACCCTCACTGGGTGAAGGCTGATTTCGTCATTTCCAATTCCAAGGTTTTAAAGAGTACGAACCTTCTTCTGAGATTATAACTTTTTTTGCTCATTTTGATTTTCTCTAATATTTTGTAAAGGCTTAAATATAAATTATTACTCTAAATTATAGATCATATTTTATTTCGTGATTCATTTTTTTATTTTATTAATTAGATGATTAAATTATTAATTTTTTTTAATTATAATAAATTGAACTTGTCACGTTAGACATTGCTGACGTGGCTACTTGTGTGGAATCATAGAAAGCTAGTGTGACAAAAAAAATAATTTTTTAATTATGAATTAAACAAATCTGATTTTATAGAGGGTAAATTAGTCCAACAACAATTAACATAAAACAAACATTAAATTAAAATATTTTGATTTTGATATATTAAAGGGTAAAATGGTCACTCTTTTTTCTGTTCATATTTTGATTCTGATCTTCTTTTGGATCTGAAAACTTGGATTGTGTTCTTTAAATCAGTTTTGATTTTGTTTTCATATTCTCAGCCCTTCATCTTCACCGGAAACCATGGCGTGGGCTGGAAATCTGGACTGGCAGGGGTGTTCACAATTAAGATCTTCATTCTCATCCCACTTCAGCTACGTTAAAGCCAGTCTTGAGCAAGACCAATCTCATCTCCAACCCTTACCCTTCAAACCTTTTTCTTTCTCCTCCAATCCTCTCCCGTCAAAAAAGCCCTCCAAAATTGCCTCTTACGAAGAAAACAGCAAAAACCTCTTCGAGTACTGCCTTCGCTTTCCCGTTCCACCTCCCCGCGGCGTTGACTCATCTTCATCCTCATTTCCGCCCCCGCCTTAGTCTTTGCAACACGTCTCATTTCAAGAGCTTTACAAGAGAAACTTGATCCTAAAAAATGAAGAATCAAACACTACAAGAGAAAAATTCGCTTTTCAAACTCGTTTTTGAAGCAGCTCTGGATGACCCAACCTGAAGGAGTAAACAAGGGGAATGAAACGATGTCGCGTTCAAAGTTTACAGTTGATTTTTTATGGCAGGCAAATTCTGAACCTTTATTTTCAAGGACAGATTCGTTGCCATCTTCTGTGTTGGAAACAGAGAAAATGTCTAAGTCGCCCACTATGAAGATTGAAGACGGAGGAGAAAAAAATATTTTTTGATATTTTTTAATTAATCTGAATGTTTTAAAGAAAAATGTGTGACCATTTTACCCTTTAATAAATCAATAATGTTTAATCTCGAAATAAAAAATTATTTTTTTACACATATCAGTTAATTTATATCCCACCCAAAAAGTCACGTCAGCAATTTCTGACGTGACATGTTCAATTTGTTGCAATTGAAAAAAATTAATAGTTCAATCATCTAATTGATAAAATTGAAAAGTGAATTACTGAAGTAGAATATGACCTATAATTTAGGGTACTAATTCATATTTAAGTCATTTTGTAAATTACCAGTCCTATTAGACAAGAACTATATGCGTGTAATTTAAAATTAAATAATGTTACTATCATATAAAAAAGATTACATAATGCTCACATATACACATGTATACTGCGGATAAAATTCACTGTACTTTAAAATTTCAGTACAACCTCGAGTATCCCAGCCTTTGGAATGGATTGTGGGTTAGGTGTAAATGAATTGAATCTCATATTTAATTTATAAAATTTATTAAGTATGAAATATGATTTGATTGAAATTTGTTTAGTTATCGAGTCGAGCACGATTTCGAATTGAATTCGAACTGTTTGAATTTTTCGAACGAATATGATCCGATTATCAGTAAAAATAATTATTTTTATGTAACTTCTTGTGTTTTGTAGTGAGATAATATAGAGAATTTAAAAATAAAATAAGAATTAGACAGTGTTAAATATTTTTTTATCATAAGTTATTATACAATATTATCAAAAAAAATGTTTATTTTTCTTAATGTAATCACGTTTTTTCTTTTTGTCTTTTTTTTTCCAGTTCCCTCGGACCTCGAGTGTCAATGTCCTCTTATCTGGCATGTAGCAAAATTTGTTCCCGTGATGAGGAGTATACGTCAAAATAAGGCAATACCTCTCTTGTCAGACTTGCATAATATTACTAGGATTGGAGTAAAGGAATCACAGATAAGGTGGAACGACTCTTAAAGAAATGAAAAAAAAATTGTATATTATTTTCATTCATATAAAATTTAGGGCAAAATTAATAAAATATTCATTTGTAGTTGACACGATTTACTGATTACACCATTGAATTTTTAATTTTTTAAATTATCCCACTAAACTAATTATTATTTTGAAATTGGGTCTTTCCGTTAAAAAAACGGACGTTAATTTTTTATCGACAAAACTAATGAATTAACCACTGTAGTTGACACGTTTTATTGATTACAACATTGAACTTTTAATTTTTTAATTATCCCATTAAATTAATTAATATTTTGAAATTAGGTCATTCTATTAAAAAAATTAAGCACACAATAATTTTTTATCTATGTGACTCTGGAAAGAAATTCAAAAATAAAAAATATTATTTATGTGGCAAAAAAATAATAAAAAACTTGAAAGTGAAAATAAAAAAATTAAAATATTTTAGGTACTCTAATCTCAGATGTTTATCAATAAAAAAAACTTTCCCGAGAATGTAAAACAATGCATCAACACTAGAAATGAAAACGCAGTAACTGACAAACAACAACAACAACATTTTGTATCTGTCTCTAAATTATCTTTGCATCCATCCGTAAAAACTCAAACTCCTATCAAATCATAAATGCAATCCCAACAAAATCAACATACTTTACTCACCACCTTTAGCGACGGTTCGATCCGTCGCGTATATCAGGTAATCGTCGTCTTACCTTTTAGCGACGTATTGAACCGTCGCCATAACATGTAAACCGTTTATCTGTTCTATTGCGACAGACCAAACCGTCGATCGGTTCGTCATTAGAGGTGGTAAGCAAAGTATGTAAAATAAAGGGGAATGCACCAAAAACGAACTGATATATATATACACACACACACACACATAGATATAGAGAGATTGGGGAAGGAATGGATCTTGTGGAGGCGATCGAGAGTGAATGAGAGAAGTTCGGAGACATAAGACTGTTGATAGTCGAAAGTGAGAGGGAGAAAACCTACTGCAACACCATTTACTTTATCTGTTATTTTTGTAGGAAATTCAGACTCTATATATAGGAAAATGATATTTCCATAAGACTTTTTGATATTTTCATATGAAAAGTGTTGCTACGATTTTACCGTCGCTATACATCTATAGTGAAACTTTTCATGTGAAAATATCAAAAATTCATGTCAAAATATCATTTTTCTTATATTTAATGCTGAACTTTGAAGCTTAATTCAATATTTTTGGTATTCGGATCTAGGAATTTTCATATATTTTAGAGAAAAAAAATACGCATATCTATTTGATCTAGTAATAGGGGAGAAGAGAGAGATGAGAGGAAAGAAGAGAGATAATAAATTAAATTTGTTTATTTTTTTTTTCACTTTCACATAGGATAAAAAGTGAAACAATTTAACACTCGTGAGGCAAAAATAACAGAATAACCCAATTTTAAAATATTAATTAGTTTAATGGGATAATTTGTAACATTAAAAGTTCAATAATGTAATCAGTAAAACGTGTCAACTACACTGGAGATTTCATTAGTTTTGTCGATAATAACGTTCGCTTTTTTTTTAATGGAATGAGTCAATTTCAAAATAATAATTAGTTTAGTAGGGTAATGTGAAAAATTAAAATTTTAATGATATAATCAGTAAAACGTGTTAACTATAGTGAAATTTCATTAATTTTGCCTAAAATTTAGTATCTAAATATTAATAAAATTCCTTCTATTTTCTTAATTTTTTTAATTTTGTACCCCCAACAAAATCAGCATAAATGGTACTCCTGTGACGCCCCCAAAATTTGGTATACATCACCCATCTTGGGTCGCCAGATACATGGTACAGAATTCAAATACAACTTACTAATACAACTGTCGTGTACAATACGACAAAACATAACTGTGAGTTTGAATACAAATATTGTCTACTAGAGAGTATTCATACTCAAAAGGAGTCCTCATTACAATTATTATCACACTATTTCACAGAATAGTGAGGACTACTAATGCTATCCTCTGGACCATCACTCCGTTCCCCGACTCGTCCCAGCTATATTTTCATTTCCTGAAGAGAACAGTAAAAGAAAAGATAACCTCAACTAGCCCAGTAAAAATATTATGACTAAGATAATGTAGAAAAAAATTATCATTAGTCTCCAACAATGTTAAACTGATAAAATATAATAGACATCAAGTTTAACTGCAGCGGAATAAGTAATCCATTAAAAGAGTCAAGTAGAGAATAAAATCTACTATCTTTTATGATTTAAAATATTTTTCAACACTGTTATCGTTGGGACTCAGCTTAATAAAATAATCCATATCGTCGAATCACCCCTGCTCTACGGCCAATGATATTCTTTAGTATCACGACCACAATTATCCATGCACTACGGGTCAAGAATATTTGTGTATTCATTAATGGTCATGATCATGCCAACAACTGTCCATCAATGCACTACGGGCCAATAAGGACTTTTACCACATCATTTGTAACATTACGGTCATGATTATACCGAACAATCCTTGGTCATAATCATACCAAGTCCATCTATGCACTACAGGCCACAGATGACTTTCAACATTTTATAAACATGAAGATGATGACAATAATATAAGAATTCAATAAAACAAGTTCAAGAATTAATTTATCCAAGAATTAACAACGTCCAAATTGTCAACATGATACTGCTTTGTGGAGTAAAATTCAAGAATGCTTAGAATAATATTTTCATGAAAAGATACTGGATGAAACGCAATTATCAAGGATATTCCACTAATTTCATGGAGTATAGAAGTTAAAACTTAACCAACTGAGTATAATAAAGGATGGAATAACAAAAGAAATCACCCGGCATGTAATAGACCGCACAGATAGGTTAGTCTAACAGAATAATAAATAATGGAACCAGGTCCGGCGTAAACGCACAGACAGGATATTCCGACAGAATAATAAATAATAGAACCAGGTCCGTCCGGCGTAAACGCACAGACAGGATATTCCGACAAAATAATAAATAATGGAACTAGGACCGGTGTATAACACACAGACATGATGTTCCAACAGAATAATAACAAGACGGAACCAGGTCCGGTGTAAAACACACAGACAGGATGTTCCAATAGAATAATAGAAGAATGTCACCAAGTATAGAGTAGACCGCGTATACAGGTTATTCCAACAGAATAATAAGAAATGGAATAACAAAAGTTCTCTTCATGAATAAAAAAGAATAACACCCCTTACCGTTTTAAAGAAGAACTGAAATAAGGAAGTAGTTAAGTAGCAGAATACTTTTCTTCTCTCTCTCTATAGTTTCTCTCTATAGTTTCTCTCTCTAGAGTTCAGTGAATTCGTAAGAAATAATGAAGGAATGAGCTGCTATTTATAGAAAAATGGAATGCATTGTAACTAATCCATAAACGATCCAGATTGATTACTTTAATCTGACGGTCCATATTTAAAAAAAAATCTTTTAAATATAATTTCGCCCTCAAAATTAGGGTACGTACCTGGTATGTCGAAGAGGTAGGGATACCTTGACTTCATTTCAGATTCTATCTCCCAAGTCATTTCCTCAACATCGTGATTTCTCCACAAAACTTTGGCTTGAGGTATAACTTAGAGCGTAGAATATGTTCCTTCTTATCCAAGATTTGAACAGGAACTTCTTCATACGTCAAATCCTCCGCTATTTCGTCCGGTTCTAACTCAATAATGTGGTTCGGGTCTTTCACATATTTACATAACATGGATATGTGAAAAACGTTATGAACACGAGACATACTTGGCGGTAAAACGACTCTATAAGCCACAGTTCCTACTCAATCGAGGATTAAAAATGGACCGATGAATCGAGGATTGAGCTTTCCTCTCTTTCCAAATCTCGTAACTCCTTTCCATGGAGCAACACGTAAGAATACATGATCTCCTATATCAAATTTTACGTCCTTTCGATGAAGATCAGTATAACTCTTTTGTCGATCTTGTGAGGTTTTTATACGTTGTCGGATCGCTTGAATCTTTTCTGTAGTCATACGTACCAACTCCGGTCTCAACAACGTTGCTTCACCCACCTCATCCTAGCATACTGGAGAACGACATTTTCTTCCATACAATGCTTCAAATGGAGCCATGCCAATACTTGCTTGATAACTGTTGTTGTAGGAAAACTCCACCAATGGTAAGAACTTGTCCCAACTTCCCTTGAAGTCAAGGACACAGAGTCTTAATAAATCTTCTATAGTTTGAATAGTCCTCTCTGATTGTCCATCCGTCTAAGGATGATATGCCGAACTAAATCGTAAATCTGTGCCCATAGCTTTTTGTAAACTAACCCAAAATCGTGAAGTGAATCTTGGGTCTCGATCAGAAACTATGGATACTAGCATACCATGCAGTCTTACAATCTCGTTTATGTACATACGAGCAAGACGTTCAAGTGTATAAGTTTCTCATATCGATAAAAAATGAACAGACTTAGTCAATCTATCAACAATGAGCCAAATCGCATCTATACCTTGAAAAACCTTAGGAAGACCGGTAACGAAATCCATGGTAATGTGCTCCTACTTTCATTCTAGAATTTCAAGTGGTCGCAATGAACCTTTTGGTACTTGATGCTCCGCTTTGACTCGTTGACAAGTTAGACACCTTGAGATAAACAGCGTTATCTCTCTCTTCATATTGCTCCACTGTAAGACCCCAATTTTTATAAATAAAGATGAATTTTCTATAAATATCATTTTTGAATATTATGGAGTTAATTTGATATAATGTTATAGTTGTGGGTAATATTTATAAATTTTGCAAAGTAAGCAAGTTGTTATAAAATATTCGTTTGGTCGGAGAATATTCTTTTTGTCGGGGAATATTCGTACGACGGCACAATCATTGGTGGACCCCACAACGGAATTATTGTCGGATTGAGAAAACGACAGAATTATCTTTCTATAAAAATAACAGCTGAGGTGTTACCGTTAAAACCGTTAAAACTGTTGAACTACTCGGTAGTAAAAGTACAGTAATACGCGTGGTTGCATAGTAGCACACGGTATTGATTATTGATGCTTACGTGAGAAGTCACTCAGCTATACTCAATTATTGCTACAGTAATTGCTGCATCATATCTCTTAAATTATTGTCATAGTATCATCTGTATAATATGTTATATTATTGAGACGTTGTGGTAAGTTTGGGGGGGCATATGTCATCATCTAAGAGTCTCTTCGTCAATAGTAATTACCGTCGTCAATAGTAATTACCGTCGTCAATAGTAATTACCGTCGTCAATAGTAATTACCTTCGTCAATAGTATTTACCTTGGTCAATAGTAATTACCTTCGTCAATAGTATTTACCTTGGTCAATAGTATTTACCTTGGTCAATAGTAATTACCTTCGTCAATAGTATTTACCTTGGTCAATAGTAATTACTTTCGTCAATAGTAGTTGTCCCTTCAATATTACCAAGAGTCATTTGACCCTTCGTTAAGACCAAGAGTCATTTGACCCTTCGTTAAGACCAAGAGTCACCCTCAGTTTTTCTATAAATAGAGGCCTAGGGCTTCATTATTTTTCACGAATTCATTCAAGCTATAGAGAGAGAAAGTATAGAGAGAATAAGAGAGAGAGAATAAAAGTATTCTGCTACATCACTTTTCCAATATCCAGTTCTTTTAAGGTAGGGAATATTATTTCTTTTATATTCATGAAGAGAACTTCTGTTATTCCATTTGTTATTATTCTGTTGGAATAACCAGTATACGCGGTCTACCTTATACTTGGTGACATTCTTCTATTATTCTGTTGGAACATCCTGTCTGTGTGTTTTACACCGGACCTGGTTCCGTTTATTATTCTGTTGGAACATCCTGTCTGTGTGTTTTACACCGGACCTGGTTCCGTTTTATTATTATTCTGTTGGAATATCCTGTCTGTGTGTTTTACACCGGACCTGGTTCCATTATTTATTATTCTGTCGGAATATCCTGTCTGTGCGTTTACGCCGGACCTGGTTCCATTATTTATTATTCTATTGGAATAACCTGTCTGTGCGGTCTATCGCATGCATGGTGATTTCTTTTGTTATTCCATTCTTTATTGTACTCAGTTGGTTAAGTTTTGACTTCTATACTCCATGAAATTTGTGGAATATCCTTGATAGTTGCGTTTCATCCAGTATCTTTTCAAGAAAATATTCTTCTAAGCATTCTTGAATTTTACTCCACAATGCAGTATCATGTTGACAATTTGGACGTTGTTAATTCCTGGATAAATTAATTCTTGAACTTGTTTTATTGAATTCTTATATCATTGTCATCATCCTCATGTTTATAAAATGTTGAAAGTCATCTGTGGCCTGTATTGCATAGATGGACTTGGTATGATTATGACCAGGGATTATTCGGTATAATCATGACCGTAATGTTACAAATGATGTGGTAAAAGTCCTCATTGGCCCGTAGTGCATTGATGGACAGTTGTTGGCATGATCATGACCATTAATGAATACACGAATATCCTTGGCCGTAGTGCAGGGGTGATTCGATGATGTGGATTATTTTATTAAGCTGAGTCTCAGCGATCGCAGTGTTGAAAAACATTTTAAATCATAAAAGATAGTAGAGTTTATTTTCTACTTGACTCTTTTAATGGATTGCTTGTTCCGCTGCAGTTAAACTTGATGTCTATTATATTTTATCAGTTTAACATTGTTGAAGGCTAATGATAATTTTTTCTGCATTATCTTAGTCATAATATTTCTTACTGGGCTAGTTGAGCTCACCCTTTCTTTCACTGTTCTCTTCAGGAAATGAGAACGTAGCTGGGACAAGTCGGGGTACGGAGTGATGGTCCGAATGATAGTATTAGTTAGTAGTCCTCACTATTCTATGTAATGGTGTGTTAATAAATGTAATGAGGACTCCTTTTGAGTATGAATACTCTCTAGAAGATAATATTTGTATTCAAACTCACAGTTTATGTTTTGTCGTATTGTACACGACAGATGTATTAATCAGTTGTATTTGTATTCTGTACTATGTATCTGACGACCCAAGATGGGTGATGTATACCTAATTTTGGGGGCGTCACAGTTGGTACCAGAGCTTAGGGATATGATCCCTGGCTAAGATGTGAGAATAGAACTAGGAGGGGAGAGACGGGGAATTCCTTCGCTAGTATGACATACCTAAGTTTATTTGCATGGTATTTAATTGGTCGGTCATAATATAAGGATAATATATGACATATCAATTAATTTTTATTTTGTGGCAGTATCTGAAAATGGCATCTGAGAATGTTGAGAATAGCAATGGAGCACAGACGACTGTTGATTCACCACATATCAATAATCAGGATAATGTGCATCAGGAAGGTGTCAATCCTCATGCAAACAACAACACTGACCAAATGATGAATGATCAAATGTTCAGAGGCTTTATGCAATTCATGCAACAACAGGTGAAAGCGGCTCCTGTCCACAACGTAGGTGGAAATACTGGAAACTCTCAGGCGGTCACCGCTAAACAGTTTAAGGAGCTGGGACCACCGGAGTTTAAGGGAGAACCCAAACCACTTGCAGCTGAAACATGGATAAAGCAGATCACCAAGATATTTGATGTCTTGAGTTGCTCCGAGGAGCAAAAGGTTCCCTTTGCCGCCTTTATGTTGCGAGGAGAGGCAGATTACTGGTGGGAATCGATAAAGCGTACTCAACCTGCCGCACTGAAGATGTCTTGGGAGAAGTTCCAAGATCTGTTTAACGACAAATACTTTCCCGAGAGTATTCGTCACATGAAGGAGGTGGAGTTCATCAAATTGGAGCAGAATAATATGACCGTGTCGCAGTACGAGGCAAAATTTGCGGAGTTATCCCGGTTTGCGTCCCACCTGGTGGATAATGAAGAAAGAATGACGCGGATGTTTTTAAGAGGTTTGAAGCCGGAGATACGTCAACATCTTGTTTCTCATAAACTGTGTTTGTATTCAGATGTTGTAAATAGGGCTCAGTTGGTGGAGCGCGATAACGAGATAACGCAACCAAAAGAGAGCAGCCGGCAAAATGATAATACCAGTGAGAGCAGTCATCGAAGCGGTGACAACAAGCGTGGAGGGAATCAACAGGCCAGAAATGGTAACCACTTCGGTGGTAATCAGGGCCAAAACAATAAGAATGGACATTTCAAGAAGAGGAGATTCAACAATGACGGAAAGACGTCAGCACCAGCACCTGTCGTTAAGGAAGGAGAACGACCACCTATCATATGTTTCAAATGCGGAGGGGAGGGGCACATCAGTCCAAACTGTGCGATGCCGTCCAAAGCATGTTATAATTGTGGAAGAGAAGGTCATTTAGCCCGATTTTGTCGTTTACCGAAAACAAATTCAGCTAGGATGGAGGCACCAAAAGCCGTCCCAGAAAAGTCAAAACCAGTTGTGCAAGGGAGAGCGTTTGTTGTGAACTCCCAGAGAGCAAGGAACCCGAATGAGGTCATCACGGGTAAGCTTATCATAAACTCTAAAGAAGTTTGTACTTTATTTGATACCGGTTCAACCCATTCTTTTATTTCTCCTACTTGCGCTCGTCGATTAAATTTGATTCCGGAGAAATTAGACTTTGACTTATCTGTGGAAACTCCGTTGGGAGAAACCTTCATTACCTCCACTGTTTATAAGTCTTGTTTGATTCAAGTTGGTACCCACACATTACCTATCGATCTGATTTCATTAAAAATACTTGCATTTGACGTGATTCTAGGGATTGATTGGTTAACTACTCATTATGCAAAAATTGATTGTTTTCGTAAGGTTGTTAGCTTTCATATTCCTAATCGACCTATTATGCGAATTCAAGCAACCAAACCATTAAAATCATTCGCTGTCATCTCAAGTCATAAAGCTATTCGTTTATTGAAAAACGGATGTCAAGCTTTCTTAGCTCATGTCACAGATCTAAACAAAAATACGTCAGTTTTGAATGATATTTCTATTGTTAATAAATTCCCTGACGTATTCCCTGAATAACTTCCTGGCCTACCCCCAGAGCGTGAAATTGAATTTTGTATCGATCTTGAACCCGGTACAAAACCCATTTCCAAAGCCCCATATCGAATGGCTCCTATTGAACTTCAGGAGTTAAAGATCCAACTGCAGGAATTGTTAGACATTGGCTTTATTCGTCCTAGTACTTCTCCTTGGGGAGCTCCTGTTCTATTCGTGAAGAAGAAAGATGGAAGTATGCGACTTTGTATTGATTATCGGGAGTTGAATCATGTCACCATCAAAAACAGGTACCCATTGCCACGTATTGATGACCTGTTTGACCAGTTGCAAGGAGCACAATTCTTTTCAAAGATCGATCTTCGTTCTGGATATCATCAGCTGAAGGTTAGAACTGAGGATATTCCAAAGACGGCTTTTAGAACTCGGTACGGGCATTATGAATTCCTAGTCATGTCCTTTGGATTGACTAATGCTCCTGCTGCCTTCATGGATATGATGAACCGGGTATTCAAGGAATATTTGGATCACTTTGTGGTCGTCTTTATTGATGACATCCTTATTTATTCCAAAAGCCGTGAAGATCATGAGCAACACTTGAGGCTGGTACTCCAAAAGCTTCGTGAATACAAGCTTTATGCCAAGTTGAAGAAATGCGAGTTCTGGCTGGAGGAGGTAGCATTCCTTGGGCACGTAGTATCAAGTCGTGGAATATCGGTTGACCCGGCAAAGATTGAAGCTATTCAAAGCTGGGAGCAACCTAAATCAGTGACCGAGGTACGTAGCTTTCTTGGTTTAGCTGGTTATTATCGGAGATTCGTGGAAGGATTTTCTCGAATCGCTACTCCATTAACTCAGCTGACTCGGAAAGATACAAAGTTTGGTTGGAGCGAAGAATGTGAGCAGAGTTTTCAAGAACTCAAGAGGAGACTCATTTCAGCACCTGTTCTAACAATACCATCTGGCTCGGAGGGATTTGTCATCTACAGTGATGCTTCGAGCAAAGGGTTGGGATGCGTTCTCATGCAACATGGAAAAGTCATAGCCTATGCATCAAGACAACTCAAGGAATATGAGAGGAATTATCCTACTCATGATCTAGAGTTGACAGCTGTTGTCTTTGCACTTAAAATTTGGAGGCATTACTTGTATGGGGAGAAAGTGGAGATCTTTACGGATCATAAAAGCCTCAAATATTTCTTCACTCAAAAGGAACTCAACATGCGACAACGACGTTGGCTTGAACTGTTGAAAGATTATGATCATACCATTCAATACCATCCTGGAAAAGCGAACGTGGTAGCTGACGCATTGAGTAGAAGATCATATGCGGGTACAAGTGCAATATTAACAACGCAAAGGTCCATTTTGTGTGACTTGCAAAGGATGAAGATAGAGTTAAAGACTCCAGGGACCCATGCGATGATGGCGAATATACGAGTAGAACCGACTTTAATCGATAAAGTTAAAGCTGCTCAAGCTACAGACCTGGAGCTGATGCGTATGAAGAAGAAAGTGCAAGAAGGTGCTATATCGGAAGCAAGAATCGAGAGTTTTCAATGTTTCCACCTATATTTTGGACAGGAGCCGCTCTCGCCTGCTGTTGCATGAACTGCATAAAGCTTCTGAACATTCCATCATTCATCATCTGGTCAGTGTTGTTATTTGCATGAGGATTGTCACCTTCCTGATGCACATTATCCTGATTATTTATATGTGGTGAATCAACAGTCGCCTGTGCTCCATTGCTATTCTCAACATTCTCAGATGCCATTTTCAGATACTGCCACAAAACAAAAGTTAATTGATATGTCATATATTATCCTTATATTATGACCGACCAATTAAATACCATGCAAATAAACTTAGGTAGGTCATACTAGCGAAGAAATTCCCCGTCTCTCCCCTCCTAGTTCTATTCTCATATCTTAGCCAGGGATCATATCCCTAGGCTCTGATACCAACTGTGACGCCCCCAAAATTTGGAATACATCACCCATCTTGGGTTGCCAGATACATGGTACAGAATTCAAATACAACTTACTAATACAACTGTCGTGTACAATACGACAAAACATAAACTGTGAGTTTAAATACAAATATTATCTTCTAGAGAGTATTCATACTCAAAAGGAGTCCTCATTACATTTATTAACACACTATTACATAAAATAGTGAGGACTACTAACTAATACTATCATTCGAACCATCACTCCGTTCTCCGACTTGCCCCAGCTACGTTCTCATTTCCTGAAGAGAACAATGAAAGAAAGGGTGAGCTCAACTAGCCCAGTAAGAAATATTATGACTAAGATAATGCAGAAAAAAATTATCATTAGTCTCCAACAATGTTAAACTGATAAAATATAATAGACATCAAGTTTAACTGCAGCGGAACAATTATCCATTAAAAGAGTCAAGTAGAGAATAAAATCTATTATCTTTTATGATTTAAAAGGTTTTTCAACACTGTTATCGTTGGAACTCAGCTTAATAAAATAATTCATATCATCGAATCACCCCTGCACTACGGCCAAGGATATTCTTTAGTATCACGATCACAATTATCCATGCACTACGAGCCAACAATATTTGTGTATTCATTAATGGTCATGATCATGCCAACAACTGTCCATCAATGCACTACGGGCCAATGAGGACTTTTACCACATCATTTGTAACATTACGGTCATGATTATACCAAACAATCCCTGGTCATAATCATATCAAGTCCATCTATGCACTACAGGCCACAGATGACTTTTAACATTTTATAAACATGAGGATGATGACAATAATATAAGAATTCAATAAAACAAGTTCAAGAATTAATTTATCCAATAATTAACAACGTCCAAATTGTCAACATGATACTGCTTTGTGGAGTAAAATTCAAGAATGTTTAGAATAATATTTTCATGAAAAGATACTGGATGAAACACAATTATCAAGGATATTTCACTAATTTCATGGAGTATAGAAGTTAAAACTTAACCAACTGAGTATAATAAATGATGGAATAACAAAAGAAATCACCCGACATGCAATAGACCGCACAGACATGTTATTTAACAGAATAATAATTAATGGAACCAGGTCCGGCGTAAACGCACAGACAGGATATTCCGACAGAATAATAAATAATGGAACCAGGTCCGGTGTAAAACACACAGACAGGATGTTCCAACAGAATAATAACAAGACGGAACCAGGTCCGGTGTAAAACACACAGACAGGATGTTCCAACAGAATAATAGAAGAATGTCACCAAGTATAGGGTAGACCGCGTATACAGGTTATTCCAACAGAATAATAAGAAATGGAATAACAAAAGTTCTCTTCATGAATAACAAAAGTTTTTCTTTCCTTCTCACGGACGAAACATAAACTGGACGGTCATAAATTAATGGGCATACCTCAATTTCAAGATTCCTTGCAATCTATCAATATATATATATATATATATATATATATATATATATATATATATATATATATATATATATATATATATATAAAACTGAATGACTTCTCACGTAAGCATCAATAATTAATATCGTGTGCTACTATGCAACCACGCATATTATTGTACTTTTACTACCAAGTAGTTCAACAGTATCAATAGTAAAACTTTCGCTGTTATTTTTAATAAAATATTTTTGTCGTTTTTTCAATCCGACAATAATTCCGTTGTGGGGTCCACCAATGATTGTGCCGTTGTACGAATATTCCCTATTAAAACGAATATTCCCCGACCAATCGAATATTATATAACAACTTGCGTACTTTACAAAATTTATAAATATTACCCACAACTATAACATTATATCAAATTAACTCCATAATATTCAAAAATGATATTTATAAAAAATTCATCTTTATTTATAAAAGTTGGGATTTTACAACTCCCTCCGTTCCTTATTATAGGTCGTTTTAGAGAAATATTTTTGTTCCTAAATATAAGTAGTTTGAGAATTTCAAGTAAATATTAATTACTTAGTTTTCAATATTACCCCAAGTAATAAATATAACTATAGTTCTCTCACTATTTTTTACTTAATAAATAACACTCTCTTTTTTCAATACTAAGGCAATATAGACAATTAATAGTATATTTAATGTTTTACAATTATTTTTTTAATATTTGTGTATAATTCTAAAACGACCTATATTAAAAACGGAGAGAGTACATGATAAAGGTAACTTTTGCCTATGTTTTACCCCTAGTAACTTAGTTTTACTCAATTTTCATCTTGACTTCTCTCCTGGAGCTCTCCCTAAATATATTCGATTGAAATTTAACTAATATAAATTGAAAACAAAGAAATAAAACAACTACGTCATTCTGAATTACAATAAAAGAAAAAAACATGTTCGGGCATATACCACTCCCTCTTTCTTTATTCTTATTGTAAGTAAATTTATTTATTTTTCACTTGTTATTTGTAAATTTTAAAAAATAACTGAATTTGTCATATTATCTATATATTTAATATCAATTTGTTTCTTTTATTAATAAATTAAAAAATAATATTAAAATTTTATAATTATTTTAATTAATTAAACAAAATATTTATTATTATTTTTTTAAAAGACAAATAAAATATAATAGAGGAAGTACTATTGAAAGTATGAAATTACATTAAAAATAGGACAAATGTTCAAAAATGTCCCTAACGTTTATTCCAATATCCCACTTACATCTTAAACTAATTTTTTTTTTTTAAAATACCCCTAACGTTATAAATTTTAGATCATTTTTGTCCCTCTCGTTAACCGATATGCCACCTAGACTAATGTAACTTACGCGTAGACATATTTTGCTGACGAGACTGACACTTGGACCAATTTTTGTTACCCTAAAAATTGAGATCTATTTTCTCTATAAACCCAAATTTTCTTTTTATCTCCCATCTCCCTCGTCTATTCTCTCTCTCCTCTTCGTCTTCATCATTTCTTGATTTCGCCAATAAATTTCTACTATTTGATGGTCATTCATCAAATTGGGAAGAAAAATCTTGAACCACACAATTTTCTCTTATTAATATCATTTTCTCTCTCCTAAATTCCTTTTGAATGAACAAGAAAATATTATTCGGCTGATTGGGTCCTTCCCGAAAATCTCTTTTTCTGATCTATGATGACAAAGTCCAAGGGCCTTAAATCGTGAGCTTCTCTGCACTGATTAGTATGATGATCTGCAGTGGGGTTTCGTGAGGCTAATGGGTCTCGGATTTGGATCTGTACTTTGGTAGGGGTTTTGCTTGAGGAGTTTGTTCAGATATGGTTTTGCTTTGTCGGTGTTTTGTTCCGTTGGCTTGCGCAGATGGTTCATGTTTATCCGCGTGCTTCTGATGTTGAATTTTTATGCTTTCTTGTTTATTTATTAAACTTTCAAATTTTGACGGTCTACGTTGGTTAATAGATTTATGTTTTTTCTATATTCCATTCGATTTGGTGGCCATAAACTTCTGGATATACTATTTCGGTGGATTTGATTCTAGGTTCTTATCTTGACTTGGTCCCGATCAAGGGTTCTTCCTGATCGGGGATTTATGTCTTGTTTTCGATTGGGTTTCTTTTATCAATTTGGCTTTCGATGATTTTTATTTTTGATCTGATCGGATTTGTAATGTTCTTGGTTGCATGTGGAAGTAGATGGGACAGAGATAAAAGAGAGAGAAGAAAGAGAATATGGGTTTAGAAAGAGAAAATAGATCTAGATAACAAACAATTGTTCAAGGTGTTAGCTTCGTCAACAAAATATGTTCACGTGTTAATCACGTTAGTTTAGATGGCATGTCCGTTAACAAGAGGGACATAATTAATTTAAAATTTATAACGTTAGAGGTACTTTTGAAAAAAAAAATTAATTTATAATATAAATAAGACATCAGAATAGATGTCAAGGATATATTTAAACCTTTCCCCATTAAAATTGTATTGTGATACCTACGGACTACTGCTGGTATACAGTCCATTTTCTATGGGGAAATGTGGAGATGGAACATAGCACCATTTCAAAACATTGCAATTTCCTATGCCACTTTCTTGATTGTACTCCCGTTCCATAAAATAAATTTTTAAGAATAAATTTGTTTTAATTTAGTTTTAGTTTGTATTTTTTTTTGAAAAAGAATAAGCTATTTACTTTTATATAGTACTCTTAAGATTTTTATATATTACGCTTGAATTAAAATAATAAAATAGATGACAGAATATTATAATTTTAAAATATTATTAGTGTATATTTAATTATTAGTGATGATAGGTGTTATCATATAAAATCAAAATTATCTTATATATTTATTATATTTAAATAAATTTTATTTTAATTTCTCCATATAAAATAAAAAAACAAACGGATAAAATAAATAGAACTCCCTTTTACTACAATCTTAACAACCAGACATCAGGCAGAAAGGCAGAAATAGAACGCCCTTTTCCTCGCAAAAAGAGTTATCGTTTTCAATTTTTTATTGTAATATATTCATGTTTATGATCACACCAGAACATTATTTTTTAATACTTGAACTTGATTTTTACATTTTTAAAATATTTAAACTTGATTCACTTTCCCATTAATAGTGTATATATTTCATTTTCACATGCCACGCTAAAAAATATTTTATATTTTTAAAAAAGAATGAAAGATGTAATTTAATTTTTGATATTAAGCTACGTCATATGAAATTTTAAATTTATTTAAGATAATTATATAATATATAATAAAATTTATTTTATTTTAAATTTTTATAAATTATATTAATTTTAAAATTTAATATTTAACTTTAAAAATAAAATTTTATATCTAATTTTTGAATGGGGGAGTGAGTATTTAAGGATAAACCTAAACTAAAAAACATACCTTTGACTTTAAAAGTATAAAAATTAAGAAAACAAAGAATGAAAAGCAGAAATCTTTGCTAAATCTATTAAAAGCCGTAGTCGATTTTGTCAGTATAATTAAAAATAAAATTTTAGTTGGAAGAGTAAGGCTCAGATCTGTATGTGATCAGGACAGAGGGTGTAGCACCGCCATGGCTGCAACAACAGTTGCATCTGAAATGCCATCTGATTTGTTGCCCCGCCAAGATACGGGCCAGATCCACAATGCCCCGATTTACTCAAGAAATTCCTACAAACATTTATCATCATAGCCTTTCATATATCAACAGATCAGCAGTACCAGTACCAGAAAAAGAAAGAAAAAGAAACAGATATGACAAAGGGTTAAATCCTTTACACCCACCCACGCACGCGCGCGCAACATTATTATTATTATTATTACTGTTATCATCATATATATATATAGAGAGAGATAAAGAGATTGATAATGCTACGTTTGGATTCAGGTTGAGATGAAGGGTTGTTGCTTTCGGGGACACCGTGAAATCATCAGCTCAGATGATCGGAATCATCTTTTGGCAAAGAGGGGCAACCGCCCTCAGAAACTTCCCATCTCTCTGCTCTGAGCCTCATTCAGTTCCTGAGCTTTATGGCTTTTACCCCCTTTCCCGTGCTTCTGTTCCACTACCCATTTTATTTACCACCAACTCCCTGCTCTGTCCTTCAGTTATCACTTATTTACATCCCATGACTACGACAATTGTGCTTTAAGGGGAGGGTAGAGTAGTCATCATCATAATCTAACCTTAACTACAAAAGGAATTTATAATTACCGAATAATATATTTAAACTGTATGTTATCAAAAAAGGTTTTTATTTAATAGTAACACTAATTTAGGAAAGAAAGTACAAAAGTAAATTCAAGTCTGTGATTGCGCATATATATAAATTTATCCTTTAAAATATTAATTGGGTAGTTTTGTAGTGCTGAATTCTAATAATAAACTTAATAATATTATATCATTTTATATTATTAATTAATAAATATAAAACAATTTTTAAACTAAAGACCCTTTTATGTAAAAACTAATATGGTAGTCTAATATCTATAATTCCCTTCTTCTCCTTGTGCAAAAAGAGACTCGCTTGCAAAAGTATTATTAGAGTTTTTCTTTTTTCTTTTTTCTTTTCCCCATTACCATACACTTGTTGATCTCAAATTAATAATCAAGTCTATTGCATTCTAAATTCATTTTTATTGAATTAGCAAAATAATTAATAAATGAAAATAACTATACAAGTGGAGAGAGAGAATGGAAAGGGTAAGGCTCAGATCCGTAAAATATCAGGCAAGAGGGTGACATAGCCATGGCTGCAACCAAGAGTTGCATGTGAGTAAAGATGATTCCAACAAATCAATCTCTCTCTCTGTCTCACATACCCTCCTCCGGTTTGCCCCGCCAAGATACGAGTCACATTACCTCATTACCCGATTTTGACTCAGAAATATATCCTTTTGTCATCACAGCCTCGTATTGTAGTAGCTCAGTAGTAGAAGCAGTACTAGCCATCAGTGGTGATGATGATGATGATGATTATTATTATTATGGTAAGAAGAAGAAGAAGAAGCAGCAAACTGACAGACAGACAGAGATACATACATATATTCACACACAGACACACACAAAAGGGTAGGGTTGTTGATTTGGCCACTGTAAAAATGAAATCATGGGCTCTCAGAGAGGGGCAACCACCCTCTGAAACATCCCTTCTCTCTGTGCCTCATTCTATTTTCTGAGATCAAGCCCTAATTTTCGCTCCCAACCCACTCCTTTTATACTGCCCTCTGTTTTTCTTTTTCCCTCTTTTGACCTCCTGTGGAGACTGAAGGTGTAAAAAACAAGGGTATATACTAGACGTCACTACAAATAGTGCTGTTTAGACATTTTCTAAAGATACTTTTATTTTACAATTATCCATTCCACGAAAAATGTTTCATTAATTAACATATCAAATTTTGAAATTTAAATTGATATAATTAATTTTTTGAAATAACAATTTTACATTTAGTAATACTTTTTAATATTAATTATTGCACCGATCAATGTCAATAAATTTACATTTATCTTAAAAAAATACTCTCTCCGTCCTAAGATAAAAGTTCTGATGGACTTTTCACGTATATTAAAAAGATGAATGAAATGACAAAATTATCCATAATAATATCATTAAATATAGAGAGAGAATTAGAATAAGAAAAGTACGAGATATTTAATGTTACGAGTATAATAGAAAAATATGTGTAAAAATTTAATTATTAAAAAAAAATAGACATTTAACATGAAACTACCCAAAATAATAATAAAAACTTTTATTAATTGACCAAAAAAGTATAAAACAAAACTTTTACCCTGATGTATAAGTGTACTTTTTTTGGTTAGGCTTGAGATAATTTTAGACTTAAATACATTTCACTACCTTAAACTATCTAACATATTTCATTTTAAAATCTACTTTTAAATTTTTTTAATTAGATGATTGAACTATTAATTTTTTTCAATTTGATCCAATTGAGACTGTCACATCAAAAATTACTGACGTAACTATTTAGGTGAGACATGAAGCAACTGATGTGTATAAAAAATTAATTTTATTTTAGGATTTAACATTATTGATATACGGAAGGGTAAAATAGTCACAAAACTTTCTTTAATACATTCAGACTAATTAAAAAGCATCGAAAGCTACAAAACCATTCACCGGAACTACATGACCTTCTCCTCCGGCACCGTTTCAACATCGTCGGCAAAGTCCAACTCCACGTCCACCACGTTCTTTAAAACTCAAAGGAACACCACAACAGCCAAAAACATATTATATAACATCCCAAAACTCATAAGAACAAAAAATAATTAAATAAAATCAAATTTACGCCCACCGTGACTAAAGTACGACGGTATCATGAAGAAGGAACACCACAACAATCAGAAACAGATTAAATAAGCAACAAGCACCGAATCAAGCTGAAATAGAACAACCAAACAACAAAACCTGATTTACGAACAAGATGAACAGTATGCACACATAAAACCGGAAACTCTGGTGAAATAGAACACCCCGAAAAAATCATATTCCAACAATATAATATTCCCTCTATCCCAAATTATCTGCTTATTTAAAATTTCACATACATACCAATATATGTGATAAATATACTAAAATATTTTTGTTTTCTGTACATGAATCCTTATTGGTGAGAATATGAAAAAATGCTTAAAAAGAGGAAAGGCATGAATGAGAGTAATGACTATCATTAATTAGGGTAAAAAGGCAAATTTGGAAAACAAAAAAAATACATTGAAATCTTGAAAAAGCGGATATTGTGAGATAATTTTTTTTTGCTAAAACAGCAGATAATTTGAGACGGATGGAGTAATAAACAACAATGAAAGGGGAACACCAAATCAGTCGAAATCGGAAGAAATTCCCAAATCAAACTAATATGAAAACGTCAAATCCAAGTCCATCCCAAAATCGAGTGGAAAATAATATGCGAAAAATCAATACAACACCAAACTGATTTCACTAAAAGAATAAAGCAACCAAAAATATACACGTGAACGGAATCAATATGCACGTATAGCATAGATAGGTGAAGACCCACCCTTCCTCTTTCTTCAAGGTTTCTCTAAGCTTTGGTACTCATGGCAACACCATATACTTTCTCAGTTCTAGTACTCATGCTGTCACCGTATACTTTCTCAGCTCAGGTACTCATGGTGCGACGACTATTACAAAAGCGAAGATAAGGAGAAGCAATTGAAAAGGAAACCCACCTTCGCCGAAAAGCAAGCCCACCGGAAAAAGTTCTTCGGGAACTCAATTCATTAATTTTCGGCTCCCAAACGTCCCTTACAACAACGTCGACGAAAAAGTCGAATAACGATCTTTTCAGATTTGGAATGAGAATTCATAAATGAGAAAGAATGAATAAATAATGAGAAATCAGATCTGGATCAAAAGAGATGCCTATGTTATTTATTTGTTATTTTATTTTGGTTTAATTTAATGGAAGATAAAAGTGGTTTGACAATTTTACCCTTTAGTATATAAATAATGTTAAATCCCAAAAAAAATAAAAAAATTATACACATTAGCTGTTTCATGACCCACCCAAATAGATACGTCAATAATTTCTGACGTGGCAGGCTCAATTGGATCAAATTGGAAAAAAATAATAGTTCAATCATCTAATTAAATAAAATTTAAAGGTAAATTACAAAAATAGAATATGTCAGATAGTTTAAGAGAGTGAACCGTATTTAAGCCATAATTTTATGGTATTCAGTTTTCCTTACATCTTCAACTTTTCGAACATAAAACTAGCGCGAAAGAGAATTACTCCCTCCAATTCTAAATATGTGACATTTAAAATTTTTGTACAGAGATTATTAATTAAGAAAGTTAAAACTCCTAAAATTACTCTATTAAAAATATGATTTATTACTGGTACCAAAATCACCATTACATAAATAAATAATTAAAGAGTATGTAACAACCCGGGTCAAATCCCGAGTCCGGAACAAATCTCGGGTCAAATCTCAAGTCCGAATCGAATCAAATCCATCAAAATAAGGCCTCAAATCACTAGCCCAATAGTATCTTCTTGGGTTATCTTAGCCCACCACAGGCTCCCAAAAGGTCATGACTTGAAGGTACTATTGGTAGTTACTTAATTCCTCATATACAGATAAATTTTTCTCTTATCTTTCGATGTGGAACTGGGGTGTTACAAACTCCCCCACTTAAATTTCTGACGTCCCTGTCAGAACCGATCACACACACGGCCCAAAAATCTTTGCCTCTCTAGCCATTGTGGGATAATATCAGCTGGTTTCGTGTCCCCACCTCCGGACCTCCATCTATCCATTGTGGGATAATACCACCAGCCTTCGTGTCCCCACCTCCGGCAACCCGATCAGATGAGCCGACCCGAGCTTTCAAGAGTCGGCTCTGATACCATATGTAACAACCCGGGTCAAATCCCGAGTCCGGAACAAATCTCGGGTCAAATCCCAAATCTGAATCGAATCAAATCCATCAAAATAAGGCCTCAAATCACTGGCCCAATAGTATCTTCTTGGGTCATCTTAGCCCACCACAGGCTCCCAAAAGGTCATGACTTGAAGGTACTATTGGTAGTTACTTAATTCCTCATATACAGACAAATTTTTCCCTTATCTTTCGATGTGGGACTGGGGTGTTACAGAGTAATACTGTAAGACCCCAAATTTTGTGAATAAAGATTAATTTTTCTCAAAATATATTTTAAGTATTATGGTGTGGATTTGATATAATGTTATAGTTGTGGGTAGTAGTTATAAATTTTACAAAATATGCAAGTTGTCATAAAATATTCGATTGGTCGGGAAATATTCGTTTTAACAGATAATATTCGTACGATGGCACAATCATTGATGGACCCCACAACAAAATTATTGTCGAAATGAGAAAACGACAAAAATATCTTTATATAAAAATAACGGCGAAAAATTTACTGTTAACTGTTGAAATACCCGGTGTTAAAAGTACAGTAATACGCGTGGTTGCATAGTAGCACATGGTATTAATTATTGATGCTTTCGTGAGAGGTCACTCAGTTATACTCAATTATTGTTACAATAATTGCTGCATCATATCTCTCATATTATTGATTCAATTATTATCACAGTATCATCTGCATAATATGATATATTATTAAATCAATAATTGAGACAACAAAGTTATTCATATTATTATTTATAATATTGACAATGTCTAAAAGTTCTGTCAAGGAGAGGTTTGGTCACCTAATTACGCGCCAATAAGGAGAAATCTTTTTCGGAAAGCCCCCTCTTTCTTAGGAACGACCTGATTGTTAAATATTGTGAATTATAATATTAATAATGAATAAGTTCGTGTTGTTTAAAGATAAAATTGATAGTTCCATTGTGTGAGAATTATTAGTGTTAGTAGAAATTGATATTTATTTCGATAATAATTGATGTCTGGAGGTTATATTGACCAATCGGGTATTCGGGACACTTTTCGTGTCAGAATACTATTCACGAGTTACTATTCACCCAGTTACTATTCACTCTAGTATTGTTCATTCGGGTATTTGGGACACTTTTTGTGTCGGAATACTATTCACGGGTTACTATTCACCCGATTACTATTCACTATAGTATTGTTCACTCGAGTATTTGGGACACTTTTCGTGTCGGGGTACTATGCACGGGGATTCCTGAAGTACTATTAACCCGAAAAATATATTTCTTTTCGGTCCAAATCATTTTTTAGTACAATATTATTCCATGATAAGATGTGATAATTTTTCAGACAGTTGGTTAAAATTATAATAGTAAATCAGTATGGATCGTTGGTTTAAAGTTTTAATAGTAACTTGTCCCTTCAGTTTTCCAAGAGTTACTTGTTCCTTCGATTTTCCAAGAGTTACTTGTCTCTTCGGTGTTCCAAGAGTTAATTACCCCTTCGTAAATAGTAGTTGTCTCTTCGATATTACCAAGAGTCATTTTGACCCTTCGTTAAGACCAAGAGCTTCTTTCAGTTTTTCTATAAATAGAAGTTCATTCCTTCATTATTTCTTACGAATTCACTGAAACTCTAGAGAGAAAAACTATAGAAAGAAATAAGAAAAGTATTCTGCTACTTCACTGCTCCAGTATTCAGTTTTTTTAAGGTAAGTGATATTATTTGTTGTACTCGTAAGGGTATTTCTTTCGTATTCATGAAGAGAGCTTCTGTTATTCCATTATTTATTATTATGTTGGAATAACCTGTTTATGCGAAGTACCGCATACATGGTGAAATTCTTCTGTTATTCCATTCTTTATTATTATGTTGGAATAACTTGTTTATGCGAAGTACCGCATACATGGTGAAATTCTTTTGTTATTCCATTCTTTATTATTCTGTTGGAATAACATGTCTGTGCGGTCTATCGCATGCCTGGTGAATTCTGTTGATATTCCATTCTTTATTATTCTGTTAGAATATCCTGTATGTGCAGATTACGCATGCCCTGGTTCCATTCTTTATTATTCTGTTGGAATATCCTGTCTGTGCGAATTACGCATGACCTGGTTCCATTCTTTATTATTCTGTTGGAATAACATGTCTGTGCGTTATATCGCATGTATGGTGAATTCTTCTGTTATTCAATTATTTATTATTCTGTTGGAATAACCAGTCTATGTGGATTACCACATGTATGGTGAATGATCATTCGTATTCATTACTTATTAAATTGTGGAAATGATCTGTCTACGTGGATTACAGCATGGCGGGCGAAAATTCATTTGCAGTTTCATATATTCTATTATATTCAGTTGGTTAAAGCTTTGGCTTCTATACTCCATGAAATTAGTGGAATATCCTTGATATTTGCGCTTCATCCAGTATCTTTTCATGGAAATATTCTTATGAACATTCTTGAACTTTACTCTACAAAGCAGTATCATGTTGACAATTTGGACGTTATTGGTTCCTGAATAAATTAATCTTTAAAATTTATTCTTGAACTTGTTTTATTGAATTATTTTGTCGTTGTCATCATCATCATGCTTATATTGTGATGAAAGTCATCTTTGGCTTACGTGCATAGATGAACTTGGTATGATTATGACCAGGGATTATTCGGTATAATCACGACCGTAATATGACGAGTGATGTGGTAAAAGTTCTCATTGGCCTGTACTTCATTGGTGGACAGTTGTTGGTATGATTATGACCAGGGATTATTCGGTATAGTCATGACCATTGATAATTACATGAATATCCTTGGCCGTGGAACAGAGATGATTCGATTTTATTTATTAAGCTGAGTCTCAGCGATTAAGTTGATGAAAATTTTTTTAAATCATAAAAGATAGTAGATTTTATACTTTACTTGACTCTTCTAATGGATTGCATATTCTGCTGCAGTTTTTGATCTAAAATTTGTTGTCTATTATATTATATCAGTTGTTATACTGTTGAAGGCTAATGATAACTTATTCTACATTATCTTAATCATAATATTTTTTACTGGGCTAGTTGAGCTCATCCTTTTACTTTCATTGTTCTCTTCAGGAAATGAGAACGTAGCTGGGACTAGTCAGGGAACAGAGTGATGGTCCTAGATGGTGCATTAGTAGTCCTCACTATTCAGTGAAATAATGTGATAATAAATGTAATGAGGACTCCATTGAGTGTGGATATTGTCTAGATGACAATATTTGTATTAAAACTCACAGCCTATATTTTGTCGTATTTTACACGACTGTTATATAATTAGTTTGTATTTGTATTCAGTACCTTGTATCTGATGACCCAAGATGGGTGATGTATACTAATTTTGAGGGCGTCACAACATGTGGGGCCCACATGTGGAAGAAAAATGGAAATGAGGGGGGGAAAGGTTTACGTATTAGGGAGGTAAGTATATATATATATATGTACGAAAAAATTTGCATTTGCCGTAAGGCAAAAGTTATTATTATTATTATTATATATATACACACATATATATATATATATATATATATATATATATATATAAATTTTGTTTTATTTGATTATAAATAGAATATATTATATTTTATTTAAAGTTTTTATTTTATTAGAATATTTTATTACACAGTAATGAATAGTAAAATAAAAAATTTAAAAATTTCAGACGAATTTGTCGAATATTTACTGTACAGTCCGTGATTTTTCTAAATTCAAATAGTATCCTTTCCATTCTCCTATAAATAGGATACTTAATTAGAATTGAAAATTACACTAGAATCAGAGAATTTTCTTCTATAATATTGAGCGTATTTCTTTCGAGTTTTAGGAAGCTTTTAGTGTAGAAAACAGTGAAAATTTTCTTCAAAAATATATATCCGCTATACCAAGTTGAATACTCTTCTTTTTGAAGTAAGGGTTATTATTTATTTTATATTCTGAATAGATATTATTTTTCGTATTCGTATGAATATTATTTCGTTCAATATTCGTCAGAAATATTATTTTCATTTAATATTCGTAAGAAATATTATTTTCGTTTAATATTCGTAAGAGATATTATTTTTGTTCAGTATTCATAAGAAATAATATTTTCTTCCATACTCTGTGGTATGTAAGTAATATTATTTCATTTCAGATTTCGAATTCCACACTCATTTTGTTAAAGTTTTGGCTTCTATACTTCATGAAATTAGTAGAATATCCTTGATATTTGCGCTTCATCTAGTATCTTTTCATAAAAATATTATTCTGAGCATTCTTGATAAGTTTTAATTTTTTTATGTCAGAATACTATTCAGAGAGTACTATTCCCGAAGTACTATTCACTAGGTTACTATTCACCCAGGTTACTATTTATGATAAAAAATAATTTTTTTCCGGTCCAAATTATTTTTGATACAATATTATTCTTGAATTTTACTCCACAAAGCAGTATCATGTTGACAATTTGGACATTATTAAATTCTGGATAAATTAAATTATAAATCTTTAAAATTTATCATTTGCTTTCATTTAATTGAATTCTTATATCGTTGTCATCATCCTCATGCTTATATTATTATGAAAGTCATATATGGCTCGTAGTGCATAGATGAACTTGGTGTAAGACCCCAACTTATTCATAAATAAAATCGAATATCCTCTAATTATTATTTTGAATAATAAGGTATTAACTTGATATAATGCGTTGGTTATGGGTGAAATATGCAAATTTTACAAAATAAGCAAGTGGTTATAAAATATTTATTGTTGTCGGGGAATATTCGTTTAGTCTTGGAATATTCTCGTTGTCGGATAATATTCGTACGATGTCGCAGCCATTTATGGGCCTCATAACGGAAAACGGTCGGATGAAGAAAACGACAAGTATTAGTTTTTACAAATAACGGCGTAGTAGTTGCCGTTAACACTGTTGAAATATCCGATGGTTAAAATACAGTAATACGCGTGGGTGCATAGTAGCACACGGTATTGCATAGTATTGTTAGATTATTGATTTTTACGTAAGAAGACACTACTCAATAATTATTACAGTAATTATTGTTCAATATTTTATTTTATTGATTCAATAATTGTTACGTTGATATTTTATATTATTGTTGTTTTAATAATTGTCACTGCACAATATCTCCATTATCAGATCAATAATTCATATTATTTGAATAATATTATTAGATAGCATTATTGACAATATCTAAGGAAGTTCTGTCTGAGGAGAGGTTTGGTCACCTAATTGCGCGCCAGTAAGGAGAAATCCTTATCGAAAAGCCCCCTCTTTCCTGACAACGACCTGGTTGTCGGTATTGTGATTCTATAATATTATTTGTGAATAATTAATTATTGATTTATATGATAATGAAATATTTATTTTATGTGGATATAAATGAAGGAATTAATACTGAGGTGTTTTATCAGTATTTTGTTAGAGGTATTAAAAATCGTCCGTATGTGAATTTCGGGTATTTTCTGTTTGAAATTTAGAAAAACTTTATTCTACAAAATTGTAGAGAATTAATTTTTTTATGGAATAGACATGAGATTCAAATTTTTCTAATAAAATGGCTATTTATTATGAATTATTGAAATTACTGATTATTTAAAATATTTTAAAATTTTCTAGAATGGGTGGGCCTCACTTTTGGTTGGTGAGAAATGTGCTGAAATTTTATTTCAAAAGTGGTGGGCATGAATAGTAGCAGGTAAAACCATCAGGTAGCAGGTTAGTCTGCTTTGGCGTTCTTAGCATTTTCCTATAAATAAGATGCTTAGTTAGAATTGAAAATCACACCAGAAACAAGTTTTCTCTATTTCTCTCTCTATATTATCGAGCGTATTTTTGTGAATATTTAGATACTTTGAGAGTTTCTATTTAGTACAAGTTTCCTTCAGCCTTATACTTGATATTTCAACGGGAAGTACTGTTATTTTGAGATAAGGGATGTTATTTTCTTCGTAAATGATATTTTTTTTCTTCAATATCGTTATGCTGAAATATTTATATGAATTTTATCGTGGAATTTTTATCTTTTTGTGTCGGAATTACTATTAACGTATACGACACTATTCACGAATACGGCACTATTCACACAAAAATAAAATTTTTTCTTCTTTGTCTAAGATGTCTATTATGGTTACTATATTTGATTTTATCCATGTTTTGATCTTCATTCTTGAATTTTACTCCACTATGGTTTATTATGGAGCGTTTTTGAACTTTGATAAACTGTAGTACGAATCCTTAAATTTTATTCTTTTATCTAACTGGATTCGTTTTCTTTAAGATATTTTTCATCATCCTCAGTCCTAAATGATAATATTACTGAATATCTTTGGCCTGTAGTGCAAAGATGAATGATTAACTAATGAATATCTTTGGCCCGTAGTGCAAAGATGAATAGGTATTTAGATGAACATGACCAACTGGTGATACAAATGAATATCTTTGGCCTGTAGTGCAAAGATGAATATTTGATTCAAGATGTATATTGATTGATGTTACAGGGATAAAATATTGATGATGGACTTTTAAATCTTTGAAGATAGTAGAATTCATGCTCTACTTGACTATTCTAATGGATTGTTGTTTCTGCTGCAGTTGTTGATCTAAAACTTGTTGTCTATTATATTTTATCAATTTTTTTTTCTGTTGAAGACTAATGATAATTTGTTGTATATTATCTTAGTCATAATATTCTTTACTGGGCTAGTTGAGCTCACCCTTTTCTTTTTTGTTCCATTTTTCTCAAGAGGCGAGAATATAGCGGGAACTAGTCGGGGTATGGAGTGATGTTTTTAGTCAGTTGTGTTAGCAGTCCTCACTATTTTGTAAATTAATATTTCAATAATTGTAATGAGGACTTATTTGAGTATGGATATTGTCTATAAGGCAATATTTATATTTAGACTCATAGTTTATGTGCTGTTGTATTTTGTACGATAATTGTAGTAATGATGTTGTAGTTGTTTCTGTACCATGTATTTAGCGACTCAGAATAGGTGATGTATACCTATTTTGGGGGCGTCACACTTGGTATGATTATGACCAGGGATTATTCGGTATAATCATGACCGTAATATTACAAATGATGTGGTAAAAGTCCTTATTGGCCCGTAGTGCATTGATGGACAGTTGTTGGCATGACCATGACCATTGATGAAAACACGAATATCCTTGGCCCGTATGTAAGACCCCAAATTATTAATAAATAAAATTTAAATTCCCTCTATTTATTATTTTGAAATAGTAAGTGTTAAATTGATTAATGAGGTTAGTTATGGGTAAAATGCGCAAATATTTCAAATAAGCATGTGGTTATAAAATATTCATTGTTGTCGGGGAATATTCGTTTGGTCGTGGAATATTCTTCCTGTCGGGGAATATTCGTACGACGGCGCAGTCTTTTGTGAGCCCCATAACGGAAAGCGATTGGATGAAGAAAACGACAAGTATATGTTGTTTATTAATAACGGCGTATTTGTTACCGTTAATACTGTTGAAATACCCGGTGGTTAAAAATACAGTAATAACGCGTGGTTGCACAGTAGCACACAGATTGCACAGTATAGTTGAATTATTGATTCGTACGTAAGAAGGCACTACTCAATAATTGTTACAGTAATTACTGTTCAATATTTTATTTTATTGGTTCAATAATTACTGCATTGATATTTCATATTATTGTTGTTTCAATAATTGTTACTGCACAGTATTTTCCATTATCAGATCAATAATTCATATTATTTGAATAATATTATCAGATAACATTATTGGCAATGTCTAGAAAGTTCTGTCTAAGGAGAGGTTTGGTTACCTATTTGCGCGCCAGTAAGGAGAAATCCTTATTGGAAAACCTCCTCTTTCCTGGGAACGGCCTGGTTGTCATAAATGTGATTCTGTAATATTATTTGTGAATAATTAATTATTGATTCATATGAATAGAAAATATTTATTTTTGTGGATATAAATGATGAATATATTTATTTTTATGTGGATAAAAATGAAAGAATTAAAGCTGAGGTGTTTTATCAGTATTTTGTCGATGTGGAGGTATTAAAAATCATCCGTTTGTAGATTTTGGATATTTTTGGTTTGGAATTTGGAAAAACTCAAAGCTATAAAGTTGTAGAGAATTCGATTTCAGTCAGAATGGACATAAAATTCGTATTTTTCTGATAAACGGTCTATTTTTTATGAATTACTGAAGTTTCGGAAAAATAAAATGATTTTTATTAAATTATGGGTGGGACCCACTTTTTGGTTGGTGGTGAATATGCATGTGGGCTGCTGGAAAATTCAGATTTTGCATGCCTTGATAGTCATGGTCTTAGCATACGTAAAGAAAATAAAATAAAATAATATATTTTATTATTTTAGTCTCCTATGGCGTTCTAACATTTTCCTATAAATAGAGGGCTAAGTTAGAATTGAAAATCACACCAGAAACAAAGTTTTCTTTCTTTCTCTCTCTATATTATCGAGCGTATTCTTGTGAGTATACTTTGAGTGTTGCTATACGGTGCGAGTTTCTGTCAGTACTATACCCAAAATTCAGTCAGAAGTACGATTATTTTGAGGTAAGGGATGTTATTTTATTCGAAAATGATATTATTTCTTCAATATCATTATGCCGAAATATTGGTTGGAAATTTTTATTAAATTTGGAACTTTTCACGTCGGGGTTACTATTCATGAGTTACTATTCACGAGTTACTATTCACGAGTTACTATTCACCGAAAAATAAAATTTTCTTCTTTTCGTCCAAAATATCTATTCTGGGTACTAGCTTTGATTGTATCCATATTTTGATCATTCTTGAATTCTACTTCACTATGAATAATTATAAGGTATTTTTGGACATGGATAAATCGAAATACGAATCCTTAATATTTGTTATTTTGTTTCACTGGATTCGTTTTCTTTAAGATATTTTTCATCATCCTCAGTTCTAAATGATGATATTACTGAATATCTTTGGCCCGTAGTGCAAAGATGAATGATTAACTGATGAATATCTTTGGCCCGTAGTGCAAAGATGAACAGGTGTTGAGATGAACATGACCGACTGGTGATACAAATGAATATCTTTGGCCTGTAGTGCAAAGATGAATATTTGATTAAAGATGTTTATTGATTGTTGTTACAGGGATAAAATATTGATGATGGACTTTTAAATCTTAGAAGATAGTAGAACTCATTCTCTACTTGACTTTTCTAATGGTTTGCTGTTTCCGCTGCAGTTATTGATTTAAAACTTGTTGTCTATTGTATTTTATTAGATTTTTTCCTGTTGAAGACTAACGATAATTTGTTCTGTATTATCTTAGTCATAATGTTCTTTACTGGGCTAGTTGAGCTCACCCTTTTCCTTTTTGTTCCATTTTTCTCAGGAGGCGAGAATGTAGCGAGTACTAGTCGGGGTATGGAATAATGGTTCTAGAAGTTACTTTAGTAGTCCTCACCATTTTTGTGAAATAATGTATCAATAATTGTAATGAGGACTTATTTGAGTGTGGATATTGTCTAAATGACAATATTTGTATTTAAACTCACAGTTCTTGTGTTGTAATAATAAAGATGTAGTTGTTTCTGTACCATGTATTTTGGCGACTCAGAATGGGTGTTGTATACCTATTTTGGGGGCGTCACAGTTAGTATCAGAGCTTAGGGATATGATCTCTGGCGAAGATCGGAGAATAGAACTAGGAGGGGAGAGACGAATAAATCCTTCGCTAGTGTGTCCTAACTAAGCTTATTTATTGGTCAGTCATAATATAGGGGTATTATGTGATTCGTTAATTTATTTAATTAACCCTTGTTTTATGGCAGTATTTGAGAATGTCGACTGAGAATGTTAACAGTGGAGTAAATGAAACCATGGAGACACCGGTGCTTACCAACGAGGAGAACGTGCAACAGGCTGGCAATGTTCCTCCTGTGAACAACACCAATGAGCAGATGATGAATGATGGAATGTTTAGAAATTTTTTGCAATTCATGCAAAACCAGACGAGGGAGACTCGTGTTCAAAATACAGGAGGAAATGATAGTAATTCACGGTTTGTCACAGCCAAACAATTCAAAGAATTGGGACCACCATAATTTAAGGGAAAGCCGGATCCGATCATGGCGGAAACGTGGGTCAAGCAAATTACCAAGATATTCGATGTCTTGGGATGCACGGAGGAACAGAAGGTTCCATTCGCCACCTTTATGTTCCGTGGCGAGGCAGATTACTGGTGGGAGTCTGTGAAGCGTACCCATCCAACCGCACTCAGCATGTCTTGGGAGACATTTCAGAAACTGTTCAATGACAAGTACTTTCCTGAAAGTATTCGTCATATGAAGGAGGTAGAGTTTATTAGACTGGAGCAGAATAACATGACGGTGTCTCAGTACGAGGCGAGATTTGCAGAGTTGTCCAGGTTTGCACCTCATTTGGTGGAGAATGAGGAACGTATGACGAGGATGTTTTTGAGAGGTTTGAAACCCGGCATACGTCAATATCTCATTTCTCATAAATTTTCTCTCTATTCAGATGTTGTCAACAGGGCTCAATTATTAGAGCGAGATAATGAGTACGGTCAACTGAGGGACCACAACCAAGATCATATCGGTGACAGCAGTCATCAGAACAATGATAACCAGCGGAGAAAGAAAAATACAGACAAGAACGGCAACCACTCTGGTGGTAATCGTGACTATGAAAATAGAAGAAGCGAGTCGGGAGGAGATTTTAAAAAGAGGAGATTCAACAATGACAATACGAAGACGTCAGCATCAGCAACAACTGGTTCCAAGGGAGGAGAACGACCACCGGTTATATGCTATAAGTGCGGAAAAGAAGGACATGTCAGCCCAAACTGCCGACAACAGTTTAAGTTATGTTATAATTGTGGAAAGGAAGGACATATCGCTCGAGATTGCACTGTAGCAAAACCAAGTCCAGCGGGGATGGTGACTCAAAAAGCTGTCCCAGAAAAGATAAAGTCAACGGTTCCTGGAAGAGCGTTTGTCGTGACTGGTCAACATGCGAGGAACCCAAACGAGGTGATCACGGGTAAGCTAATCATAAATTCATGCGAAGTTTATACCTTATTAGATACCGGTTCTACCCATTCTTTTATCTCTCCTGCTTGTGCTCAACGTTTAAACTTGACTCCGGAAAAGTTAGACTTTGATTTATCTGTGGAGACTCCGTTAGGAGAAACTTTCATCACATCCACTGTTTATAAATCTTGTGTGATCCAAGTTGGCACCATCACCTTACCTGTTGACCTTATCTCTTTAAAGATACTTGCTTTTGATGTGATTTTAGGGATTGATTGGTTAACTACTCATCATGCCAAAATTGATTGTTTTCGTAAGGTTGTTAGTTTTCATATTCCTAACCAACCTGTTGTACGAATTCAAACAACTAAGCCATTAAAATCAATCACTGTTATATCAAGCCATAAAGCCATTCGTTTATTAAAAAACGGATGTCAAGCTTTCTTAGCCCATGTTATGGATTTGAATAAAGACACGTCAAATTTGAATAATATTCCTGTTGTTATTGATTTTCCTGACGTATTTCCTGAAGAACTTCCCGGTCTACCCCCGGAACGAGAAATTGAATTTTTTATTGATCTTGAACCTGGTACAAAGCCCATTTCTAAAACCCCATATCGAATGGCTCCTATTGAACTTCAGGAGTTAAAGGTCCAACTACAAGAGTTGTTGGACATCGGTTTCATTCGTCCTAGTACATCTCCTTGGGGTGCTCCTTTTTTATTTGTAAAGAAGAAAGACGGGAGTATGCGACTTTGTATTGATTACCGGGAATTAAACCATGTCACTATTAAGAATAGGTATCCGCTACCTCGTATTTATGACCTATTTGACCAGTTACAAGGAGCACAATTCTTTTCAAAGATCGATCATCGTTCTGGATATCATCAGCTGAAGGTTAAAACTGAGGATATTCCAAAGACTGCCTTCAGAACTCGGTACGGGCATTATGAATTCCTAGTCATGTCTTTTGGATTGACTAATGCTCCTGCGGCTTTCATGGATATGATGAACCGAGTATTCAAGGATTATATGGATCAGTTCGTTGTTGTCTTTATTGATGACATCCTCATATATTCCAAAAGCCGTGAAGATCATGAGCATCATTTGAAGCTGGTACTCCAAATGCTGCGTGAAAACAAGTTATATGCTAAGTTGAAGAAATGCGAGTTCTGGCTTGAGGAAGTAGCTTTCCTAGGGCACGTGGTGTCAAAACATGGAGTATCTGTTGGCCCGGCGAAGATTGAAGCAATACAAAGTTGGGAGCAACCAAAGACGGTGACCGAAGTACGTAGCTTTCTGGGCTTAGCTGGTTATTATCGGAGATTCGTGGAAGGATTTTCTCGAATCGCTACCCCGTTAACTCACCTGACTCGGAAAGATATCAAATTCGTATGGAGCGAGGAATGTGAGAAGAGTTTTCAAGAGCTTAAGAGGAGACTCATTTCGGCACCTGTTCTGACAATACCATCTGGTTCGGATGGATTTGTTATCTACAGTGATGCTTCAGGCAAAGGGTTAGGATGTGTTCTCATGCAACATGGGAAAGTCATAGCCTATGCCTCGCGACAACTCAAAGAATATGAGAGGAATTATCCTACTCATGATTTGGAGTTGGCAGCAGTAGTTTTCGCGTTGAAGATCTGGAGACACTACCTGTATGGGGAGAAAGTGGAGATTTATACGGACCATAAAAGCCTCAAATATTTCTTCACCCAAAAAGAACTCAACATGCGGCAACGACGTTGGCTTGAACTATTGAAAGATTACGATCACACTATTCAATATCATCTTGGAAAAGCGAACGTAGTAGCTGACGCATTGAGCAGAAGATCATATGCGGGTACGAGTGCAATGTTGTTAACACAAAGGCCCATTTTGTATGACTTGCAAAGGATGGAGATAGAGATGAAGGCTCCAAGTACCCACATGATGATATCAAATATACGAGTAGAACCGACTTTAATCGATAAAGTTAAAGCTGCTCAAGCTACGGACATAGAGCTGATGCATATGAAGAAGAAAGTGCAAGAAGGTTCTATTCCAGAAGCAAGAATCGATGAAGAAGGGATACTTTGAGTCCACTCCAGACTTTGTGTTCCTAACGATTCTGATTTGAAGTACAAGATCATGATGGAAGCACACAAAACACCATTTGCAATCCATCCTGGAAGTACCAAAATGTATCGTGATCTTCGACATACATTTTGGTGGAATAATATGAAGAGAGAGATTGCAAAGTTTATCTCGAGGTGTTTAACTTGTCAACGTGTAAAGGCGGAACATCAAGTGCCAAAGGGTCCATTGCAACCACTTGAGATTCCGAAATGGAAGTGGGAACACATTACCATGGATTTCGTTACGGGTCTTCCCATGGTTTCTCAAGGCATAAATGTTATTTGGGTTATTGTTGATAGATTAACCAAGTCTGCTCATTTCTTGCCGATACGGGAGACTTATTCCCTTGAACGTCTTGCTCGTATATACGTAGATGAGATTGTGAGACTGCATGGCATGCCAGTATCCATAGTTTCGGATCGTGACCCAAGATTCACTTCAAGATTTTGGGTTAGCTTGCAAAAAGCTATGGGCACAGATTTACGATTTAGTTCGGCATACCATTCTCAAACGGACGGACAATCAGAGAGGACTATTCAAACTCTTGAAGATCTATTAAGACTTTGTGTCCTAGATTTCAAAGGGAGTTGGGATAAGTACCTACCATTGGTGGAATTCTCTTACAATAACAGTTATCAGGCAAGTATAGGTGTGGCCCCATTTGAAGCATTATATGGACGAAAGTGTCGCTCTCCAGTATGCTGGGACGAGGTGGGTGAAGCAACATTGTTGGGACCAGAGTTGGTACGCATGACTACAGAGAAGATCCAAACGATTCGACAACGTATACAAACGGCACATGATCGACAAAAGAGTTATGCGGATCTTCATCGAAAGGACGTGAAATTTGACATTGGGGATCATGTATTGTTGCGGGTGGCTCAATGGAAAGGAGTTACAAGATTTGGGAAGAGTGGAAAGCTCAATCCACGATTTATTGGTCCATTTCAGATTCTTGACCGAGTAGGAAATGTGGCCTATAGACTCGCGTTACCTCCAAGTATGTCTCGTGTTCATAATGTTTTTCATATATCTGTGTTACGTAAATATGTGAAAGACCCATACCACGTTATTGAGTTAGAACCGGACGAGATAGCTGAAGACTTAACGTACGAAGAGGTACCTGTCAAGATCTTGGATAGAAAGGAGCATGTCCTACGCACGAAGGTTATACCACAAGTTAAAGTTTTGTGGAGAAACCATGCTATTGAGGAAATGACCTGGGAGTTGGAAACAGAAATGAAAGCGAGGTATCCTCATCTTTTCGAAACACCAGGTACGTACGTCAATTTCGAGGACGAAATTTCATAAGGAGGGGAGGTTGTAAGACCACAAATTATTAATAAATGAAATTTAAATTCCCTCTATTTATTATTTTGAAATAGTAAGTGTTAAATTGATTAATGAGGTTAGTTATGGGTAAAATGCGCAAATATTTCAAATAAGCATGTGGTTATAAAATATTCATTGTTGTCGGGGAATATTCGTTTGGTCGTGAAATATTCTTCCTGTCGGGGAATATTCGTACGACGGCGCAGTCTTTTGTGGGCCCCATAACGGAAAGCGATTGGATGAAGAAAACGACAAGTATATGTTGTTTATTAATAACGGCGTATTTGTTACCGTTAATACTGTTGAAATACCCGGTGGTTAAAAATACAGTAATAACGCGTGGTTGCACAGTAGCACACAGATTGCACAGTATAGTTGAATTATTGATTCGTACGTAAGAAGGCACTATTCAATAATTGTTACAGTAATTACTGTTGTAAGACCCCAACTTTTATAAATAAAGATGAATTTTTTATAAATATCATTTTTGAATATTATGGAGTTAATTTGATATAATGTTATAGTTGTGGGTAATATTTATAAATTTTGCAAAGTAAGCAAGTTGTTATAAAATATTCGTTTGGTCGGATAATATTCTTTTTGTCGGGGAATATTCGTACGACGGCACAATCATTGGTGGACCCCACAACGGAATTATTGTCGGATTGAGAAAACGACAGAATTATCTTTCTATAAAAATAACGGCTGAGGTGTTACCGTTAAAACCGTTAAAACTGTTGAACTACTCGGTAGTAAAAGTACAGTAATACGCGTGGTTGTATAGTAGCACACGGTATTGATTATTGATGCTTACGTGAGAAGTCACTCAGCTATACTCAATTATTGCTACAGTAATTGCTGCATCATATCTCTTAAATTATTGTCATAGTATCATCTGTATAATATGTTATATTATTGAGACGTTGTGGTAAGTTTGGTTATTTTATGGGGGGCCATATGTCATCATCTAAGAGTCTCTTCGTCAATAGTAATTACCGTCGTCAATAGTAATTACCGTCGTCAATAGTATTTACCTTGGTCAATAGTAATTACCTTCGTCAATAGTATTTACCTTGGTCAATAGTAATTACCTTCGTCAATAGTATTTACCTTGGTCAATAGTAATTACTTTCGTCAATAGTAGTTGTCCCTTCAATATTACCAAGAGTCATTTGACCCTTCGTTAAGACCAAGAGTCATTTGACCCTTCGTTAAGACCAAGAGCCACCCTCAGTTTTTCTATAAATAGAGGCCTAGGGCTTCATTATTTTTCACGAATTCATTCAAGCTATAGAGAGAGAAAGTATAGAGAGAATAAGAGAGAGAGAGACTAAAAGTATTCTGCTACATCACTTTTCCAATATCCAGTTCTTTTAAGGTAGGGAATATTATTTCTTTTATATTCATGAAGAGAACTTCTGTTATTCCATTTGTTATTATTCTGTTGGAATAACCAGTATACGCGGTCTACCCTATACTTGGTGACATTCTTCTATTATTCTGTTGGAACATCCTGTCTGTGTGTTTTACACCGGACCTGGTTCCGTTTATTATTCTGTTGGAACATCCTGTCTGTGTGTTTTACACCGGACCTGGTTCCGTTTTATTATTATTCTGTTGGAATATCCTGTCTGTGTGTTTTACACCGGACCTGGTTCCATTATTTATTATTCTGTCGGAATATCCTGTCTGTGCGTTTACGCCGGACCTGGTTCCATTATTTATTATTCTATTGGAATAACCTGTCTGTGCGGTCTATCGCATGCATGGTGATTTCTTTTGTTATTCCATTCTTTATTGTACTCAGTTGGTTAAGTTTTGACTTCTATACTCCATGAAATTTGTGGAATATCCTTGATAGTTGCGTTTCATTCAGTATCTTTTCAAGAAAATATTCTTCTAAGCATTCTTGAATTTTACTCCACAATGCAGTATCATGTTGACAATTTGGACGTTGTTAATTCCTGGATAAATTAATTCTTGAACTTGTTTTATTGAATTCTTATATCATTGTCATCATCCTCATGTTTATAAAATGTTGAAAGTCATCTGTGGCCTGTATTGCATAGATGGACTTGGTATGATTATGACCAGGGATTATTCGGTATAATCATGACCGTAATGTTACAAATGATGTGGTAAAAGTCCTCATTGCCCCGTAGTGCATTGATGGACAGTTGTTGGCATGATCATGACCATTAATGAATACACGAATATCCTTGGCCGTAGTGCAGGGGTGATTCGATGATGTGGATTATTTTATTAAGCTGAGTCTCAGCGATCGCAGTGTTGAAAAACCTTTTAAATCATAAAAGATAGTAGAGTTTATTTTCTACTTGACTCTTTTAATGGATTGCTTGTTCCGCTGCAGTTAAACTTGATGTCTATTATATTTTATCAGTTTAACATTGTTGAAGGCTAATGATAATTTATTCTGCATTATCTTAGTCATAATATTTCTTACTGGGCTAGTTGAGCTCACCCTTTCTTTCACTGTTCTCTTCAGGAAATGAGAACGTAGCTGGGACAAGTCGGGGTACGGAGTGATGATCCGAATGATAGTATTAGTTAGTAGTCCTCACTATTCTATGTAATGGTGTGTTAATAAATGTAATGAGGACTCCTTTTGAGTATGAATACTCTCTAGAAGATAATATTTGTATTCAAACTCACAGTTTATGTTTTGTCGTATTGTACACGACAGTTGTATTATTAAGTTGTATTTGTATTCTGTACTATGTATCTGACGACCCAAGATGGGTGATGTATACCTAATTTTGGGGGCGTCACATTTGGTATCAGAGCTTAGGGATATGATCCCTGGCTAAGATGTGAGAATAGAACTAGGAGGGGAGAGACGGGGAATTCCTTCGCTAGTATGGCATACCTAAGTTTATTTGCATGGTATTTAATTGGTCGGTCATAATATAAGGATAATATATGACATATCAATTAATTTTTATTTTGTGGCAGTATCTGAAAATGGCATCCGAGAATGTTGAGAATAGCAATGGAGCACAGACGACTGTTGATTCACCACACATCAATAATCATGATAATGTGCATCAGGAAGGTGTCAATCCTCATGCAAACAACAACACTGACCAAATGATGAATGATCAAATGTTCAGAGGCTTTATGCAATTCATGCAACAACAGGTGAAAGCGGCTCCTGTCCACAACGTAGGTGGAAATACTGGAAACTCTCAGGCGGTCACCGCTAAACAGTTTAAGGAGCTGGGACCACCGGAGTTTAAGGGAGAACCCAAACCACTTGTAGCTGAAACATGGATAAAGCAGATCACCAAGATATTTGATGTCTTGGGTTGCTCCGAGGAGCAAAAGGTTCCCTTTGCCGCCTTTATGTTGCGAGGAGAGGCAGATTACTGGTGGGAATCGATAAAGCGTACTCAACCTGCCGCACTGAAGATGTTTTGGGAGAAGTTCCAAGATCTGTTTAACGACAAATACTTTCCCGAGAGTATTCGTCACATGAAGGAGGTGGAGTTCATCAAATTGGAGCAGAATAATATGACCGTGTCGCAGTACGAGGCAAAATTTGCGGAGTTATCCCGGTTTGCGTCCCACCTGGTGGATAATGAAGAAAGAATGACGCGGATGTTTTTAAGAGGTTTGAAGCCGGAGATACGTCAACATCTTGTTTCTCATAAACTGTGTTTGTATTCAGATGTTGTAAATAGGGCTCAGTTGGTGGAGCGCGATAACGAGATAACGCAACCAAAAGAGAGCAGCCGGCAAAATGATAATACCAGTGAGAGCAGTCATCGAAGCGGTGACAACAAGCGTGGAGGGAATCAACAGGCCAGAAATGGTAACCACTTCGGTGGTAATCAGGGCCAAAACAATAAGAATGGACATTTTAAGAAGAGGAGATTCAACAATGATGGAAAGATGTCAGCACCAGCACCTGTCGTTAAGGAAGGAGAACGACCACCTATCATATGTTTCAAATGCGGAGGGGAGGGGCACATCAGTCCAAACTGCGCGATGCCGTCCAAAGCATGTTATAATTGTGGAAGAGAAGGTCATTTAGCCCGATTTTGTCGTTTACCGAAGACAAATTCAGCTAGGATGGAGGCACCAAAGGCCGTCCCAGAAAAGTCAAAACCGGTTGTGCAAGGGAGAGCGTTTGTTGTGACCTCCCAGAACGCAAGGAACCCGAATGAGGTCATCACGGGTAAGCTTATCATAAACTCTAACGAAGTCTATACTTTATTTGATACCGGTTCAACCCATTCTTTTATTTCTCCTACTTGCGCTCATCGATTAAATTTGATTCCGGAGAAATTAGACTTTGACTTAGCAGTTGAAACTCCATTGGGAGAAACCTTCATTACATCCACGGTTTATAAGTCTTGTTTGGTTCAAGTTGGTACCCACACATTACCTGTCGATCTTATTTCATTAAAAATACTTGCATTTGACGTGATTCTAGGGATTGATTGGTTAACTACTCATCATGCAAAAATTGATTGTTTTCGTAAGGTTGTTAGCTTTCATATTCCTAATCGACCTATTATGCGAATTCAAGCAACCAAACCATTAAAATCAATCGCTGTCATCTCAAGCCATAAAGCTATTCGTTTATTGAAAAACGGATGTCAAGCTTTCTTAGCTCATGTCACAGATCTAAACAAAAATACGTCAGCTTTGAATGATATTTCTGTTGTTAATAAATTTCCTGACGTATTTCCCGAAGAACTTCCTGGCCTACCCCCAGAGCGTGAAATTGAATTTTGTATCGACCTTGAACCTGGTACAAAACCCATTTCCAAAGCCCCATATCGAATGGCTCCTATTGAACTTCAGGAGTTAAAGACCCAACTGCAGGAATTGTTAGACATTGGTTTTATTCGTCCTAGTACTTCTCCTTGGGGTGCTCCTGTTCTGTTCGTGAAGAAGAAAGATGGGAGTATGCGACTTTGTATTGATTATCGGGAGTTGAATCATGTCACCATCAAAAATAGGTACCCATTGCCACGTATTGATGACCTGTTTGACCAGTTGCAAGGAGCACAATTCTTTTCAAAGATCGATCTTCGTTCTGGATATCATCAGCTGAAGGTTAGAACTGAGGATATTCCAAAGACGGCTTTTAGAACTCGGTACGGGCATTATGAATTCTTAGTTATGTCTTTTGGATTGACTAATGCTCCTGCTGCCTTCATGGATATGATGAACAGGGTATTTAAGGAATATTTGGATCACTTTGTGGTCGTCTTTATCGATGACATCCTTGTTTATTCCAAAAGCCGTGAAGATCATGAGCAACACTTGAGGCTGGTACTCCAAAAGCTTCGTGAATACAAACTTTATGCCAAGTTGAAGAAATGCGAGTTCTGGCTGGAAGAGGTAGCATTCCTTGGGCACGTAGTATCAAGTCGTGGAATATCTGTTGACCCGGCAAAGATTGAAGCTATTCAAAGCTGGGAGCAACCTAAATCAGTGACCGAGGTACGTAGCTTTCTTGGTTTAGCTGGTTATTATCGAAGATTCGTGGAAGGATTTTCTCGAATCGCTACTCCATTAACTCAGCTGACTCGGAAAGATACAAAGTTTGGTTGGAGCGAAGAATGTGAGCAGAGTTTTCAAGAACTCAAGAGGAGACTCATTTCAGCACCTGTTCTAACAATACCATCTGGCTCGGAGGGATTTGTCATCTACAGTGATGCTTCGAGCAAAGGGTTGGGATGCGTTCTCATGCAACATGGAAAAGTCATAGCCTATGCATCAAGACAACTCAAGGAATATGAGAGGAATTATCCTACTCATGATCTAGAGTTGGCAGCTGTTGTCTTTGCACTTAAAATTTGGAGGCATTACTTGTATGGGGAGAAAGTGGAGATCTTTACGGATCATAAAAGTCTCAAATATTTCTTCACTCAAAAGGAACTCAACATGCGACAACGACGTTGGCTTGAACTGTTGAAAGATTATGATCATACCATTCAATACCATCCTGGAAAAGCGAACGTGGTAGCTGACGCATTGAGTAGAAGATCATATGCGGGTACAAATGCAATATTAACAACGCAAAGGCCCATTTTGTGTGACTTGCAAAGGATGGAGATAGAGTTGAAGACTCCAGGGACCCATGTGATGATGGCGAATATACGAGTAGAACCGACTTTAATCGATAAAGTTAAAGCTGCTCAAGCTACAGACCTGGAGCTGATGCGTATGAGGAAGAAAGTGCAAGAAGGTTCTATGCCGGAAGCAAGAATCGATGAAGAAGGAATACTTCGAGTCAACTCCAGACTCTGTGTTCCTAACAACCCTGATTTAAAGTATGAAATCATGATGGAGGCGCACAACACACCCTTTGCAATCCATCCTGGAAGTACCAAAATGTATCATGATCTTCGTCATACATTTTGGTGGAGCAATATGAAGAGAGAGATAGCGTTGTTTATCTCAAGGTGTCTAACTTGTCAACGAGTCAAAGCGGAGCATCAAGTACCAAAAGTCCATTGCAACCACTTGAAATTCCAGAATGGAAGTGGGAGCACATCACCATGGATTTCGTTACCGGTCTTCCTAGGGTTTCTCAAGGTATTGATGCGATTTGGGTCATTGTTGATAGATTGACCAAGTCTGCTCATTTCTTACCGATACGAGAAACTTATACACTTGAACGTCTTGCTCGTATGTACATAAACGAGATTGTAAGACTGCATGGTATGCCAGTATCCATAGTTTCTGATCGAGACCCAAGATTCACTTCACGATTTTGGGTTAGTTTACAAAAAGCTATGGGCACGGAGTTACGATTTAGTTCAGCATATCATCCTCAGACGGACGGACAATCAGAGAGGACTATTCAAACTCTTGAAGATCTATTAAGACTCTGTGTCTTTGACTTCAAGGGAAGTTGGGACAAGTTCTTACCATTGGTGGAGTTTTCCTACAACAACAGTTATCAAGCAAGTATTGGCATGGCTCCATTCGAAGCATTGTATGGAAGAAAATGTCGTTCTCCAGTATGCTGGGATGAGGTGGGCGAAGCAACGTTGTTGGGACCGGAGTTGGTACGTATGACTACAGAAAAGATTCAAACGATCCGACAACGTATAAAAACCTCACAAGATCGACAAAAGAGTTATGCTGATCTTCATCGAAAGGACGTGGAATTTGATGTAGGAGATCATGTGTTCTTACGTGTTGCTCCATGGAAAGGTGTTACGAGATTTGGAAAGAGAGGAAAGCTAAATCCTCGATTCATCGGTCCATTTTTAATCCTCGATCGAGTAGGAACTGTGGCTTATAGACTCGCTTTACCGCCAAGTATGTCTCGTGTTCATAACGTTTTCCACATATCCATGTTACGCAAATATGTGGAAGACCCGAACCACATTATTGAGTTAGAACCGGACGAAATAGCGGAGGATTTGACGTATGAAGAAGTTCCTGTTCAAATCTTGGATAAGAAGGAACATATTCTACGCTCCAAGGTTATACCTCAAGTCAAAGTTTTGTGGAAAAACCACGATGTTGAGGAAATGACTTGGGAGTTAGAATCAGAAATGAAATCAAGGTATCCTTACCTCTTCGACATACCAGGTACGTACCCTAATTTCGAGGGCGAAATTTCATAAGAAGGGGAGGTTGTAAGACCCCAACTTTTATAAATAAAGATGAATTTTTTATAAATATCATTTTTGAATATTATGGAGTTAATTTGATATAATGTTATAGTTGTGGGTAATATTTATAAATTTTGCAAAGTAAGCAAGTTGTTATAAAATATTCGTTTGGTCGGAGAATATTCTTTTTGTCGGGGAATATTCGTACGACGGCACAATCATTGGTGGACCCCACAACGGAATTATTGTCGGATTGAGAAAACGACAGAATTATCTTTCTATAAAAATAACGACTGAGGTGTTACCGTTAAAACCGTTAAAACTGTTGAACTACTCAGTAGTAAAAGTACAGTAATACGCGTGGTTGTATAGTAGCACACGGTATTGATTATTGATGCTTACGTGAGAAGTCACTCAGCTATACTCAATTATTGCTACAGTAATTGCTGCATCATATCTCTTAAATTATTGTCATAGTATCATCTGTATAATATGTTATATTATTGAGACGTTGTGGTAAGTTTGGTTATTTTATGGGGGGCCATATGTCATCATCTAAGAGTCTCTTCGTCAATAGTAATTACCGTCGTCAATAGTAATTACCGTCGTCAATAGTATTTACCTTGGTCAATAGTAATTACCTTCGTCAATAGTATTTACCTTGGTCAATAGTAATTACCTTCGTCAATAGTATTTACCTTGGTCAATAGTAATTACTTTCGTCAATAGTAGTTGTCCCTTCAATATTACCAAGAGTCATTTGACCCTTCGTTAAGACCAAGAGTCATTTGACCCTTCGTTAAGACCAAGAGCCACCCTCAGTTTTTCTATAAATAGAGGCCTAGGGCTTCATTATTTTTCACGAATTCATTCAAGCTATAGAGAGAGAAAGTATAGAGAGAATAAGAGAGAGAGAGACTAAAAGTATTCTGCTACATCACTTTTCCAATATCCAGTTCTTTTAAGGTAGGGAATATTATTTCTTTTATATTCATGAAGAGAACTTCTGTTATTCCATTTGTTATTATTCTGTTGGAATAACCAGTATACGCGGTCTACCCTATACTTGGTGACATTCTTCTATTATTCTGTTGGAACATCCTGTCTGTGTGTTTTACACCGGACCTGGTTCCGTTTATTATTCTGTTGGAACATCCTGTCTGTGTGTTTTACACCGGACCTGGTTCCGTTTTATTATTATTCTGTTGGAATATCCTGTCTGTGTGTTTTACACCGGACCTGGTTCCATTATTTATTATTCTGTCGGAATATCCTGTCTGTGCGTTTACGCCGGACCTGGTTCCATTATTTATTATTCTATTGGAATAACCTGTCTGTGCGGTCTATCGCATGCATGGTGATTTCTTTTGTTATTCCATTCTTTATTGTACTCAGTTGGTTAAGTTTTGACTTCTATACTCCATGAAATTTGTGGAATATCCTTGATAGTTGCGTTTCATTCAGTATCTTTTCAAGAAAATATTCTTCTAAGCATTCTTGAATTTTACTCCACAATGCAGTATCATGTTGACAATTTGGACGTTGTTAATTCCTGGATAAATTAATTCTTGAACTTGTTTTATTGAATTCTTATATCATTGTCATCATCCTCATGTTTATAAAATGTTGAAAGTCATCTGTGGCCTGTATTGCATAGATGGACTTGGTATGATTATGACCAGGGATTATTCGGTATAATCATGACCGTAATGTTACAAATGATGTGGTAAAAGTCCTCATTGGCCCGTAGTGCATTGATGGACAGTTGTTGGCATGATCATGACCATTAATGAATACACGAATATCCTTGGCCGTAGTGCAGGGGTGATTCGATGATGTGGATTATTTTATTAAGCTGAGTCTCAGCGATCGCAGTGTTGAAAAACCTTTTAAATCATAAAAGATAGTAGAGTTTATTTTCTACTTGACTCTTTTAATGGATTGCTTGTTCCGCTGCAGTTAAACTTGATGTCTATTATATTTTATCAGTTTAACATTGTTGAAGGCTAATGATAATTTATTCTGCATTATCTTAGTCATAATATTTCTTACTGGGCTAGTTGAGCTCACCCTTTCTTTCACTGTTCTCTTCAGGAAATGAGAACGTAGCTGGGACAAGTCGGGGTACGGAGTGATGATCCGAATGATAGTATTAGTTAGTAGTCCTCACTATTCTACGTAATGGTGTGTTAATAAATGTAATGAGGACTCCTTTTGAGTATGAATACTCTCTAGAAGATAATATTTGTATTCAAACTCACAGTTTATGTTTTGTCGTATTGTACACGACAGTTGTATTATTAAGTTGTATTTGTATTCTGTACTATGTATCTGACGACCCAAGATGGGTGATGTATACCTAATTTTGGGGGCGTCACAACTGTTTAATATTTTATTTTATTGGTTCAATAATTGCTGCATTGATATTTCATATTATTGTTGTTTCAATAATTGTTACTGCACAGTATTTTCCATTATCAGATCAATAATTCATATTATTTGAATAATATTATCAGATAACATTATTGGCAATGTCTAGAAAGTTCTGTCTAAGGAGATGTTTGGTCACCTAATTGCGCGTCAGTAAGGAAAAATCCTTATTGGAAAGCCCCCTCTTTCCTGGGAACGGCCTGGTTGTCATAAATGTGATTCTGTAATATTATTTGTGAATAATTAATTATTGATTCATATGATAAGGAAATATTTATTTTTGTGGATATAAATGATGGATATATTTATTTTTATGTGGATAAAAATGAAAGAATTAAAGCTGAGGTGTTTTATCAGTATTTTGTCGATGTGGAGGTATTAAAAATCATCCGTTTGTTGATTTCGAATATTTTTGGTTTGAAATTTGGAAAAACTCAAAGCTACAAAGTTGTAGAGAATTCGATTTCAGTCATAATGGACATAAAATTCGTATTTTTCTAATAAACGGTCTATTTTCTATGAATTACTGAAGTTTCGGAAAAATAAAATGATTTTTATTAAATTATGGGTGGGACCTACTTTTTGGTTGGTGGTGAATGTGCATGTGGGCTGCTGAAAAATTCAGATTTTGCATGCCTTGATAGTCATGGTCTTAGCATACGTAAAGAAAATAAAATAAAATAATATATTTTATTATTTTAGTCTCCTATGGCGTTCTAACATTTTCCTATAAATAGAGGGCTAAGTTAGAATTGAAAATCACACCAGAAACAAAGTTTTCTTTCTTTCTCTCTCTATATTATCGAGCGTATTCTTGTGAGTATACTTTGAGTGTTGCTATACGGTGCGAGTTTCTGTCAGCACTATACCCGAAATTCAGTCAGAAGTACGATTATTTTGAGGTAAGGGATGTTATTTTATTCGAAAATGATATTATTTCTTCAATATCATTATGCCGAAATATTGGTTGGAAATTTTTATTAAATTTGGAACTTTTCACGTCGGGGTTACTATTCATGAGTTACTATTCACGAGTTACTATTCACGAGTTACTATTCACCGAAAAATAAAATTTTCTTCTTTTCGTCCAAAATATCTATTCTGGGTACTAGCTTTGATTGTATCCATGTTTTGATCATTCTTGAATTCTACTTCACTATGAATAATTATAAGGTATTTTTGGACATGGATAAATCGAAATACGAATCCTTAATATTTGTTATTTTGTTTCACTGGATTCGTTTTCTTTAAGATATTTTTCATCATCCTCAGTCCTAAATGATGATATTACTGAATATCTTTGGCCTGTAGTGCAAAGATGAATGATTAACTGATGAATATCTTTGGCCCGTAGTGCAAAGATGAACAGGTGTTGAGATGAACATGACCGACTGAATATCTTTGGCCTGTAGTGCAAAGATGATTATTTGATTAAAGATGATTATTGATTGTTGTTACAGGGATAAAATATTGATGATGGACTTTTAAATCTTAGAATATAGTAGAACTCATTCTCTACTTGACTCTTCTAATGGTTTGCTGTTTCCGCTGCAGTTATTGATTTAAAACTTGTTGTCTATTGTATTCTATTAGATTTTTCCCTGTTGAAGACTAACGATAATTTGTTCTGTATTATCTTAGTCATAATGTTCTTTACTGGGCTAGTTGAGCTCACCCTTTTCCTTTTTGTTCCATTTTTCTCAGGAGGCGAGAATGTAGCGAGTACTAGTTGGGGTATGGAATGATGGTTCTAGAAGTTACTTTAGTAGTCCTCACCATTTTTATGAAATAATGTATCAATAATTGTAATGAGGACTTATTTGAGTGTGGATATTGTCAAAATGACAATATTTGTATTTAAACTCACAGTTCTTGTGTTGTAATAATAAAGATGTAGTTATTTCTGTACCATGTATTTTGACGACTCAGAATGGGTGTTGTATACCTATTTTGGGGGCGTCACACCGTAGTGCATGGATAATTTGTAGTCGTGATACTAATGAATATCCTTGGCCGTAGTGCATGGGTGATTCGATGATGTGAATTATTTATTAAGCTGAGTCTCAGCGATAAAATTGATGATAAATTCTTTTAAGTCATAGAAGATAGTAGATATCATGCTCTACTTGACTCTTCTAATGGATTGCTTGTTCCACTGAAGTTAAACTTGATGTCTATTGTATTTTATCAGTTTAACACTATTGAAGGCTAACAATAATTTATTCAGCATTATCTTAGTCATAATATTTCTTACTGGGCTAGTTGAGCTCACCCTTTGCTTTCATTGTTATCTTCAGGAAATGAGAATATAGCTGGGACTAGTTGGAGAACGGAGTGACGGTTCAGATGTTTGCATTAGTAGTCCTCACTATTCTGTGAAATAGTGTGATAATAAATGTATTGAGGACTTATTTTGAGTTTGAAAACTGTCTAAAAGACAATATTTGTATTAAAACTCACAGCTCATGTTGTATATTTAAGTTTGTATTTGTATTATGTACCATGTATTTGACGACTCAGAATGTGTGATGTATACCTATTTTGGAAGCGTCACAAATACTACATACATAAACTATTCTACAAATATTGTACAAATTATTGATGTGACATACTCCACCTTAGCATATTGATCAACAAATTGCTTCAATATAGTCTTCGGTCCCACATAATATACTAAGATAGAGTATGCCACATCAACAGTTCGTAAAATAATTTGTGCCTAAACACACATTTCCTTTATCCCACATATATACATAATTGTATTTTTTTTATTGTTTTCTTAACGTAACAAGCTAAGTTGTTACTCTCACATTGACTTTGAAAAATTATAATATTTTACATAATTTTTACTATGATTATGTTCATTTAGTCATAATTTTTGACGATGTTAATATGGGTTTTTATGTTATCAGTTTATTGTTTTTACTTAATGTCACAATAAGAAACAAAACATATAAGGTACCATTTTTTTTAGTATTTTATATTATATCATGGTTATTACTTGTATTATTGTTAAAATGATTTATAAGAAAATCTCATACTACTAAAAAAAAAGTTTGTCATTTAGAATTTAACAAAAAAAAAATTAATACTCACTCCATCCTAAAATAATAGACTTTTAAGGAATTTTTGTTTTTTCCAAAATAATAGACGTTTTACAATTTCAAAGTTAAATTGTCCACTTTTATTCAAATACTACCCTTTCAGCCGTCCACCGGATGATTGAGAAGGATTATTCCATAAGAGAAAAAGAGAGGATTTTTTTGAGGGAGAGATTTGATGAAGCAAAAGTCTTTTCATCATTTATTAAGGGCAAAAGAGTCATGTTTAATATTTCTTAATTGTTGCAAAGAATCCTTAAACGTCAGATATAATGGGATGGAGGTAGTACTATATTCAATGAATTTTTATTATATTTCTCACACATTTATTTGATATGTCGAATATCTATAAATATTAATTAAGACAAATTCATGTATAGCACGAATTAAAAGGCTAATATATATATATATATATATATATATATATATATATATATATATATATATATATATATATATAATTAGCATTTCTTTGACAAATACAAGTTGAAAAAGCATCTATTTAAAAAAGTAAAATAGTACGTATAAAAATCTATTTGTTCGCGGTAACAAATTTATTTTGTTTTTTCGGTCTAATTTTTTTGTCAGCATATACTTATTATTATTTATAATACAAAATTAAATATTTTAAAAAAGATGTCATCTAAAACTAGATTTTTATTCCTTAACTTGTATTATACATTGTTTGTTCTGTCGGATTTTTAAAGCAAATGTCACAAACTTTTTTTTAATGATGTATTTAAAATTTGGAAAATACAAAAATAAAAAGAAAAGGAGAAGAAAAATAAAAATAATAGTAAGAAAACATGTTAATGAACAAGAACTTAATTATTTATATTTTATAAATATAATATGAATTATAATATTAAAATATAATGTGATTAGGGATTAAAAGCACCCTAATAAAAGTTTAAAATTTTAATTTATTTTCTCCATTGAGGTGCTGTTTGTTTACATCTGATTGCCTCTTAATGGACGGTCTCTTATTCGCTAAGAGGTACGATGCTGTTTGTTTTGTTTTTTGTTACCTCTGAATGCCTCTTAATCGGTAAGACAAAAAATGAAATCTTAATAATTAAGAGGTACCTCTTAATGAAATTTTTTGATAATTTTTTTTTATATAAATATATTCAACAATATTATGCACTCATTTTTATTAAATTTAATATTTAAAATTATTAAATAAAATTTTACCCTTTAAAATAGTAAAATAGTGTCATTAAGAGACAACTTACTTTTTTGTTATCAAACAATTTTTTAGATTTAGACCTCATAACCATTCAGATAATCTAATTTATTAAGATATTATAATCATTCAGATCTTAATTATCAGATTTATCAAACACAACCTGAGTTTATGAAGGTTCAGAATGAGTCTCGTCATGTGGTTGCAAAGCCAAAGCCGCTATTAACGTAACTAATTAATCACCAGTATTACACTAACTAGTAGTAGTACTATTAGTCTCTTCTTCCAAACCCTGGCCCTTTATCTTTCTTCTTTGACCGCCACCGCCTTTCTCTATCTTCAAATCTCCATCTCCGTTTGCATTGCCCAACCCCCAACTATAAGTCTATCACCTTTTTTTCTCTCTCCATCTCTCTATATATAATAGTTTTGGATACGTATTAATTAATAGTAGTATATACATATAGAGAGATGTTATTCTTCCGGGGATTATCTCGGATTTCTAGAACGAACTACAATCGTTGCCGATGGATATACTCACTCCCACAGAATCAACACCTTTCCCATTCCAGTCACTTTCTCTCTCCTCCTGAGTCTACTCACAAGGTAAACTCGTAAAAATACAACTGTATGTTTCGAAGAATCGGATCAATGATGACAACTATTATAATGAAATTATTTGTTTCTAGGTTTTGTTGTGTTTTTGCTAGCCGAACTGTGGAATTATGATTGTTAAGTTAAATTTCGTTTTTAATACTCAAATTGGTGATCTTGCTCTCTCAAGGGAATTTCTTCAAACAACAATTAGTGGGTAAATGTGGAATTACCTCCGACATATAACGGGAGTTCTATTTTCTACTTCACGGGAAGAGGGTTCACTCTCCAAATCATTAATTGAATTGAGCTATGAGTTAGACACAACATATGTTTTGTTTAAATTGGGTGGTGAGGTTAATCTTGATATTGATTACTTTTGTGAATATGCATAGTTTTTAATCTGAAAATGAAGATGAATACGTAGATTAGAAGAGAAAAATAAAAAATAAAAAAAATGAAAGAGAAAAGCAATCATACTTTTTAAAATTGGCTTCTGTCCGGTAATGATTCCATCAGTGCCATATTTATTGTCCTTGAGAACTTGCTACATCAGGATGCTCCAGAAACCATAGTTACAATGTTCTACTGTACAGTGTATAATTACTTCACTACTCATTCATAGATTGGAGTTGGACTTGGGCCAATTACCTTATTCATTGACTTGCAAAGAGAATTTTTGACCAACAAATTATTATTTTTCGTGGAAGTTGTTTTTAGCTTGAATTGGAGATTACAGCTCTTCATCAGAACGCTATCTCGACAGGCCAGTGTTAGGAAGGAGGAAGCTTAAACTTTATAATATAATTTTTATCATTTTGGGTTTTTTGCCTTTTGGATAAAATTATTGGACGTTAGTGTTGCACATTTAGTGGTGCAAAATACAGTATTGACCTCGTTATTCAAGGTCCAAGCTATAAAGGTCTGGCATTACTTTGGGAGAACTTTGAGAGGATGTAGGTGGGAGGAGCGGCTTTAAAAGATTAAAGAGAAGTTCCTAGTTCAACTGACGTTTATCCATGGCCACAACACATTTTCCTAGCACTCCAAGGGGTTTTAGAGAAGATGGAGGGGAGGAGCACTTTGCATCTCATTCAATGCGGGATCGCACTATCATTTTTGAGCATGCAAAACTCCAATGTTAAACACTCAAGTATCCCACATCAAGACCTTCTAGTTCACATATATGGTGCTTCCATGTTGTGAAGGTGTATATAGGGTCCCACTCAAATTGGTATAAGTCTCAAAAGTTTCCCAATCCAATATTCAGTTATTTTGATCCTTAAAATAGTAGGGTTGGTTTGGTTTTCCTGATTTGGAAATTCATTCTAATCGAAGTTATGCAAACCAAGGATTAATTGGTTACATCAAAACTTTGAAGAGTCCTAGAGTAGATAGTTTTGCCATTAAAACCTTTATATTGTTACAACCAAGTCTCGCGAGATTGTCCTGCATCAGATTGGCTTTATAGAGTTGGTACATTTTGGATGGAAGGCAAATGAATACTGCTTGGTTTTCCAAGGATACGAGGACCAATGGTTTGAGCATGGAAAAGTTTCAAGGGGTCAATTTTTTAGTGGATGATGCGATACTGTTATAATCGGTCAGGACAATTATGGTTTATAGATATGGCCAGAGTTTGGAGGACTCATCATGTCTATAGGCATTTAGTCGTTACATGGTTTGGGTTTTTTTTTGCTGATTTTCTATAGTCATTATTCTTGTGGATCAATAGGAGATGGAGAAACAAGTTTATGTTGATGAGGATAATCAGTACGGACAAGGCAATATTTAGCATGCTTGTCAAGTCGTCGCTTAGGCAATGCCTAGGCGATAAGGCGCTATGCAATGGCGATTGGCGGGGCATAGAAAGGCGACCGCTTAGATAGGCAAGTCGTCGCCTTGGATGACTCGAATCTGACATGCGCGACAAGGAAGTTGAGTGGGTGACTTATCGATAACGGTTATGGCTCGACCCGAAAGCTAATGGGTTGGAAAAAAAACGCGATTAAAAATTCCTAAAACACAATTCAGAAAGGGAAGAGCCAAGCATGAAATATATATAGTATAAATATATAAGTTATAATATAGTAAAAATATATAAGTTATAATAAGATAAATTTTAATAATATATATTTAACGTGGTTAATGTAGTAGCCTGCTTAGTGGTAAATGTAATTGCAATATGGCATACAAATTGAATTCACAATTTTTCTTTTTCCTATTTTTCCTATTGATTGTTGCGTTTTGAGAAGTGAATAATTTGACTTTTCTCATTAACAATGTTCGAAAAAGCTAAAATTGGTACGAGTCGTTTTTCTCTGGGCTATGTGAGGCGTAAGCCTGAGGCGGAGCGAGGCGGAAGTCTTGATTTAATGACTTAAAAGTCCCCAAAAAATTATGAAAAAATGTTAATAAAACCATAAACTAATTCATCATTACAATTAAGGTCATAGAAGACATAAATAACCAACGTCACAGTAATGTATCATTACAAAACATCAAAACAACATAATATCATCAAGTACTTACATAGTGATCATCCATCACTATGCAAGTATTGTATCATTTGTATCTAGCGGCTTGAATAATGGATCAAATCCTAGATCATCATTCCCATCACCACCATCATCATCACTATCATCACTAAGAGGATCCTCCATGGAATCATCATTGTATCTAATAGCTCTGTCATCCTCCTCATTATCAGTGCTAAGATCCTCAAACTCAGGTTCTTCATCAACCAATTGCAATCCCTTCCCTTTATCTATAAATAAACAAGTGAATGTATATTTAATCCAAATGAATATGTTTTTTTAAAGAACACTTTAAAGGCAACTTAAGTAATAACACTAACCTTTTGACATAGTTTTTGACGGTAAAGTGTTTCTCTTTCTCTTTTGACTTCCTTGTTTACTACTTGTTCCCCGAGTCCCTTGCTCTCCAAGTGTAATCTTCCTCACATTAGTCTCTTCTCCCCCAACTGTTTTCTCATTCCCATGAATCCTTTCACCCTCCTCCATATCATCATTCCCAGAAGTCAGTCCCCAGATATTTTCATCATTTCTCCCGCAATCCACTCATTATTAGATGACACATTTTCAACAACCAATGTATATTTTTCTTTCGTTAGTGCCTTTTTCTTGATATGCCGATCTTTCAATTTTTTATTGTACATAATGTAAGCCAATGAGTTAAGCCCGTATGCGGACAGTCGATTCCTTCTCTTTGTATGTATCTATATTACTAGTAATTTAGCATGACAATGTCAGATCTCATAAAATTTTAATAAATGATTTATATCTAATAAATACTTGACTGAAAGTACTCCAATTACGCTTACACCTCGAAAATGAGCAAGTTAAACTCAGAATCTTCACTGCAAAGTTTCTTAATTCCGGAGCTTTATCTCCATATTCGATCCACCAATCAGCTAGATCAGTATTAAAACATATATCAATCTTACCGGTACACGTTTAATCAAAATGAAAGCATAACCAGACATTAATTAACGGTACTAATCGGAAGCACGTTTCTTACACGTGTTTTTGGCATTTGTGTAGCCAAATAACCCTTGCTTCAATCGGAATGCATCAATTTGCAAATCAACTTTCTCTCTTTCCACAGCATTAGGAATAAGTTTGTCCATACAAGAGTACAATTCCACCTTAACTTCCGCATTGGCATAGAAATTGTCTTCATATTGAAAAATGAGGATTCAAATAATATGCAGCAGCATGCAAATGCCGATGTAACTGATTATCCCACTTAGCATCTATTACGCTCCACGTATCTTTATAGGCCCCCCTCATTTTTCAGATTTTTTGCAATCTCTTCTTTTGCATTGTCCATGACACCATATAAAAATTTCATTCCCGGCACCTTCTCTGAATCTGCCATCCTCAATACACCTACTAGAGGTTTTGTGGTCTTAATTGCATATCCCACGCTACCCCAAAAATTCCTATCAGTATGATTTTTCTCGCCTCCTTACTTTCAGGTTTTTTTGCCCCAACACAATTTTCCCACTCCCTAGATGTAAACATAGCCTCCAAAGGCTGTCTCAAAATATGCATACTCTGCAAAGTTAAATAATCAGTGGCAAATCTAGTGGTGGCTGGCCGAACAAGGTTTTTATTAGTGTTTGCCCTCATCAATGTCAAGACCCATCCATGATTATATATGAAGTTGCTTACCTATATAATGACATTCATCAAAAAATAATAATAATTCAAATATTCATTGAATAAAAAAATTATAACAAAATAATAATAATAGTAATTACCTTCTTTGCCTTTGTCAAAACATTTTTATGTTGAGACAACTCTCCAAGCTTCTCAAGCATCAAATCAATGCAATGCGCGGCACACGGTGTCCACCACATACGTGGCCTCTTCTCCATTAACATCCTCCCGCCGCTTTATAATTAGATGTATTGTCAGTGACTACTTGAATGACAAGGTCTTCTCCCACTTCCTCAACTACCTCATCAAGTAGTTCAAACATCAAAATAGCATCTTTAATTGCATCAGATGCATCAACAGATTTCAAAAATACAGTTTCATGGGGGTTGTTTACAAGAAAGTTTATTAACTGTCTTCCCCTAATATCTTTTTAACCATCCGACAAGATTGACACCCCCGTATGTGCCCAAGTCTTTTTTACCTCTTCAACAAAGGCCTTTGTAGTCTTCTCTTCCTCCTTCAATATTTTAGAGCTAAGCTCGTATGGGGTAGGGGGTTTCAAAGCACGACCATAGTTCCCAATATTCGGACACATTTATAAATGAAGGACTATCCGCAAAATTGAAAGGAATCTCGTTTTCAAAGAAGAATCTACCTATATCAAGACAGACTGCATTACGAGCCTCCTTTGAAAATACGGTACACCTTGTAGTAGTATCATCATCACCAGCATCAACATCCACAACAAATCTGTCCATGGGTCCCCGAACTCCCCTCTCGGAGGCACTATCCATACTTGAACTTCTCATTCCCAAGGATGGATGACCACCATAATAAGGCCCATTTAGTATTTTTTCAGCTTCATCTCTGTCTTTCCTCCTTGGAGTCCATATTTTTCTTCATATATGAAGCAAGCTCTTCCTTCACTTCACTTGGTATTTTTTTGCAAGCCTCGACGTTACTATGATTACCCACAAGATGATTTTTCAACCTTGTAATCCCTCCTTTGCAAATTTTCTTATAAAAATTGCATCCCACATATAAATGAGCTTTATTAACTCCAAGGGCTACGGTGCCATATTTCCATGCATGATCTTTTTTACCCATAATCTTAATTCACTGTAAGTGTGTAATAAAAAAACCAAATATAAGAATACAATATATGTTAAATATATGATAATGACAACATATATAAAATATATGTTAATATATAACAAATATATGGTAATAAGTTAAAAAAACCTTAACAGAAATTAAAATTTTTTAACAGAAATTAAAAAATCTTAACAAAAATTAAAAAAATTTAACAGAAATTAAATAAACCTTAACATAAATTAAAGAAAATGAAAAGAGAAAAAGATAAAGAAAAAGAAAAGAGAAAAAGAAAAGATAAAGAAAAAGAAGACAGAAAAAGAAAACAAAGACAGAGACGCCACTAGGAAAAAAAGGAGGAGAAGGAGAAGAAAGAGGAAAAGGAGGAAAAGAAGAGGTGAAGATACCTGTTCAAGTCGTGAAGAGGAGAGGCGAAGTCGTAAAGAGGAGAGCAGTCGATCAGCCAAATCTCGGTAAGCCCAAATGAAATATTAAACAAAATCTGATACTTAGGATTTTTTTTAAGCCAAATTGAAGCGCACGCCTCGCGACGCCTTGAGGCGCGATGCCACGTGGCTTAAGCCTCAGCCGAAAAAGGCTCAAGTCTCACCAATTCCAGGAAAGGCGCCCGCCTCGAGGCGTACACCTCGAACGCTATTTCGAACATTGCTCATTAATTTGGTTTGTTGAATTTTGAATTGACATTAGTATATGGAGAACATTGTTGTGTATTCGTCTGTGGTTTCTTGCTTTTTTGAGAATAATATTGAAACCCATTTAGTGTACATTGAAACCCTTTTAGTAATAGCTACTCTTTACTATTTATATAATTTGAAGTTGGTACAAGTTCAAAAAATTACAACTATAATGAAATTATCCATTTTAACTTGATTTTTGTTCACTTCTTGTTGTTTTTTGATATGCTATAATTTGCATTATGAATATAGTAAATCATTAAAACAATAAATATATCAATATTCATATAAATATTAAATATATATAATTTTATTTGTATAAAATTTATATTGTTAACAAGACTTATGGACGATTAGTTGGGTGCCTAAGCACTTAAGCTTTTGGTTGTCGCCTCGCGGATAACTATGGTATTTAGCTTAGTTGTTGATTAGTACGGTGATAGAGTTCTTATGGTGTCCTGTGCATTTTTGGCAGGTGAACTGTTTTATGGGTATGTCGTTTGCTTGTTTGAACCTTTGTCACCTCATTGGTGCTCCAGGTTGGGTTAAGTTGTGGATGTAGAGGGGGGGGGGGGAGATGTTACTTGGCGGCCTTAGCAGGTTGTGTTTTTTGGTTCTTTTTGTATACTTTGCATGGATTGGGACGGCGCCCCTTATTGGTGCCTTTGTGCATAAACTTTACTAATAAAAAAGATCAATTCTACATTTAAAGTGTGCCTGCTTAGGTATTTGAATATACATGTGTGTGTGTGTGTGTATTCTACACTCACGTGTGTATGTACTATAAGTATTTATTTCTTCAAATTGTTATTTTTGCAGATCTATTGTATAATTGACACTGTATCAGCGTCATGGTATTCAAATTGACGTTATCTATTATTATTTTTGGGTTAAATTCAAATTGATGGTAGTTCACTTTTTGAATACAAACTTTATTTTTCTTTTTTGATAACCTTACTTCCTGAATACTATACAATTTGATTAATAAAGTGAGGATATATAATTCTTTCAGTTTTTTCTGGTGCTTAGTAGGTTTTGGGTTGCAGAGTAATTTTTTCCTGGATTTCGGGTGCCTTTAATGGTGTTGGGCGACAAGTTCAATATCAGAGCAGCTCCATGGTTGAGGTTAACTGTAACTTCTCATCTTGTTACTTAATTCTTATATTTATTGTTCCGGTGTTTCTTGTGCTTTTTCTTAAGCATGATAATAGTTATACAAGTTGCATTTGTTGATATTTATGTGAATTAGTTGTTAGATTTTCATATTCTTATTGAAGATTGGTTGCTTAGAAACCCTGCAAAAGATGCTGAAACAAACTTGAGGTGATTCATTCATTCATTTTCTGACTTCTGTGTGCAACTTTATGAAACTATGCATGTAAGCCAGTAGTCTATTTAAGGATGAAAGTAGTTGGTTCTTGTCTTAATTTTTATTATTTGTCTATTTGTGTGTAAGGAATAATATACGGGGAACATATATCATTTCTTGTGTTTGGTTCATAGACATCCAAATAAATGCCGTAGATTTTCAAACTTATGATCAATGTTCGAAAAAGCTAAAATCGGTACGAGGCGTTTTTCTCTGGACTATGCGAGGCGTAAGCCTCGAGGCGGAAGCCTTGATTTAAAGACCTAAAAGTCCCCAAAAATTTATGAAAAAATACTAATAAAACCATAAAATAATTCATCATTACAATTAAGGTCATAGAAGACATAAATAACTGTCACAGTAATGTATCATTACAAAACATCAAAACAACATAATATCATCAAGTACTTACATAATGATCATCCATCACTATGTAAGTATTGTATCATTTGTATCTGGCGGCTTGAATAATTGATCAAATCCTAGATCATCATCCCCATCACCATCATCATCATCACTATCATCACTAAGAGGATCCTCCATGGAATCATCATTGTATCTAATAGCTCTGTCATCCTCCTCATTGTCAGTGCTAAGATACTCAAACGTTCTTCATCAACCAATTGCAATCCCTTCCCTTTATCTATAAATAAACAAGTGAATATATATTTAATCCAAATGAATATGTTTTTTTAAAAAACACTTTAAAGACAACTTAAGTATTAACACTAACCTTTTGACATAGTTTTTGACGGCAAAGTGTTTCTCTTTCTCTTTTGACTTCCTTGTTTACTACTTGTTCTCCGAGTCCCTTGCCCTCCAAGTGTAATCTTCCTCACATTAGTCTCTTCTCCCCTAACTGTTTTCTCATTCCCATGAATCCTTTCACCCTCCTCCATATCATCATTCCCAGAAGTCAGTCCTCAGATATTTTCATCATTTCTCCCACAATCCACTCATTATTAGATGACACATTTTCAACAACCAATGGATATTCTTCTTTCGTTAGTGCCTTTTTCTTGATATGCCGATCTTTCAATTTTTTATTGTACATAATGTAAAGCCAATGAGTTAAGCTTGGATGCGGACAGTCGATTCCTTCTCTTTGTATGTATCTATATTACAAGTAATTTAGCATTAGTGACAATGTCAGATCTCATAAAATCTTAATAAATGATTTATATCTAATAAATACCTGACTGAAAGTACTCCAATTACGCTCACACCCCGAAGATGAGCAAGTTAAACTCAGAATCTTCACTGCAAAGTTTCTTAATTCGGTAGTTTCATCTCTATATGCGATCCACCAATTAGCTGGATCAATATTAAAACATATATCAATCTTACCGGTACACGTTTAATCAAAATGTAAGCATAATCAAACATTAATCAACGGTACTTACCGGGAGCACGTTTCTTACACGTGTTTTTGGCATTTGTTTAGCCAAATAACCATTGCTTCAATCGGAATGCGTCAATTTGCAAATCAATTTTCTCTCTTTCCACAGCGTTAGGAATAAGCTTGTCCATACAAGAGTACAATCCCACCTTAACTTCCGCATTGGCATAGAATTTGTCTTCATATTGAAAATGATGAATTCAAATAATATGCAGCAGCGTGCAAATGCCGATGCAACTGATTATAGGCCCCCTCATTATCCAGATTTTTTACAATCTCTTCTTTTGCATTGTCCATGGCACCATATAAAAATTCCATTCCCGACACTTTCTCTGAATCTGCCATCCTTAATACACCTACTATAGGTTTTGTGGTCTTAATTGCATATACAACGCTACCCCAAAAATTCCTATCACTCAGTATTATTTTTCTCGCCTCCTTACGTTCAGGTTTTTTTGCCCAAGCACAATTTGCCCTCTCTCTAGATGTAAACATAGCCTCCAAAGGCCGTCTCAAACTATGCATATTCTGCAAAGTTAAATAAGCAGTGGCAAATCTAGTGGCGGCTGGCCGAATAAGGTCTTTATTAGTGTTTGCCCTCATCAATGCCAAGACCCATCCATGATTATATATGAAGTTGCTTACCTACATAATGACATTCATCAAAAAATAATAATAATTCAAGTATTCATTGAATAAAAAAATTATAACCAAATAATAATAATAGTAATTACCTTTTTTGCCTTTGTGAAAGCATTTTTATGTTGAGGCAACTCTCCAAGCTTCTCAAGCATCAAATCAATGCAATGCGCGACACACGGTGTCCACCACATACGTGGCATCTTCTCTATTAACATCCTCCCCGCCGCCTTATAATTAGATGTATTGTCAGTGATTACTTGAATGACAAGGTCTTCTCCCACTTCCTCAACTACCTCATCAAGTAGTTTAAACATCTAAGTAGCATCTTTAATTGCATCAGATGCATCAACAGATTTCAAAACTACAGTTCCATGTGGGTTGTTTACAAGAAAGTTTATTAGCTGTCTTTCCCTAATATCTTTCCAACCATCCGACAAGATTGACACCCACGTATGTGTCCAAGTCTTTTTTACCTCCTCAACAAAGGCCTTTGTAGTCTTCTCTTCCTCCTTCAATATCCAAGAGCTAAGCTCGTATGGGGTAGGGGGTTTCAAAGCACGACCATAGTTCCCAATAGACCGACACATATTTATAAATGAAGGACTATCTGCAACATTGAAGGGAATCCCGTTTTCAAAGAAGAATCTACCTATATCAAGACAGACTGCATTACGAGCCTCCTTTGAAAATACGGTACACCTTGTAGTAGCATCATCATCACCAGCATCAACATCCACAACAAATTTGTTTATGGGTCCCCGAACTCCCCTCCCGGAGGCACTACCCACACTTGAACCTCCCATTCCCAAGGATGGATGACCACCATAATAAGACATACTTTGTATTTTTTCAGCTTCATCTCTTTGTCTTTCCTCCTTGGAGTCCATATTTTTCTTCATATATGAAGCAAGCTCTTCCTTCACTTCGTTTGGTACTTTTTTGCAAGCCTCGACGTTACTATGATTACCCATAAGATGATTTTTCAACCTTGTAATCCCTCCTTTGCAAATTTTCTTACAAAAATTGCATTCCACATATAAATGAGCTTTATTAACTCCGGGGGTTACGGTGCCATATTTTCATGCAGGATCTTTCTTACCCATAATCTTAATTTACTGTAAGTATAATAAAAAAACCAAATATAAGAATACAATATATGTTAAATATATGTTAATCACAACATATATAAAATATATGTTAATATATAACAAATATATGGTAATAAGTTTAAAAAACCTTAACAGAAATTAAAAATTTTTAATAGAAATTAAATTTTTTTAACATAAATTAAAAAACCTTAACAGAAATTAAATAAACCTTAACAGAAATTAAAGAAAAAGAAAACAGAAAAAGATAAAGAAAAAGAAAACAGAAAAAGAAAAGATAAAGAAAAAGAAAAAGAAAACAGAAAAAGAAAACGAAGACAGTGATGCCACTCTGGAAAGGAAAGAGGAGAAGGAGAAGAAAGAGGAAAAGAAGGAGAGGCGAAGTCGCGAAGATACCTGTTCACGTTGTGAAGAGGAGAGGCGAAGTCGCGAAGAGGAGAGCAGTCGATCAACCAACTCTCGGTAAGCCCAAATAAAATATTAAACCAAATATGATACTTAGGTTTTTTTTTAAAGTCAAATTGAGGTGCACGCCTCGCGACGCCTTGAGGCGCGACGCCACGAGGCTTAAGCCTCAGCCGGAAAAGGCTCAAGTCTCACCAATTCCAGGAAAGGTGCCCGCCTCGCACCATCCTTCTCCCGCCTCGCTACGAGGCGAGCCTCGAGGCGCACGCCCTGAGCGCTATTTCGAACATTGCTTATGATTTATTCATATGTTCCTAGCATCATATTACTTGCACTTGGAGCAATGGCGCAAAATATGCCGTTACTTTCAACTTCACAATTCTCTATATAATTCCTACTTTATAATTTAATTTCACCAATTTTGCAGCAAAGGGTTTTTGGATACAAGTTCTCCAGACAAAATAGATATATGATCCTACAAGACCTCTGTCAGTTAATTATTCTTCAGATACCAGAATGTTTCTCTAATTGATCACCAAGTCTAATTTTGAAAACAGATATGTAAGTGTTTCTGAAGAAAGATAGAGTGACTCTTGCAGTTTATTGCCTGTGGGTTATGAAGTCTGCTGCTACATTGGCATAATCATATGGCGCTGCATTATATCATCCAGTTGCATGCTCTAAATTTAAAATGACACTTTGTTCTTATTTCTTCTATTCTGATCCTTTTAAATATTTTCCTTTATCCACTCTATCGATATAATACCTGATGTTTGTTTTTGCCATCCAGGAACAGTTGGACCCATTTTCTATTGTTGCCGATGAATTATCCATTCTTGCTGATAGGTTGAGGTCAATGGTAGTTGCTGAGGTATGGACTGTCATTTTTTGACTTCCTTTTTTTGGAATGCATATAAGCATCACATCACATCACATCATTATGCTATATAAGGGGGAAAGGGTGTTGTATTGGTGCTGGTGAATTCGCAATTTCACATTATATGGGGATGTGTTTGCTTTCAACCACTGGGTCAACCGCTTGTTCTCATGCTTGACTGACTAGTTTTATTTCATTCTGCAAAATGTATGCTTTGAAGGGAGATTACGGTAAATTATGATTGATTATTAAAAATATATATAAATTCAAATATGTTTTTCTACAGGTCCCAAAGCTTGCTTCCGCGGCCGAGTATTTCTTTAAACTGGGTGTGGAGGGCAAGAGGTTCCGTCCTACGGTAATATTTACTTTACTGAAGTAGGTCTCAACTATTTACACTTCTTATACACCTTCATGTTGTTTTTCTGGCTATTTGATTTTTTGTTCTTCAATGGTCATGGTGGAAATAAATTACGGTCGAACATATTACGTTGTTCCCAAATAGTTTGGGATAAGAAGAGGTGAATTGAGTTGAGAACATATTAAGTTGTTGAACTCGTTTTCTTGTATATTTTTGACTCCAGATCTTGTTTGTACAACAGATGTTTGTTGATTATGGCGAATTGAATTCATATTCAGTTTTATGTTATTCAGGTTAAGGTGCTAGCTGGATTTTTTTCTCTTCCCCACTCCTTACCAAAACATTGGCAACTGTCTAGCATCCATCCTTCCTTTTTGTTTTATCCATTTATTTTTATTCTTAACAGAAATATTTCCTTTGCAGGTTCTGTTGTTGATGGCAACAGCTTTAAATTTACCTATTTCTGCACCACTTCCTCACAGGGGTGTTGATATGTTGTCTACAGAATTACGTACAAGACAGCAATGTATAGCTGAGATAACAGAGATGATCCATGTGAGTTCTCTTTGATTTTCTTTTATTAGTTTGCATATTGTTGTCTAATATTATAATCCTTGTTTCTAGTAGGCAGTTTTTGGATGTCAATTTTTTGGCAGATTGATTCAAAACAAGTCGAGTCCCCTCAATATCCTTAATTAGATAAAAATATGACTTATGAGACCATGAAAGAAGGTGTTTTGTTAGATGGAGGAGAGGGTGCTTAATTAAAAGAGGGTCATTTAATCCTTGAGTCCATATTTCCATCCAATTCCATTTCTTGCTTCCTCTCATCAAGCCCTTCAATGTCCTTTATTAGATAAGAGTTATGCAATTCATGAGACCATGAAAAAATGTTTATTAGATGGAGGCGAGAGTGCTTTATGGAAAGAATATCATTAATGACCGAGTCCATTTTCTCTTCCAGTTCTATTCTTGCCTTACTCTAATCAATTTTTGGATCTTGATCCTTCATGTACATACTAAGAAAATGGACCTGAATTTATAGAATCGTGACTTAGCTTGTAGATTAGGCTGATTTGGTTAAGCTTTCATCTCTCCAGAAATCAAGGGGCTTGAAACTGAAGTCATTTCTGATATATATATATATATATATATATATATATATATATATATATATATTGAAATGATCCATAGCAAGTATTTGCTATGAATAAAAATTGGACAAATAACATCATAACCGTTCATTCCATAAATCAAGGGCGCAGATTACAAATGGAAATTTCCTATACGCCAGTTCGTCTAGCGGATAGTATAAAATTTCATAGACCATCCGCCAGACCAACAAGCGGATGGTTAAAAAAACTTCCCAGGAAATTTGGGATGATAAGGCAACAGCCTGTGTCAGGCAATAGTCAATTGTTTTTTAACTTCCGAGGAAATCTGGGATGATAAGGCAACAGCCTGTGTCAGGCAATAGTCAATAGTTTTTTAGCTAAGAATCAGCTCACTGCTCCTTCCTTAGTCCTGACACCATAATAATAGCATCTCTCTGTTGCAAATAATTCATCCGGTGCGTGCGTTATACGCGTCAATTAAGGAAGGAAAATTGATGAATTAGAAATATATTAGCTAATAATTTTATGTTTCTTGTAAAACCTCTCTTAAATCAAGGATATATATATTTTTTATTTATCTATACTCCTCATTTTAGCTAAGAATTTAGTTGCGATAGTCACTTTAAAAATAACAAATTAAGAATATTATATTAATTTATAATTTTAAAATAAAAATATAATGAAATTTATTTAAAAAATTGATATTTTCATATATATTTTTGATATTCTTTCCTCACATGAGCATATAATGGTTTCACCTCTCTCGGAATTATGTGAAAATATTAAAAACAAATGAAAAATAGTGATCCAAAAAAAATTGTATCACAGTTTTGGACGGAGGTTTAATTTTACTTTTTTTTTTTAATAATTGTTTTTACATATATTAGGTACAACGGTACAAATATATGGCCTTTATTAATTTCTGTGTTATTGTAAAAATGTGGAAATAACAATGTAATAATAAAATCTCACTCACAGCTCCGTCGATGAAAATTACTTAATGAAATGCTAGTTAGGGAATTTGAAGCAAATGTTGGAAATTCGTTGATAGACAATAGTAGCAGTAGTAGTATATTTTTGTGAGAGAGCCGAAAATCTTTTACCAATATTCAATGACAGCCTGTGTCAGGCATGACCAATAGGTTAAAAAAACTATTGACTATTGAGAGTTTTTTTAACCATCCGTTTGTTGGTGTGGTGGATGGTCTTTGAAATTTTCCGGTGTCCGCTAGACAAACTAGCGTATGGGAAATTTCCATTTGTAATCTGCACCCTTGATTTATGGAATGAACGGTTATGATGCTATTTGCCTAATTTTCATCCATAGCAAATACTTGTTATGGATCATTTCTCATATATATATATATATAAAAGCAGATTCCTAATTTTCTTATATGCCGATGGATCAGATTCTTCTTTTATTTCCTTTTTTATCAATTGCTTAACAAATAAAAATCAGATTCAAGGATGGTCTTGGCTTGGCTTTATTTGAAGCTATATTAGATCAATTGACACAAACAAAGTTTTGATTTGAAAGCCAGACACTTGCACATCATTGCTTCTGGAGTAACGAATTCACTTCTTTATTTTAGGTCGCCAGCCTTCTTCATGATGATGTACTGGATGATGCTGATACAAGACGTGGGATTGGTTCATTAAACTCTGTAATGGGGAATAAGGTACCTACTTTAATTATGCCGACTACTTTCTAGCCTCCTTTTATACATTGAATGTGGTTACCTAAAATCAGTGCCATTCAATCTATCTAATAGCTTTTCTCTCGTAGTCCTTTTTTTGCTCGTCATTTTCTGTTGTATTTGCATTTCTCACCTATCAAAATAAAAAAATAGTGTATTCTGTATTTCTATGTTTAATTTTCATTTTGTGTTCACCTCGTTGTCTCCTTTCCAAAACTTGATTTGGTTGAATATTTGTAGCCTTTATCTATAATCCCATTCCGTCTACCTTTCTCCTCTTAGAGATGCTCTTTTTAGGCCATTGAAAGCTCTCTCGGAATGAAAATAGGCATGAAAACTTGCGTCCAATAGGATTTAAACCTATAGTCACCAAATGTTTAGAAGACCTCTGTCCTATCCATTAGACAATGGACGCTTTTTATTGATATTTTTTGTTTTTTACTTATCTACTATTTGTTTGTTGTTTGGAAAAAAAGAATAGAATTTTTGTGAGATAATTTCGGGAATTGTATATTCTATATTTAATGATGAATAAATTTTAATTAATTGGACCAATGATTTGGGTGATATTCCCCAGTTTTTTTTTCAAGTGTGGAAACCCCAGAACCTGAAGTAGTAGGATTTATTCTCATAATAATAATAAATAAAGTAAAATATGTCGAATTATTTTTTGCGAAAATGATCGAATGTAATTCAAAATAAATGTCTGATAGCAAGTTAATCGGTTAATTCAATAAGAAATGGGAGTTAGCATGCGATTTCATTGGTACCATCCAACCGAATCCAATTCAATTATTTAGTGAATTTTCAAGTTCAGCTCTCTTCTGATGGTTGAGCGGGTAAAGCCCTTATGCTTGAAAAGAGTGAATGCGAAGAGGCTGCCAAGAGAGTTTTAAACCTCTATCTGCAGGAGATGTAAATACTTCCTTTCTAGTAGCTCCTTTAAGTTATAACAACAGGTATACTAGTTGGTATGCTATGAAGACCTTATTATTGTACTTTCAGAGTAGATAAGGATATCTAGCAGAGATTAGTTATATAATTACAAAATATACTTGTCAATGTTCTTAACAAATGCCAATGGGGTGATTACGAAAGATACTTCTCATTATTCTCATGAAATTTTTACTGTTAAATACCTTACTGGTTGAGGTAGAAGATCTCTTTGGAAGCATTAACAAGGTTTTCTCATACTTAACATTTAGTCCTTCTTACCCACTCCTCGCAACTCACAAGAGAGGAAAAAAATAAAAACAATTATATGTTAAAGTTTGAGCAAGTGGCCTCTCTAATGAACCAACCGGGTCAAATCCCGAGTTTGGAACAAATCTTTGGTTAAATTCAAGTCCGAATCGAATCAAATACATCTAAACAAGTCTTTAAATCACTAATCTAATAGTATCTTCTTGGGTCATCTTAGCCCTGAGAGGCTCACCCAAAAGGTCATGATTAAATGTATTATTGTTAGTAATTAAATTTCTTATGTACATACAATTTTTCCTCATATTTTTTAATATGGGACTGGGGTGTTACATCTGAAGTCACTCAGATGTTATTTCTTCGAAATTACGTGATTTACATTGGTATTATATTTTGTAATTAATATATAACTCTTATGTTGCGTCTACATTGAATGAATATGGTCGAAATGGAATGACCCATTCCGGTCAGAATGAAAAAAATATGTTTTTGGTTAGTCAGTCCGATGGAATGGGCCATTCCCATGCAATAAAAGTGCAATCCATTCCCTTTTAGTTTCATTCCATGTGGGAGGCTTTTGAATGAACCACATTCTAGTGGAATTGGTAAATTTTACAATTGTCCCTTCCCATAAAAACATCACCACCACCTCCAGATCCACCCAACCACTACCACCAACTCTGTCCCGTCCCCACGGTTGGAAACTTGGCTGTTACAACCTGTTAGCGCGGTACATTAGAATTTTGGTATATAATGGTCCATAGTAATGTGGAATAGAAAATTAAGTAGCTGGGTTTGTCCAACTAGTAGTTCGTCAGATTTACTCTCCAAGATCATTCTTCTCTGTTGTTTCTAAAATTGTTATAGTTTCACAGACTGCACAATTTAGCTTTGGTTGTAATGATTCTTTTATTGTCATTCCTTTTACCGACAATTCCCACTGACACCAGTCACTAGTACATACTTTCTAATTTAGCAAGGGATATTTGGGTCATTTTAAAAAAGTTCCATTCCGAAGGTGCATTCTTGAATTCTTCCAATCTTGTAGCTGGAATGCTAAATTTCTATTATATTTTGACACCAATTCTATTCTGGCATCTATTTCATTCCTGTCTTCTTTCATTCCTGTAATCTAAATGCAGCATCAGTATATTTTGCTATTCTAAACTAATATATTGTGGTTGCATAGAAAAGATTTTTAAAGATTCTTATTTTTCCTGCATGCAGCTAGCAGTATTGGCTGGAGACTTCTTACTTTCCAGAGCATGCGTGGCACTTGCCTCTTTGAAGAACACGGAGGTTTACCGTTTTTGCCTTCTTAGCATGTTATTGTGGTTAACTTGCAAATGCAGATTCACTAGATTTGATGCTGCCTTAATTGAAGGGGCAGGATTCTCGTTGATATTCGAATAGTTAAATATTTTAAAGATAAAGAAGAAATCACCTGTGAATTGTGATAGAGCAAGAAGAATTGTATTGCATTCAATCTACAATACAGTTGATTATGAAGGGGGATAATGTGTAGGAAAGAATTCCATGGTGATCATATCTAAGTTCTTAAAAGTTGCAATCAGTCACCACACCTCACAAAGAATACACCTCAAAAGATGTCAGTACTTAAAAGGATCCAAGATATCCTAATTTAGAGGATTAAACTTAAATGTGGACTTCTATGCGAACCTGTTAAACCGATAAAATCTGTGATAAAAGCTCATTATGACGGCCATTCTCTTCTCAATTATCAAATTTCCCGACCATTTGATCTTTATTAGTAGTTCAAATTATATATGCTAGCCCAATTGTATTCAGTGGCCCTTGTATTGATATCAAACCTTTTAAAAAAATATTCTGTGACTGGCTGCTTCTTGGGCGTGTAAATTTTGCATTGGGGTTCTTTTGTACTTGGGCCTTTCTATAAAAAATAATTCTAGGCATACCAAATTTGAGATCTCAAATTATGTTCCACTGCCACATCCATAATTATTCATTCGATAAAAATATACTCCTTACCTTTCAAACTGTCGGAGCAAAAAATTATTTTTTGTTTTGTTCAAAAATATAAGCAGAATGACTTGAGTATAAATGTACAAGTGACTGCCTCATTTTCTCATGTGGACAAGTTATCTCCTTATTTTTTGCATTTCAAGTATATTGTTCTTATATTCTGGAATGGCGCATAAGAAAAATTATGAGACTCCACGTTTGGTAGAAGATTTGTTATGATGAGATTTTTGCTTGAAATTGCTGCTAAAAGGATTGGTTCTGAATTTTATTTGCCATTTTCCCTCTTACAGTGTTGTTTCAGTGATGGGTGATGTTTGCGTTAAAATATTTTGCAGGACCATCTATATTTAATTTATTTATTTTATTTGTCCTGCGCATGGGAAATGTTCTCTGCAGGTTGTATCACTTATAGCAACAGTTGTAGAGCATCTTGTTACAGGGGAGACAATGCAAATGACTACTACATCTGAGCAACGTCGTAGGTATGCTGATCTTTTGATAGTATTTTATGTAATTTCTTACTCATGCTGTATGCTATTATAAAACCTGCAAATTTGTAGGGTACCTTCACCTAATGCCTATTTGTGTCAATTTTGTAAATATACCAAAGAATAAAGTGCGAGAACTTGGACAACATAATTATGGATTCTTCAAATTTTAAAGCATTATTATTTGAAACTGTATACGGATCTCTCTCTCTGTGTGTGTATATATATATATATATATATATATATATATAATTATCTGTGTGCGTGTTTGTCTCCATACACAAGGAGAAGAGAGCAAGATACATATTTTCCTTTTGTCTGTTATTTAAGTTTTTGGATGTTCTGACTAATAGTTGCATTTCTTTTCTTTTATGCATCAATGAAATATTTTTTCGGGGGGGGGGGGGGGGCATGTAAACTAGTATTTCTTTGATGCATATCTTCCAAATGCATTTGACATGAAAGCTTATTGATTTATCTATCAACATGTTTTGGATGGAGATAGGAATTTTGCACTATTAACATAACCTTGGGTCATTAACAACTCACTCTTATAATCATGCAGGGTTAGATGTTGGAGTTTACTTGTAGTTTCACATTCTTTTGGCTGCAGAAATTGCTCCCGAACTGCTTGCTAACTTTTTAACCAATCTAGAGACATGAGTTTGACTTCCATCATATTTTTTCTGATATTTTGGTTCGAGAAACTCTTTTGTCATCTTAATTAGTTGCACGTAACTTCTCTTTTACATCTTTTTAACCTTGTGAAAGAAAAACAGTTGAACATGCCAGGTGGCACGGGTCACAGCATCAGTATGATCATGCTGTCATTAATACCCAAGTTTCTTGTGTTCTTGTTAGTTATATGAAGGCTTGCACTTGTTAATGGTTAATATTGTCCCTTGGGACTACCATATTCATCTTTTAATATTTCACTGCGGTAAATTATTCAGTTTATAGTATTTATATAAGATGATGGCTAATTATTGATGCCTTACCTTGCAATTGATACTTCCCTTGAGAGAAATATGTGACTTCAATTATTTTGCTGCAGTATGGAGTACTATTTGCAAAAGACATACTACAAGACTGCGTCACTGATTTCAAACAGCTGCAAGGCAATTGCACTTCTTGCGGGGCAAACAGCTGAAGTGTCAATGCTGGCATTTGATTATGGCAAAAATCTGGTGCATAACACGTTATTGTTGCAATTCCTATCTGTTGTCTATAAAAAAATCAAGCTTAATATGCGGAATTTCTAGGGTTTTATTTATGGATATTTGCCTAGTAGAAGATATAGGTAAACAATTTTAGTTTTCTGCTAAAACCACTAATAACCAAGTCTCCGTATGTAGGGCTGTAATGTAAGCAGAGTAGTGATATCCATAACAGAAGGTTAATTTGCCAGTGCTAATCTAATAAATCTCTATTCAGCACCAAATGATGGCCAACATAAAAATTTCACTTCTTGGGCATTTGTTTCACTTGTTAGAAACATCTTGAATTAATGTAGAAAGCAATTATGCTATATATTTTTCATATACTAATATATACTCTAACCAATATTGCAATCTCTCTCTCACTCAGGGGTTGGCGTTTCAATTAATAGACGACGTTCTTGATTTCACAGGGACATCATCTTCTCTAGGGAAGGGTTCCTTGTCTGATATTCGCCATGTAATCCATCTATCCTTTGTATATTAGAATTAGAAATTAGTTCAGGTTGAATAATTTAACGGAAGCATGTGTCTTACGGGTTGGTAGAGAGCTTTATCTGGAGATATACTCTATTATTTGGCTTCATTATTTTAACGAGTGCTAGTTCAAGACCTGTAACCCAAACATTGATGCTCCTGTTGGGTGTTTGAAGGCATTGTGTGGTGGTTTCATCAAACTACACTATGGGTGTAGCTTACCCTGTTTCCTTCAGCAACACATTTCATATGTTCATGATGCACATGCATACACTCGGTTTTAGATGATTAACTTGTTTTCTGTTCATTGATAACCTTCATGAATGTGTGTACACGAAGAAACTCTGTTTTGCATAGTGATCTGAAGAAAATTAATTTTTGTAGGGAATCGTGACTGCTCCAATATTATTTGCTATCGAGGAGTTTCCACAATTGCGTCCAGTTGTTGATCGGGGATTTGACAAACCTGGAGATATGGATCTTGTAAGTCAAGTTTTCCTTTTTAAATACTGCATTTGATTTTGGTTTCAATCTTTTTCCACATTAGAGCTACATCAAGTGAATGTGTCAGAATTCCTATTGCTTATCAAGCCCAGTGCTGCAGAATTGGTATGGCTGTTGAGTCTGAAGCAGGGAACTTTTGCAAATGACCAAATGTCAAATCTTCTAGGTACAAGGTCTTGGAGAAACAGTAGGAGGTTTATGTAGCGGGTCCTATATTATAATAAAGACTCTGAAAATCCTTCCCCATCCGTTATAAAGAAGTCTGCACTTCATTTGAGGTTCTTATCTTCCTAGCAGGGTTGTCAAATTGCATGAACTCAATCTACATTAAAATTTCAATTGTTGACCAGTTTTGTTTGTGTAGCAAATTATGAAGCCATGTACGATAACATCCCTGCTGATGAGTTCCAATGATATGAATATGAAGCGATTATGTATTCCAAGACGAAATCTTGTATATCAACTGTAAACCGTTCTGTAGTGTCGTCAGTGTGCAGCATGTCTGATTTCAATTTTTGGTTGCCCAAATGGTTTCTAGCGCATTTTGATACAGTATTTTCTTGTCAGAAAGAGCATTGGTTCTACTTTACATATTTTGTCATCCTCCGTTTGTTGACTAATCTTGGAGTATTGATTGGGAAATGCAGGCTCTTGACTGTCTTGGAAAGAGTCGTGGAATACAGAGAACACGGGAGTTGGCGCAAAAGCACGCCAACCTTGCGTCAATTGCAATTGAGTCTCTGCCTGAGAATGATGACGAGGATGTTCAAAGATCAAGGCGAGCACTTGTAGAATTAACACAAATAGTCATTACAAGAACAAAGTAAAACTAATGGGAAAAGCATGTTCACCGTAGTGGCTAAAGTATACTAAGGTTTTGTTTTGCTTTTCCTATCAATGATTTTGTACCGTGAGGCAAAACCTGCCCTGTTTTAATTTTACTTTATTCCTTGAGTGTTCCATTCCTATTTATTCAATAATTGTTACTCTAGAAAGGAAAATTCTTCATATGTAATTGAAACTTTCTTGTAGAGAATTCTTCACCAATCAATTGTCCAAGTCAGCACAGTTATAACTATTGATTTGCACTATGGTCAATTTGGCGGCATAAAAATGTTTGGTAGTCTCCGCTTGCACAAAATGCTTGGCCGTTCCACGCAGAAGCATTCAAATTCCCTCTTTTTTGTGCTGCATCTTATTTTTCTTTATATGTTTCTCTCTCGTACAGCAAATAAAGGGGGAGAGCTTTAAATCTTTCAAGCTGGTTGTTTGGCTAATTTGGAAGGAGAAGAATGCTCAAGGGGGAAAGAGACTGTAAAACCTTGAGAAAAAGTAAATAGTTTTTGCTAATGACACTTATATTGCCTATCGTATTAAAAAATTTGTTCTTGCAATTCGAGTACGACTAGGCCGATTAAGTTGAATTTTCCTTGTATAGTAGGGAATTTAAGCATGAATGAGAGAGTACAAAGGAAAATCAAGGACGTGATGAGAGGGGAGCCTGGCAGTGAAGGGAGGCTACCTGTTCCCGCGGAAAGTTCTAGAAGTTATACCACTTGTAGAAATCGCACAGGCGCTCATGGGACTTGCTTTGGATAAAAGATATGGGTACTTAATTTCACACGGTTTTAGATTTAGAATAATGGAGAAATATGTGATAGTATTTAAAAAAATAAAGAGTCCTAAAATACTCAATAAAATTGTAGAACTTGTATATATCTCGAACTTGTACAAAAAACTTTTTAGGTAATTACTTGTACTACAAGGCAAGGGTTTACTTGACAACTTTCTAGGGAGATCCTTGTGTGGGACTTAGAGATACATAGGCCCTGACATACCGCCTATCTTGGTATCAACTATGGAGTCTAGGACGACCAAATACAAGAGGCAAGGTATGGGTACAATCTCTGTTTAATCCAAAACCACTACAATGTCCAACACTAAGCACTGGGAAGACGGCCTAAGAATATGTTCAGTATATAATTATTTCCTTTTCTTTTTTATTATTTCTTTAACTCGTTTGTTCAACAAAATGTGCTTTCGAGCTATACACCTCGAGAACAAAAATTGGCAAGAGCTCCCCAAGACTTAAAGTACAGTTACATATAGGTTATCCATCAATCTACCCTTAATGAAGTTCCTCCTCCAGAACCACATAGGAGTTCTCTGAAAGTCGGAATCACAATGTCGAAGCTAGCAGCAGAGAACCCTCCCTCCCAGAGCAACAGCTTCATTAATTCAAGGCAGAACTCCTTGATTTGGCTAAGACTGTTATGTCACCACAGTGGAACCTAAGATTCAATATGTTTCAATAATACACTAGCAAGTAATGTTGTCTTAAACTAGAGAATTTTCTGTGCCACCATCATCAATGGCCAATATAATGTTACATTTGCATGGTATGTACACAATTCAAAAGAGGAAGAAATGGCCACAACACATGGCTACATGCTCGTCAATCTATTGCAAAAGAAAATAGAAAACCCCAACAACCTTTTGTAAAAGGCATTGTAACAGCGAGTAAGAACAGCTAGTTGCCGGTCCACCTGCGTTTCCTTGCAGGTCGCTCCTGTTTGATCACTGAATCTGTACGGCTTTCAGTTTGGACCTGAGGCAATGTTTCATTCTCCATCTTTTTTATTGCTACAGCTTCCTTCTCACTTGGCATTGGAAGCTTGAAGCGCTCACTTCGCTTCTTCAACTTTGCAACAGTGTCCAAATGTCTATCCTCCATCGGTTTCACTTCGACATTTTTATTCGCTTGATCAGCAACATCTTTCTCATTGACCAAGGGATGTGAGTTCTGACCAGTTTCCACTGTTTTAGAAGATTCATCTAGTAGTGTATTGGCCAAGGAAGTCCCACCCTTCTTTTGACCATCAATCTCTTTCACATTCAAGGAGGAAGATGATTTAGTACCTATACTGAAATCTCTCTCTTTGTGGCTTGTCCAGCGTTCCAATTTGGAACGTCCTCTCTTTGAGTCTTGCTGCTCATCATCTGAAGAAGCATCTTCCTTGTGTTTCCTGGAAGATTGGCGATTCACAGGGCCCGCATGCCCACCACTTCCTTGCTCAATCATGCCTCTCGGCCTCACCTAAAAATAGGGAAAATTAATGATTGAGAAAAGCTCATGTAAGAAAGCTAAATCTAAATCAATAAGAAGTAATGTTACCCAACTAAAGTAATACCATAAGCCAAAGAAGCCTACAACTCGGGTGCTAACAAGGACTCTTAAGCATTTCATTAAATGAACAACTTTATAGATCCCCGATGATAGTATATAATCTGTAGCAATGTGTTTCTCAACTTGGACCGGGGAATAATCTTATAACTGAAAGCCAGAGGGCATCACCCAATAACATGTACCATACACATAAATGAAGTTTTATTCTCACAAGTAAATAGGATTACTGCTATAGCTGTTGATCTAATAGCACATGATCCTATTGTCTATACGTACTGACAACTACTTGTGGATCATGGAATAATGTGGAAAATATATGTGCAAAAACACTACTGCTTAACACATAATTATGTCGGGATGTGTTATGTAACAGCATTTGGTTGGTTCAGTTGTCCTAGCAAGTAATCACTAGAAAGAATCATATTTATAAAATAATTAACCCACCCTGGTATAGGTAAATGCTAGCCAAGTTATAGTTTGCATTATAATATCAAAGATGATTGCAAAAGCTTTTCATAACCCAAAATATGATTGCAAAAGAAAAATACGCCGTGCTGACAAGAGAGAATATATTTGAAGATCAATAATTCATTGGACGCTGTAAAATCTAGTAGTAGGAAACCAATTTAGTCAACTCGGAATCTCTTTGACATTATGAGAAAACTATGTTGATAGTGTAACAGTCAAAACACAGGAAAGTGTAATTGGATAGTAACTAAGTGGTTACCCTCCACTTAAAAAGCTCATGGCAGCTAGCACCAAGGGATATGATCATGAGGCACTAGAGTTACAAAAGAACCGCTAAACACGTTATACTTATAAAACTTTTAAAAAATAAACCAACCAACACCTGTAGACAGAAAAGGAAGAAAAAAATAATTGAAGAACAAGCAAGACTGTCTCTGATACTTAAAAGTATGATAGTCTTAAGAAACAAGCAGGGTATTTAATAAGCAAATTGCACACTAACATTATTATTAGTGATGTCAAAGGAAAGAAATACTAAGACAACTATCACATGAACCATAAATCGCAAAGTACATGTGCTGCTTTTTTCTATTCCAGTGTAGCTAAATAAGCACTTGCAATTGTGACAATCATAAACACTAATAACATCCTAAAATTAGGAGGCAACTAACCTTGAATACTATTAATATGGGAAAAAAAAACTATGTGCGCAAAATTTATGTAAAAATAGAAAACTAAATGAATTCTAAGTTGGTGTTTGGTTTACTATGGCCTGTCCTTCAATTACTATTATATTTTCTATAAGATTCATTTCATTGCAATAAAAATGGGACAGCCCATGAACACTTGGTGTATACAATCAGCAGGACATGGAAACAGAACCATCCCTGTGCCTCATATTAGTCGGACACTAACCCACCTTCTACTAGCATAAGGGAGTTCTAAAGAACCCTACATCATAATACTCAGTAAACTCGCTCAAATGTCTACAGAAGAAATCACTGACCTATAGAAAACCTCCTTTTTCCAAGAAAAGCCAGAATACTTAGAAAGAGGTATCTTGCAGAAAGCAAGACCTCTATCTTCAGAAGATAGTCTACTTTTTCCCTTCCACGGATTACCATAAGAAACCTGGAGATAGAGATCACTTCTTCCTATACTTTTTTCTGACTTTCATTTCGCTCCACATCCCTAGGAAAGCTGCATCAACCAATTCACCCCAAATGGAGGGAGCAGCAAACTTCACAATTTGATAACCATATAACCGAGCAAAAGCAGATGGTCAACTGTCTCCTCCACTTTCTTGCATGTAAAGCAATGATTGACATTTTCCTCATCTTTCTAAAAACTTCTCAAACTCATCTATCTTATTAGTTAGGAAATAGCAATTCATTGTAAATGCGTTAATTTTATACATTTTTCACATACAGAACAAAACTAAGGAATATGCAGTTATAACTGTTTTAAGTTGCTAAATTAGTTTATTATAAAGATATCCTACCAAGGTTATTTTTTCGGATAAAACAGGAAGATATCCTACCATGTTTGTTTTTTAAGAATGTAAATGGCGAGGGTATTAAATTCTAACTTGAAATACATCAAAGTAACTCAATTCATTAATAATTCTTTCGCCGAAGTACCTAAAGAACAAAAATTTAGTCCAAAAGTCAGAAGCAGAGTTATTTGTTGGTATACTTGCATGTCCTCCCTCCGTTCCAAAATAGAGATGCATTTACTTTTTAAGGAAAACTTTGTTTTTCCAAACATTATCAAAACATTTGCTAGAAATGTAGTAGTTACAGCATGATAGTATTCAATCTATCTAGAATTTAAGTAATGGCATACTAAGAATTTCATCACTTCATAGTCTAAAATTTGAAATGTATCTCGTCTAAAAAGAAAAATGTATCTTTGATTTTGGAACAGATGAAGTACCTTGCAGCAGAGACCATGTACTAAGCATCGAGAAAGATAGTTAATATCGAAGCATAGAAAATCATTATGTACTTTGGTGTTGTTCTCAATAATTTGAAGAAAACTTGAAATTGAAAACTAAATATTGAGATGTATTATCGGAGACACGTGTATATATTCGACATATGTGGTGTGAAAGATGCAGCGTAGTCTGTTAAGATTTATCATATTCTGTATGCTTGCATAAATGAATAAGCAACAAAAATGTTATAAATAAAGTATAAATAGATAAGGTGGTCAAAAAATGGGGTCAAGATTAAGCATTTGTTTAATACATACAACTCTGACTTCCATTAGTAGGAATTGATTATTAATAAAATGTTAACTATACTAGTCTTGCTAATTATTCCCCAAATCTAAAATGATCAACTGATCATGTTAATTCATAACCTTAAATGAAGGGAATTCAAGGGTTTGATTGTGTCACTAAGATTTTTCTTTAATTTCTTATAAAAAGAATAAAAGGCAGCAATAAAATTATAGACATCCAGATCATATACATTACAAGAATTTCATACTGTACCTCAGCAAAGTCACGAGGCAGGGGTATGTGAAAATGAGGCAAAAATGTTTCTAGGGCTAAACTCATCTATAGTTAAACACAGATGGGTCCCAATTGTCCAATAGCCACAAAAGAATTAAAGATATGATCTCATAACTTCCTTTGACAATACCAACAGAATTCTTAACCACCAAAAATAAGGAAAGGAAACAAAAGATTTTTTTTTGGTGGGGGGAGGAGGGAGGTAGCAGAAGCTGCCAAGCAGGTTCTGGACGTTTAAATGCGAGAGGCTGTTAGAAAAGAAGCTTTCTTAAGATAAATGACAGGACAAGTGTTATGATGGTTTCGACAATCATAACAACAATATAACAAATGGTATCACCGTTCACCAATCCACATATAAGTAATTTAAGTATACCATAGGATTAGGCCACTAGTAACATTAGCTGAAACTAACTTAATGGCTCAAAGCCAGCAGATGTACGATCTAAATTAAATAGAGGCATTTAGATAGTTTCACAAAGCCATAAGTTCGCCAAGGGCAGAACTAACTTACCACCATTGGGTAACAGGCTAACAGCCTCCCTCAATTTGACAAAACTACAGTAAAAAATAGTTGAAAAAAATCCCCCCCCCCACATAATTGTTTGGTGAAGGGGTGTAGGGGGGATTGTTAGTATTAATGTTCACCATTCACATTAATATATAAACAAGTTTTCACTTGCATTGATTAATAAAAGTTTTTACTTGCCTTTCCTCTTGCAACTTGCATTTGGAAGCCAAACCCAGAGGTTTCCTCTAAAATTAAGGCTTTTGCGTGGTCACTTGATCTCTATAGACTTACTACTAATGATTTTCCTCAGCTTAGCAGGACCATACAAACTTATCTCATGATGTTCGTGTTATGTGTATACATGTCAGTTAGGTTAGTTCTCACTTGTTTCTCCGTTGTCCTATGGTGTGGCAGTTATGGTGCTCCTTATTTGGGGGTTTGGGTGAAGATTGAGTTCGCCCTTCGATGGTGGATGAGTTTCTTCTTGTTAGATTTCGAGGCTTTGGAAGCACATGCAGCAAACACCATCAAACCCAAAAGCATCTTTAAAGATTCAAGAATTCAGATTCTTCCAAAGGAATGCATGATAAAAATGCACTTGTTGCCAAAGTATATAGTAATTTCAGTATCATATATTTGAAACAATGAGACACCATACCAAGTACTGTTATATAGCGTGATAACGAAGAGCAATTAAGGTTCTATTAGAGCATAATACATGAAGAGTTGTAAACCAACTGAAAAACTATACGATACCTTTACAGGAAAAAATCAGATAGTCCAAACATAAATTTTTAACAAATAAAGCATTAAAAACATTCTTTTAAGATATTAAATGCATTTCTCAGGTGTGCTGCCGCAAGAACTTCTTGGTTTGTACCAAGCTTCAGAGTGGGAACCAACCTATCCCAAACATTAACCCAAACAACCTCCAAAAGGCATATCCGTGAAAGTAAGGTTTCTCATTTACTAAAGATGTGATAAAGGACAACCAAAAAGAAATTCATATTCATTCCTTCTTTCATACATATATCTGCCAGATATGGACAAACTAACCAACCTGTTGGTCAGGAAATCTGAACACAGGTTTGGTGGCTCCATGATAGAGGCAAGTAAACAGTAATTAACAAACAGTAATGAATTTTTTTTTCAGATGTATTAGTTCATTTAATGATAACTGAACTTTTTAGGACGCATTTCCCTTCAAAGTGATATGTTATTGTGTCCAGAGAGGTAACATACCCGCTCGCTTATCTGACCGCTGTGATCTTCTTGATTCCTCCTGGAAGGTAACAAGGAATTGTTATCACCCTCAGACTCTTTACTCTTCCTTGTGTTCTCTTTATGTTTTTTTTCAGACATTCTATGGTTATCAGAGGCATTGACAACACGATCACTTCGAGTATTTGCTCTTTCCTGTCGGGACCTCCTCTCGTCATTATTAAGTTGGTTTCCACGTGAATAGACATCCTCACTTCCCCTATGACGTGAAAAGCTTTCATTCTCCACCCGTTCCCTCTTCTTAAGTTGCTCACTATGCCGCCCTAGATCTTTCAGGAGGTACTCTCTATCAGAGCCTTTAAGTTCATCCTTCGCTCTAGAATGGCTAGCCCATGCTTTTTCTTCTGCAGCTCGTCCACTTTTCACTCCTCCCCGTGCATCTTCTCTTTCTCTTTTGGATAGAGTTTCTTCATGAGACTGTTTAAGCCTTTGCCAATCATCCCGCTCCCTCTCCCTCTGCCTATCCACCACCCTCTCCCTCTGGAACCAGCCCTCCTCTTTGTGCCTAATAGAATGCTGCTGATCATCATTTCTAAGTCTTGCAATGTCATCTCTCTTCCGCTGCTCCATAATATCATCCCTCTCTCTTTTTCGACGACTGCTATTTTCTCTATGGACATGCAGGAGTTCTTCCTTTTCACCATGGTCCCTCTTTAAGTGTGCCTCTTCTTTCCTTCGTTTGCCGTGCAGATCATCTAAGTTCTCAATCCGAGTCTTCAAATTATCATCCCTCTCCCTGTGTCTCAATCCCATTTCTTTATCATGATGACCCCTCCAACTGCCATTGTCCAACTGTTTCCTTAATTGATATTCATCTATGTCACTCCTCTCAATTTCTCTAACCTTACTCCGGTGTCTGGATCCCATTTCATCACCACGATCCTTCTTCCTCGTGTCCTCAGCTCTAGTCCTTCTACCATGCGGATCCTCATCTTTCCGCTGCCAGGCTCCATCAGAAACATCACTCTCCTTGCGCCGATCAATACTCTCAGTTTTCATGTGTGAGTGATGGGCCGAATTAGAATCCCAGTTTTTGCGATGATAAGAGTCCTCCCTCCCTTTCATTGCCATGCGGTGTCTATCCATGCCTTCTCTTTCTTCACGACCTTTACTTCGGGAGCTATGCTCATCTTCATTTAGTGGTCTCTTAATGATTCCCATCCGAATAGAACGTCCATCTTGGACAACTTCCTCCTCAGTACCATCTCGCAAATTCCCATAGTCTCTGCTGCTTCCTGATATTGCTTTGCTGTTTTCGCTACTTTTGGCAGCCTTTGAGTCCTCTCCATCATCAATTTCTTCCAAGGATGGTTGTTCAACTTGTGAACCTAGTTTTTGTTTTCTCATAGAATGCACAAGATTTTCATCTTCGAGGGTATCTGCCATATTCAAATCAATTGCCTCTCTGTCAATATCAGATCTTCCATCAGGCTTCAGAAGCTCGTCATGCATGGCATCTTTACAGTGGTCAAAATCCTGCTCCTCGGTAGTCCCAGCAGTAAGGCGAGATGAGAAAGGAGGACTACGTTTATCATCAATACTTTCTACTGATTCATCCTTCTGATTATCAGGAAATCTTTTATCCTGTGTACTTCCACTACGGGTTATACTGGGGGATCTGTCATGTACTTTTCCTTTCGTCAGCCTGAAGTAAAGAAAAAAGAGTTGACAAAGCTGTTAATTTTATAGGCTTTGTCAAAAGAAAAACATAGAATTAAGTTATAGGCAGTGTCAAAAGAAAAACATAGAATTAAGTTAGTAAGTTAAAATTCACTCAAATGTACCAAATCAACAGGGATAATTAATTTTAAAAAATTTCAAATCAAATCAAGGTAACATGTATTATGTATAAGAAATAAAAATATACAGAGTAATCATCTTTTTCCATTTGGTTTAAGACACATGCATGAATCAATAAAATCAAGTAAAATAGCCCCACCCATCAACCCCACCCAAAATAAGATAAATAAAATAAAAAAATAATTGAATTCCTATCTTTTCTTAATATCCTTATTTATATCGTTTCACACATACTGCTGAAGTTGGAGTCACAGTCTAGCCCCCTTCTTGAATTTGAACTTTTCTGTTATCCCTGTCTAAATAAACTTCGGCCTCAAGAGAATGAATAATAACCGAGAAACAAAAAATCTGAATTCCTAACTTTTCTTAGTTTATATCAGTTCACATGCTGCCAAAGTTTGAGTAGTCTGCCCCACTTCTTGAAGAAAAGCTCCAAGCAAAATGCAATTCACCACTTGTGGTATTACCCCATTTTAAACTTAACAACCTATGGTAAAACAAGCCGCCAATTAATAACTTGTGACCTAACGCTACTAACAGTGTATGGTAATTGACATCTTTACCCATATACATATATGTGCTGATTTCAAGTCGATTTATATGTAAAAAATGATCTTTCTTCCAAACAGAAGGGCAAACTTGTCCTCATATTAGAACACACTATTCTAATTACAAGATAATATTTTAAAAACTCAAAGAAATTAAAATTTATGATAAATTAATGGAAACCTAAGAAAAAGAAATTAGATTACATTAATTAAAATTAAAACAAAATATTTATGAAAACAAAATAAGCATCAAAACAAATAAACAAGAAAAAATCATTTTATGTGTCTTAACAATTAATCCAACCAAAACTCATTTCCCTATATGTGCGAACGCAGTAAAAGATGGAAAGGAATATTAAATTCTTTTAAAAAAAAGTAAAACAAACAAAAGCAGTTGATCAATCAAACACCCAACCAAAGTTTTCCAGCACATAATTCATCCAAGGGATCTTACAAACCCAGAGTCAAAATCGCTAGAAAACTAATGAGGCGCATAAAATCTTCTTCAAGCTAGGCCAGCGTTCTTGTTGACCTCCCTTGTGAGTTGAAAAAGTAAATTCATGCACCATTAAGACTGAGATTTAGATTTTGAATTTTGTAATTAGATTGAGATTTTAGAGTTGTTTAGGGTGTACCTTCTTTGGAACGTTGATACTATGTTCCAAACCAGTAATAGATTAAGGTTTTTTTATTTTAAAAAAGTTGGGGAATTTTTATTAAAAATGTAACATGAAAATTTTATTTTAAACCATAAATCGACTACTTTTATTTAAATTAATAATTTTAGAGTTTTTTTTTTAAAAAACAATAACTTGTCAATTTTATAAAAAGCTGAAAAGTTTTTATTATTAAAATAACTAGGTTTGATAATTTATTTATTTATTCCTTCTAATAGAAAAATTATTTTATAATTTTTTTATTTATTTCTTCCGAAAGGGCTTTTTTTTTATTTTTTTAATTTCAATATGTATTAAATTCATAAAATATAATTTAAATAATTTTTAAAAAAAATTGATAAAAGAAGAAATTTTATTAATAGAAAAGAAAGGATACGATAACAGGGGGAACAAGAAGTCCACCCTCAACGGACTAAAAAACAAAAATAAAAAAGAGCACTTAAAAAAGTACAATTCTCCAATCTCTACACAAATCAGCCACATAAATACCTCTAAGATATATATATATATATATATATATATATATATATATATATATATATTAATGAAAGCTTTCCATGTACTATTATTTTTAGAATTTTTATCAGACAACTAACTAGTACACTGAATTATAACATTTTTCTAATATTAAAAAATATATATTTACAGTGACGAATTAAATTCGTTTATCTTCAATTACGTTGAAACAACTTTTACTGTGATACATATTTTTGAGATCGACTTTAGTAGGAAGTTGATAAAAATGAGAAGAAAGAAGAGTGTAATTATAGTCAAACAAAAAGAAGGCATTTTAGTGATTTACACAAGTAAACTAGTCAATGAAATCACTTGCTTTTGGGTAAGTGAATCATCACTCTCTGTTAAATCTGATGAAATTGAGGAAACAAGCAAATTTTTTTAAACCACAAGTGGTTAATTGGTGGGTTTTTTTACCATAGGTGACTAACGGTCTAAGTGCAAAATTGTACACCACGAGTGGTAAATTGCATTTTACTCAAAAGCTTTTATGTGATCCCTATCAAAAAACTTCGACGCCAAGAGAATGATCACTGAGCCCTCATTTCATAGTTACTATAGTGAAGAATATGAAAGAACGCTTAAATATTAAAGCCAAAGCCATTTCAAAATTTTTAAAATATTTGAATATCTTCACGCACCACAATCCCTCTTGATCTTAGGATAACGCGGTGCGGGCCAAGTACTCATGTAGAGTCAGGTGGCAAACACTATAGATCCCTTGTCAATATGGATCCCCAGATGTTGACAGGAAAATATTTTGTAAACTGAATATCTATCATAAGTTGAAACTTTTGAATTACTTTAATCAAACATGTGAAAACTTTAAAATGTTCAATTTGAATAAACATTGATTTTTTGATCAAACCCTCGTATCACAGAAGTCACCAAGTCCCAACTGAACAATAGTAAATCAAACTATTGCGTTCTGTAAAAAAGATTATAGAAAGTTTGAAACTTAACTGGCACGCATTGGTTCAAAATAGCTAACATTTATACTGATAGTTGAAAAGATTTCATGCTCATAGAAGAAGATAGTGGTCCACTTGAGGTACCAAGGATGGGGAAAAAATTCGCAAGGATGAAGCTGTTTGTATCTCTCTTTTTGTATTTCTTCTTTTCTTTTTATTTTTGAATTAAACTCCCAAGTGCGCAATTAATCAATAGTTGTCAAGGCGCTAAAGGGAGGCGGGACAGTGGTAATTGGTAAAACACCTGGATGCTTAGGCGAAAAGGTGCCCACCTAGGCATCCATAAGGCGATGAGTTGTTTATAATGTACAATTTATAAATATATAATTTTAGATATATTTTATTTCACAAATACATTTAACAGAGGAAAGTTTAATGTATTAAAACTTAAAATGATTAGTATTATATGTACACACATACATATATCATTTTACTTCATTTACTTATAACAAAATAAGGGTTAAAACTGCAAAGAACACAAGTTTAGGGGCTCTAGTGTCAAACAATTAGAATTTAAATGTATATAAAAGTTAATTATTGGGTATATTTACGTGAAAATTTAAATAAGCCAGACATGGCGAAAAAGTAGACATGAAAACGTAAATCATTTTTTTATTTTTTAGTTATAAACTTAAATCAATTGAACTTTATAAATACACAAGTTGAAGCCCACATACAAGTTTGTCTCTTTAGTGGCAGACATGGGACCAACAATAACCTTTACATGGTTGAAACCAGATGTAACCCTTTAAGGGTTTGTTTGGCTAATAAGGTATCTTATTGTTACATCCTAAAGGCCAAACACTGCATAAAGTTGCAGTCGACAGCCATCTTAGAGTAGCACTCGTCTCACTCTCTTGGTTATGGGTTATGGTTATGGGTTACCCTTTAAACCAGTTGGCATGCCTATCGAAAGGCGACGACTTGACAGGAAGTCATCGTGACGATTCCGTTGTCAAGGCGCCCAACTTAGTAACCTCGACCAAGTTGTCTCCTCGTCTAGCTTTGAATCACTGCTTGGACGCGTCACCTTAACAACCATCGGTTTGCTCTTTACATCCTATATTTTGTTGGACTCCTCCTTGTCCACCTTGATTATTTCTCTTTTTTCTAACAAAACCTTTTCTGTATCTATAGTAGAAACATATGTATTCAGTTTTTTATATTTTAGTGTCAAGAATATTTTGGACTATAAATGTTTTACTAGATTCACCTCTACTTACTTTCCCTAAATCTTCTGAATTTTTAATGTTACAATCTAATAGCCAAATAGATGCATATACAAGTCAATCACTCATACTGTTCCATAAGGTAATTGTTCAAGCCCAAGTACTATGGGCAGACTAGACCATGCTTCTCAGACTCGCCTACATTTCTAATTCGATGCGGCTATCCGCTCTCGTCTACTCAATCACCGACATTATCTTTTGGGAATTGATATTTTCACAACTGAAAATGATAGTTCCACAGGTTCTTCTCGCATGATGGTGTGGCCAACTTAATATTCATGTGAGGAGGACCATGTGGAACTATCATTTTCACTTGTAGAAATAGCATTCCCATTTTTTTATATTGACCACTCACCAAAACTGGTACATTATTTAAAAATACAAGGCAGAATTTAGCTTTTGTTAGGAGCCCAAGTTACTTCTTTCCCATATTCTTTACTAATGTTTCTATGGTTATATAAAAACATCAAAGAAAGGACAACTTTAACCATAGGTAATGTAGGGATTACATTGTTGGGCCCATCACCTAGAAAGTATAGCTTTTAGAGAAATTGGAAACTAAAGACAATATAAAAGCTTTGGTTCCACAAGATCGAGTGTTAAAATCTTAACCTTCTGTAAAGGGAGTTATTCTTGCCTTTAACCCTTTGTGACTGATCTGGGTAAAGATTATGAGTCTTTTGGTATTCCTTTCCTTTTCACAAGTCCTACGAGAGAGTAGACTTCCCCCCCCCCACCCCACCCCACCCCACCCGAATTTTATTGTATCCTTTCTTTTTTGTTAAAGATATTTGTTTCTTTATCACAAAAAAGGAAGGAAAAAATAAATAAATCATAACGTCGTGTGTTATTTTGATTTCAGTACACAAGTGGGGGTCAAACTTACCGAGATGTTACAACTCAATACATTCTTGGGTCTATATAACAGCTTAAGCTTTAAAAGTAATTGCTAACCTGATACATGTAACACCTATTATCAATGCTTATGGGAGAAAAAACTAACCACCAAACCAACACAAGAATTAGTAACAGCAAATAGGTACCAAGCCAACCAAAAAAATTGAAAAGAAACACAGCCAAAATTAATAGAATTAATAATTTCAATCCTTGGGACACATGCAAAGAGTTCCATCCAACATACCTCTCATCCCGAGAGCCATGAGAATTGCGACCAGAATATACAGGTGTTCGGTCCCTTGAATCAGAATGATACAGAATAGGAGCTTCCGACTCAAAAAGCGAATTTCCATCTTCTGTCATACTGTCGTGAGCAGAATTCTTTAATGGTGCTTTTCTTCCCACAAGCTCCCTCTTCCGGTCATTGTAAGTTTGAGGCACACTATCCAAAAGCTTAGTGCCTTCCACTGCATTGTTCTCTTCAATATCATGGCTTCGCCTGAGATCTTCTCTCGAGGTATCATTATCTTGCAGCTCTGTGATGTCATTTCCTTGGAAAGAATCATCATCTGCAGAATCCTGCAAGACAATCTGTTCCGCCAAGCAACATCAACTTATTTGTAGTACACATAAATCGTAGGAAAATGTTTCATATAAGTGGCACTAAGATCATATATTAAAAATCTAGGATTCATCACACACCTCGATGATAGCATCTGAATCACGGATCCTTGGTGGACGGGTATCTATGGACGGGAGCCTTTCACCATAACCAGTTTCCACCTGAATTGCTCTCCCAGTTGGCTAGTAGTAGATCAGATGAGCCAGTGAGTATAGAAACTGATAAAGTAAACACTACTCTATACATTTACAAGTTAACATTATTGATTTTGTTACACTAAAGCTCCAGGCCATAAATATAAAGGATGGATACATAATGAAATACTCTCTCTGATCCAAAATATAGGAATAAATTTGACTTTTTGAAGTTAATTTGATATATTTTCAAATTTAAAATTGATATGAATTCATTTAAATTTAGACATTACAATAATAAAAATCCTAAACTATCTAAAAACTCAATTCTAATTGTCTTCAAAACTTAATTTTGAATTTGAAAGTATCTCAAATTGACTTTAAAAAGTCCATATTTATCTTATATTTCGAAACAGAGAGTACTAAGAACAGACAATTTTAGCCTAGTTAAAGAGATCACGTGCTAGGATAGGCAGGAATATCCGGATCATGTCAAAGGAATCTTCATGGTAAAAACTAGCAGTTCAAAACAAATACATACTAATTGTGGTCGTGCATGCATAGAACCCTTTGCTAAATCACTTTGTCCAACATCTGCTTTTCCAAGATTAGCGTTATCGGACGAAACATCATGAATACCTGCTGCTGCTGCAAGCTCTGGGGGCATGTCTGGATCATACTCCTAAAACAACATTGGGAAGAAAACGGCAGAAATAAGAAAAAGGAAATATTTATTTTGCTCAAAAAAAATTTGTTGGTCACGTCAGCGATATATTGACACATGAAAGCATATATTAACATATCCATGTACAAAAGAACTTCATTACCTGTTCTGTCCTCCCACTTTCATAGACGCGAATTTTGCTCTGCATGGTTGCCTCCAGGCGGAGTTGTTCCTGCAGAGTTTAGTTAGAGCCATCTAGTTCCCCGCATATCTCGTTTATATATGGAAAACCAAATATTAAAGCAGACTGATGATAATCGGCAAGCACTCACCAGCTGTTTGCAATAATCTTTCCAGGTCTCCTCATTTAGACCAAAGTTGAAAAAATCTGATATATCAATACCAGGGAGTCTCCACGGCTTTTCCTCAAAACTATCTATGTCAACTTCAAATATAGTCCTGATAATGCAACAGAATTCATATAACTTACATATTGAAATTAAAAATAACTACAATATCTTATATAATGTTGACAAATGATTTCTTGGAACAGAAAACACTGCCTGTACAGCTTCCGCCGAGTAAAATTAAGAACAAAAGGTGACTTATAATTGATAAATTAAAACCCATCGTCACACAATGATCAAGACAGCCTACTAATGAATAAGCATTAGCAAGATTCCAGCTAAAAAGGTACAGAAAGACAAGAAGAAGAAGACAAAAGCTGTGATCCACAAGGATTCATGAGGTAACAAAATAGCATGAAGTATTTATGTAACTTAGGCAGTATATATTATTGACACAATGTCCAAAATAACACAAGAAAAATAGATATACTGCGTAGGGGCAGGGGTTTCAAACAGCAGATACAAATAAAATTAAAATAAATTCTAAGCTAAACAGGGATTTTTCAAAGATATTAAAATATAAAAATGTTGATACACTTGATAGATGAGGCAATACAGTACAGTAATTTGAGATAGACAGACATTTAAATATCACTGTCATAACCCACTAAGCAGTTACATGATCCAGCCAAAATTAAATAGATACAATAGCAATATTACAAATAGAAAAGAACCCCTGTAAGGCTGAGAGGTTAGAGTAGAAAGAAATAACGCATAAGGACTTGTTACTTATTTAGGAGTATACATGAAGTACAAGCATAAGGGTAGTAATTTCCTCATGGTGCAATTTTAGCGTTCTGGCTCATGTTAGTATTTCTAAATAGCTATAAGCATGTAAGGTGAGATTTCATAACTTGGATATAGTGAGTGAAGAAAAGGTTAGACCATTATATATATATAGGGACTCATCCATAGTTAACGTTATAATATAACAAACTATGATCGTTCATCTGAATATCTAACGATCAATATAGCCCCCGTCCGCTTCAGTATTCTGCAGTTTAATACTGCAAACTGGACAAAATACATTTTTTGTAAAAGTTTCACGTCCACAGTATTAAACTGCAGACGTTGGGTATGGTAGCCTATTGGAAAATGATGTCGTTTTTAAATAAGTACCGCCAATTGCGAAACGGCGTTGTATTGGCCAAAATTCAAAAACAAAATAATTTTCTAGGCACAGCAGTATTAAACGATGCCAAATAATAGAAATGTTTTCTACGATTTCATTGATTCAATCTAGATTTATGAGTTTTGAGAGAGAAAGTAAACATGTTCAGCAAAGGGTGAAGCTTTCCATGAGTATCTCTCTTCATTGAGTCAAATCTCAAGATCAGAAGCCTTTTGTTTATCCGAAAATCTTAATAAGTCGAAAAAATGGACGTGAGTGTTTACACCATCAAAATACATATATTTTGCAAGCTCTAAATGTAAATTTTTGGTGCTCCAACGGTTATAGGCTAGTGTTCTCATTTAGTTGGCTTATGGTATATTGCAGAGTACATGTTGCTCGAAACTATTTGAGTACTGCTGCACTATCTTTATCTCCTGAAGATATTTCATTATTGGATCAATATAATTGCTATTAGAAAGTTTCCTCCCAATCCATGGATTCGTTTGAGAATCTTCAATCAATGAAAATAAGTATAGTAGATAACTTAATCTTCTAATTTATATTGATGAAGTGGTAATAGCTCAACGAGGCTGCCATCATGAAGCACGAGTATTGTTAGGAATTTTCAATGCCAAAAGTAGCTTATAAATAACAAATTTTGTTTACAAAATTTTACATGGGGTTTTGTTTGGTATTCTATTATGAAGAGAGGTACTCATGGAATGCTTCACCCTTTGTTGAACATGTTTACTTCTCTCTCTAAACTCATAAATCTAGAATGAATCAATGAAATCGTAGAATCCATCTCTATTATTTGGCATCCGCAGTTTAATACTGATATATATATATACACATATATTTCTATCTCAATCTCTATCTCTATCTATCTTCTTCCCCAAGTTCTATTTTTTATCTGCATTATTCATCTCCCATTTCCAGTATTTAATATCTGAACCTTTCAAGAAACGTTTCAATTGGTTGTTGACCTTACTATTTTGATTTTAAATCACATCTACGATCAACACTGATCCTGACAACCCCCCACCCCATAAAAGGAGGACGCACAATATAATACCAACAATGAGAAAAGTCATAAATAAATTATTTTACAAAAAAAAAGTATAATCAACTCCACAAATTAAAAACACATGTTTGAAGATTACTTATGAGATGGAAGTGTGAATTCCAGTCCTCTGCCAAAACCATGCCCTGATGTATTGTTGCCCCAAACAGGCATTCCATAACCTGCGTGAAAACCTTTTTGCATAGGAGGAGCATTTTTCATTCCTGCTGGACGCCAGTCACCTCTACCGCGACCAGGAGTAGGTCCCATGTTGACAGGGGGACGAATTTGACCTGGGGGGCCTCCAGAGTTAACAGGAGCCGCTCCAGGCATTGGTGCTGCACCAGGTCTGACATACTACAAAATTTTCACAAAGAGATAACAGATCATAAGGTTAACATTTCTATATAAAAGAAAATTGATACGAAGAAAATAAAATTAAGTCAATAACAAAGAGAGAGACGTTTTAGCTGCAAAGTATAAACAAACTCAACAAGATGAGATGCCATTAATTAGTTTGTATGCATTCTCATGCATGAAAATTTTAATTTAGAATGACACCTTATAGAATCTTACAATATTGAATCATCTTTTAAATTATATAATTACATCTGAAGATTCAATGCTTAAAAGAAAAGGGAAGATCTTTTATCCAGAAAAGACAGAAAAAGGAATATATCAAATAACTAATATATCAAAGCAGCGTAGTTTTTAAATTAAAGTACTAAAGTTTACATATTCATGAAGAAATTGGAAGAATTTGAAGCATAAAAATTCTTTTTCAATATATAAGAATATAAAACACTACTTGAGGATTACTCTCAAATGTATTTCAGAAACAAGTATATGATAATGGTATGCTGGTCCTAAGAACGTGAAAAAAGAAAACTCACCATAAGTCATGGTATCAAACTAAGAAAAATAAGTATAATATCAAACCCTGTTCTGTCTTTCACGGAAGTAAGGTAGGAACTCAATCAAACATTGAGCTAAATAAATTTATAAAAAATATTAAATAATATCATTGCAATATATTAAAAAAGCTATGAATAACTTAATCAGCAGTGCCTTGTATTCGAGGATCTGAATTTTAAATTATTTTCATAAGAGAATAATTTGTTAACAAACAGAGATTGACTCGAAACAATATCTACAATCTTTAGAGTGTCATCATTAAGATGGCATATCTCATTGCATCCTTTACATGGTTTAAGACATCCAGACTAAGCAGAATTTTATAAATTGAAGGAATCAAGTCAATCAAGTAACTAAGCAACAAAAATTTGCACGGTCAAAATATTTCATAATAGTCTACACAACAAAAAACAACAATTTTCTGATATTATTCCTTGTTTATTTGATCTGCAGCTGTCTTTTTGTAATTGTAATGTAACTGAATGAGCACCTTAGAATTGTCGTTATGCTGAAGCAGATTGTTACTTCAAACACTAAAAGAGTGCAAAGGCCTTGAAAAAATCAGCGCATAGATTCTAAGAACTCTTCTTATACATATCTTTTTTAAATCTCTCCTCTTGGGCATGCGATATGTTTGGGGCGTCAAAAATTTTTATCAGTTCTTATGAGAGTTAGATTGTAACCCCTTTCACAATAGCCGTTTGTACTATCTTTACAAATCAAGATGGTTGTTAACAATGGATCTACAAAAGCTATCATCTTCCCCTTCTTTCATATAATTTCGGCATAACCGGATTGTATCCCCTTAGGCACTTTCTAATATGCAATTATCCATAAGCCAGTATGCTGAGTTAAGTAAAATTCATGAGACTACTTTACAGATCCAGACACGTTAAGAGTTGATATTATTTGTTAAGAGGATTTAAAGTCAGATACAAAACAAAATCTTGGCAACATTCAGGAAGGTGAGATTTTTAAAACGACACCTGTCTTCCATGCTCTTTGTAAAAAAATGTTAATTCACCCTATGGCACAATTCCACTGTTCAAAAACAGTTGCTAATATTATTAAATGAATCATAACCACTAATTGTAAGAAATTTTAAGTTGCCAAGAACCATCCAACTTCACTATGGATCAAAATAGCATAGTTAAAATAAGTATCAACATATTAAAACATTGGCACACAAAATTGATATAAAATAAAAATAAAAATAAATATTATTGATAATATGAATGGCATTAGTACAAAGTATATCCCACCTTCTGTGAGCACTTCTTCCATTCAACTCTTTGGAAAACTATATAGAAAGCAAATACAAGCACCAATTTTCCTCATCACTAATGTACCACAAACCATATCTATACAACATTTGCATTTCAAGAACATAGGTAACCCACATGTACAATATCACTGACCTTGAACTGAGAATGAAATTGATGATGATACCCATAAGTGGTCTTCATGGGTTGCACCACTCCATTCACTTTTGTGGAGCCATCACCTAACTCTTTTCCATCTCCACCCTGAGCTGCTGTTGCATCTTCTCCCCACTCTTGATCCTCAATTGGCTGATGATTGGGGTCGCTATCAGCAACAATAACCAAAGGATCACCGTCTTCATCTGCATCATCGTCATCAGGTGCCACCAATCCAGCCCGGTCCATAGCCATCGGCCCGTGATTGTTATCATTCAATACAATTTGCAAATCATCATCGCTATCACTATCCCAATCATCCCCGTCGCCAAAATCAACATCTTTGCCGTTATTTGCAGGTTCTGAAACACCTGGAATCGATAGCCCGGGAATCACTGAATTTCCGATCCCAGTATCAACCTCTTCCACGTCAAAATTCTCACTTCTACCCAACACTAATCTATCATCGACGACAACATTAATCTCAGACTCATCTATTAAATTTGGATATTCGAAATCCCTTTTCTGGCTATCTTGTTGCTTCACGTCACCATCACTCTCCAAATCCCTAGCCGGCCACTTCGAATCGGAACTTTTGGGGTCGAAACCTAGGGTTATTTGATTCAACCTGGGAGCTTCAAATGGACTTTCTTTATTTAGATTCTGAACATCGATCGAGCCGTTTAACGTCGCCGGAGCCGTGTGAGGAGCAGAGGAAATCGTGAAGGGTGTGAGGACATCCGTATACAAATCTCCGAACTCGTCATCATCTTCCATGAGAGAGAATTGGGAGGAGGGTTTTGATTATATAAATATTGTGAAATTTTTGGTGATGGTTTTCAAGATTTTATGGTATGATTCGGTATGATATCAGACTGTAATTGTGTAGATTTTCATCTAAGAGAATCTAACGGAAGCTGCTAGGGTTAGGTTCTGAAATTATTGGCGTTATGATTATTACCCCCGCCCCCAATAATCTCACAAGAGAGTCAAGTTTACATCAAACATTCTTTTTTGGAGTTGAAATTACCCTTCCCTTTTTTATCTTGTTCTTAATTACGACGAAATTTTATAAAATAATAATTCATCAATAAACAAATAAAATAATAATTCATCAATAAACAAAACTATTGGTGGATTTAAATATTTAATTGATCATATTACAATAAAGTTTATTATTTTGAATTTTATGAGACAATTTGTAATTTTAAAAACATTTGCTCAATGAACAACGCTGTTAGTGGATTTAATTGATCGTATTAAAATAAATTTTATTATTTTGAATTTTACAAGATAATTTGTGATTTTAATAACATTTGTTGTCCTATTTGTCTATATTTTAAAGGACTGCTATGATAAATTTGGAATATAATAATGTATATTATATCTGTAGCTTTATTTTTTAAACATGCATGAAAAAAAAATATTGTGGAACCCGATATGGTTATTAAATTTTATTGTTTTTCAGCATTAAAATATAATAATATACACGCACACGTAATACTTGTAATAGTAAACTATTTTAAAAATATAAAAGAAAATTAGATAAATATAATAATTGTAACTTCTCAATTAAATATAAAAATTGTCAAGTAGAATTTTTTTTTTTTTAGTATTAGATAACTGTTCTAAAATTTAAGTTCCGAACAAAAAAAATTGAGAGACCGAAGGATTCAAAATGAAACAACTTTTTACTATTCGTTAATAATATAATTATACTTCCTATTTTGAAAAATATCTTTTATTATCGTGCTTGAAAACCTTACATTTTGTTTATGAGTTTTTAATTTAAAAGGTAAAAATGGAAAGCTTAAATATCATAATAATTAAAAATAAAAGTTATAAGTTTGTTTTATGTTGTTATTGAGTTTATAAAATTAAAAAAAATAACATTCAATTTACAACAGATTACTATTTTTACTATTATATATATACGGTCCGGATCTTAAGCTCACTCCTTATACAACTCACCCGAGCTCACCCCCCTTTAGCGACGGACTCGGCGACGGTTCGGTCATACAACCGTCGTCTATACTTTTAGCGACGCTATATGTTGTTCGTCGCTAAAAGTATAGACGACGGTTGTATGACCGAACCGTCGCCGGGTCCGTCGTTAAAGAAGGGGGTGAGCTCGAGTGAATTGTATAAGGAGTAAACTTAAGATCCGGACTATATATATATATATATATATATTCTTTTGTGTTTGTGATACAAATAATATATATAAATTGTAAACGATTTGCTTATATTAATTAAATTTTCAGTCCAAAATCATTTATTTTTGAACAACAAACTTTTGACAATTAAAATAGCCTAAATTTTTTTCCATTTTATTTTTTATTATATTTATTTAAATTATTCAACTATCAGCCTAAAACTCTTTTTAAAACAATACAATTGGCTAGTTGAGTTGTGAGTAATGCAAGTAATTGAGTTGTGAGTTGTATTTATAAGAAGTCTCAAACCAAATATTGAGTTTGACAACATTGATGTACTTAGTTAATGGCCGATGTTTTATAGCTAATAATTATTTGTTTGGAGATATATTTTTTATTAAAATTAAAGTGATAATACATTTCTATAACTTGATTTTTGCAAACTGTAATATAATTATAATGTTATTTTGGTTTTTTATTTCAGTAAATGAATAAATCTGGTTTGCAAAGTCATCCCACAAGGTGTAGCTCAATATATCATGACTGTAAGAAAAATATAATGTAAGATTAATTTAAATGAACATAGTTATTAATAAAAGTAGTGTTGATACAGTTTAAAAAGTTGCTTGTTATCAATTAATTCAACATTAACTTTTTTGCTCTGTTTACCATTGTTTGTGCTGACTTCTAAACTCTCTATCGCAGTTAGTTGTCCAGTAACATCTGGCAACAAAATTATGTAGGTAAATAAAAAACTCAATATATAAAAACTTGAAGGAGTAATTATTATTAAACATACCAATTAAGTATGAATCATCAAACGGTGTTGATAGTATTTAATCGTATGGAGTAAATTAAAATTCATATGTATGAATAGGAGCTTCATCTAACTCTTACAGTGAAGTGAAATATAGAAAATTAATATTGTATGGATGTTGAGTAGCTCTTAAAGAACCACCGTTTTGACTAACAACGAAATTGGTGATTATAAAAAAATTTTGTTCCTTGATTGTTGTTTGAAATTTAGTAAAAAATGACCTTTTGATACTCGCTTGTAGTTTGCTTTGTTGAATTTTGGCATATTTCAGAGTCGAGTTATTCTAGACTTTAATCTTACACGCCTGATGTCATTAACAAAATCGTATTTAGTCGTCATCTAAATAATGGGATATGTAAAGTTTAAGATAAATGTTTAGCATAAAATAATAAGAACGATATAATTGTTTGTAGTATGAGTTGTTGCATAATAGTTGGTATGTATTTTTATGGAGAAAATTTGGTTAAATAACGGAGAGTAATGATAATATCATAAAGTAGTGATTTTATGATATAATAATTAAATTTGAAATTATAATATCATAATAGTTGACATTACCTAGACCTGACAATATAATTAGTTAACTGTCGGGTCAACCCATATTAACTGGAACCAAATTGGTTGGTTAACTATTTTTATTTATTTGAGTTAGATAAAGTTTGGAACCATATTTTTTAAAAAAATATAGGTCTAACCCGGTTAACCATTTTTTGACCTATATTTTATTCAAAATTCAAATTAAAAGTTATTTCCACCCATATTTACATATTCAAGAAGTTCAATCACCCACCCTCCCTCACCCTCACTACAAAAAAAATAAATAATATTATGTGATTTTGTATACACCCCTTACCCCCCACCACTCCCACAAAAAAAAAATATTATGTGATTATGTATACACCCTTCACCCTGCACCCCACCCCACCCCACCCCACCCCACACCACAATCCCACCCTATCCAAGAAAAAAATAATAATATTATGTGATTATGTATACACCTCTTACCCCCACCTCACCCCTCAATCCACCCCCACTCCCACAAAAAAAAATATATGACTATGTATACACTCTTTATCCACCCACTCACTCCACACCCACCCCACCCCACCCCACCCCACCCCACCCCCTACCCAACTCCATCCCCCACCTCCATCAAAAAAAAATATGTATACACCATCCACCTCCCCCCTACCCCACCCCCTACTCACCCATCCCCAACCACTCCCACCCACCCCACCCCACCCCACCCCACTCTCACCCCCACCCACCCACCCACCTATTCACCCCCACCCCCACCATACCTACTTACGCACCCACCCAACACTCCTTCAAAAAAAAATATATATTAAGTGATTATGTATACACAACCCCACCCTCCCACCCTCACTCGAAAAAAAATATATTTAGTGATTATGTATAAATGATATATCTAATAATAATTTATTTAATTAGATCATAATAATGATATGTTTGAAATTTAAAATATGGGTCGACCTATATTTGAACCATAACCATATGGTTCCAATCCACATAACCCATATTAAAAATGGTTAATATGATTTTAGTTCTTAAATGAAACCATAACTATATTTTAAAAATTAAAATCAACTCATAACCATATTTTGCCACGCCTAACATTACCAAATCAGTTTAGATTTAAAGTGATTTAGTGGATTATAAATTCAAAATATTAATTTGATATTAAAATAGTTGTGATTTTAGGATATAATAATTAAATTAATAATGACAATATTAAAACAGTTAACATTATCATAACAATTTAGATATGTAATGATTTAGGAGATTATAAAATTAAAATATTAGTGTGGGATTAAAAAGTAATGATTTTAAGAGATAATAATTAAGTAACAATAATATAAAAACCGTTTAGATTGAAAAAGTAGTGATTTAGGTAATTATAAAATCAACATAGTAAGTTATGATTGAAATTATTTGTTATTTTATTTTTTTAGAATATTTTAAACTGTATAATATTATGTTGTAATATAATTATAAATGTTATAATATTATGTTGTAATATAATTAAATTAGTAATGATAATATCCGCACAGTTTAGATAGTTAGTGATTTTGTTATATACGTGTATTTTAATATTATACAAAAAACATATGATATAATGTATGGTATAATTATGGATGATATAATATTAAAAAATTAGTGATTTTAAGATATAATAATTATATTTTAACATAATTAAATTAGTAACATTTTAAAAAAGTAATGAATTTTAAAAATTATAAAATTAACATATTAGTGTGAGATTATATATATGATATAATATATGGTATAAGATTATAAAGGATATATAATACTGTAAAATTTCAAAAAATGGATTTATTAGATTGTTACTGTTAATAATGTTAAAACTTATATATATGTATGATATAATATTATAAAATTTAAAATCGGTGTAATTATGTAGGACATGTAAAAATTAGAGTAACGGATGAATATATTAATTATATAAGACAAGTTTTATAATATGGAAATGATAAATATATTTAATCGATTTTTGTGCTTTTTCTAAAAAGTAGACGTTTTTTAGAACCGAAAAACATATATGAAAATTACTAATTGACAGTTCAGCGTCAAAGAACTTGGTAGGTCTCAAACAGTAAAAAGACTACTACGGCCTTCGTACTTCTTCTATCTCACACAGTTGCAGCAAGGGAGAGAGAGAGAGGATGATCGGAGTGGGGAAGATCAAACAATATACCAACGTTCTCGATAAACCTGTTAGCAAAGGCAAACAAGAGGTTCAAAAACTCTCTCTCTCTCTATTTCATATAAGATCTCACATCGATTATTCTTATTCTCATTTAATGAATATTCTGATCTAGCAACATTTGTCTTCAATTCCCGGGATTTCATTATATCATTCGCATAATTGAGCTACGTAGTGTATTATAACTAAGGGGTTTCGAGTTTTATTTGGTAAAACAACAATATTATGATTAAAATGTAGTTTCTTCTTGTATTTGTCATTTGTGTTTTATTGGAAATCAAATCAAGGGTTTTGATTGAAATTGGGGAGAAATTTGAAGGGACACTCACAAGCTACTTAAGTATGTCTGACTGTGGCAAGTGATTGGTGGTTTGTTGCAGGTCAGTTTGAGTGCATTTGCCTTTTTATTCTCGGAGCTTGTTCAGTACAATCAGACTCAAGTTGACAACATTGCTGAATTAGAGCGGAGGTGATCACTGTATTTTCAAAATACCATTTATCAGAATCTGATTTACATTTCCATACATAGATGTAATTATGTACTTATAACAAGACTATCACTACCTCCACTATACATTAAATTGTGATAGCCTATAATTTGGTGGATCCTTATTTGGCGTGCAAACAGGTTGGGGCTTTTGAGTGAGCAAGTTTGAGAATCAGAAAAGAAAGGGTTTTTTTCATAACGTTTGAGATATTTGTGTCTATTACATTTGCTTTGTGCTGAAAATAACTATGTTATGCATGCAGTTGACATTTACATTCCATAGTTTGATATAATTTGGAGACTCAGAGAAACAGCACTCTAGAGGTTAAACTAGTTGATCAAATATTACTGTATTAGCTAGCATTCATTGATTCAATTTTACAATGAACTCTTCACTTTATACATGTTAGTGATATTACATTGTTGGTTTATTTTGAACTATTCATGTCATAATTATGGTGTGGATTCTTAATGATGTTGTTGGATATGGGCCAGACTGGAGGATGCAGGATATGCTGTTGGGGCACGGGTTTTGGAACTTCTTTGCCATAGAGAGAAGGTATGAAGTTGTACTGGTACCTTGAGTCATTGCAGGAAGTATAGCTTAGCGATAAGTGACATGTCATTTGGCTATGAAACTATGTCTACATGCTATTTCTTTGGGCTATAATATCAGTTGCAGCTGAAAGTTCTTTTGTCGAACTAAGTTTATATATATATTTTTTTCATTGTGCGTTTATGCCAATTGAATATGTGCTGTAAATTTCCATAAGAAAAACGAGTTCGAGAAGCAACACTATCAGTTGAAAATTTGTTCTTCCAGGGATTGGGGGTGGGCCTACTATACGGTTTAGGCTGTCTTAACAGTTTTATTTTTTTTGCAGTGACCAATTTTCCCATATTGTGCGCATTTGTCTTCAAATTGTAATGGTTTTTAATAGGGAACTATGTTCAGACTACTGGCAGAAACTTCACTACAGTAAATCATATTTCTATGATGGAAAGAGCAAATTATACAGTGCATAACTTCTGCCTCTTTTTTTCTGTTGGTAGCTAAGTTTTGGCCCCAAGTATGGGGATTGAACCAGACTTTGAGGTTGCTCAAGACCTTTGTCATTCCTCCCACCCCTTGGGGTTATAACACCTTCTGTCTTACTATGTCATGTGATTCGTGGCTGTGAATGTCTTGGATGTTGTGCTAACTATGCTAATGCTGTAACTGAAGCGTGTGCCAACTTATTTATGTAACTCGTTCGTTTTTTTGGTCATAATGTGGTCTGATTCTATGCATGATCAATTTTCATGTTGATTTAAAAATGTAGTGATATTTTCTTATGCCATAGGGAAACAGAAGGGAAACACGCTTGTTGGGTATTTTGTCTTTTGTCCACAGTACAGTATGGAAGGTGTTGTTTGGAAAGGTTTGTATTTCATCTTCTAAATCTCATTACTGTATTTTAATTTCTAATTTTCTGGTTCCCTTCCTCGCTTTGCGTGCATGTTATAGGGTGGGGAGAGTTGTTTGTATGTGAGATAGATGAAAGTTATTTGTTAGCTTTTCTCACATGAAGTGAACTGTACTCAATGGATCTAAGTAATCAACTTATTATTGCTTTACCAACCATAGGATATCAATTTTCTTAGGGTAAGTTTTGAGCAGAGGATTCTTTCTATGTCTTACTTTGCTAGACTGCACTCGATATACAGGACAAAACTTTTCTCTGTCCATTAATTTTGTTATGCAATAGGAAGTAGGTTCTTGAATATTTGGTTTTACAACAATGGAAAATTGACAATTGTTTGGTTAAGTTGTACATTTTTGTGCAATTTGAATGAAGCACCTCTAGCAATGGGATTCTTTTGGTTGACTAGTACTAAAAGGGTTTAGGCTTCCTCGGTAGGTATTCAGATCTCTTTAGGTGCTGGGAATTAGCGGAAGAAGAAGAAGACAAATAAGAGGAAAAAGCGAAAGCAAACTCTAGGATTCAGACCTAAGCCTCACATCTAAGAGAAAGAAGCTTAGGTTTCAAATCTTTATCCACTGGTTGCTCAGTATAATGGAATACAATAATTTCATACTCATTACTTTCTACTTTGAATATCATGGTTCAAAACCATGTTTATAGCACGGAATGTGAGTCTACACATTTAGATATACTCCCTCCTTCCTAAGAGATGTCTGAAGTATAATTATATTTAAAGTACAAGTCAAATGTAAAATGTACCAAAAAGACATATATGCCCTTAGAAGTGTACTTTAGTTGGTCCACTAGTTTTAAGAATGAGAAATATTTATTTGCGTACTTATTTGGGGTCCATTATGGGTAAAATTGGTATTTATTTATATCTTCATCTAACTTGATTTTCTTAATTTGCACTAAAAATGTACTTAAGCCATCATTTAATTATGGAAGGAGTAATATTTTCATATATATTGTCTAGAATTGCACTTTAAACAGTAAAGAATAATTTAGAAAAAGCTTGTTGACAAAATGTTGTTTTTTAAATGTGCTTTTTAATGTATTGAAATCCACAAAAATAGTTTGGAACTGTGACATTCAAAGTGGAACGGAGGAAGCATAACGGGTTAGGACTTGGAGGCTAAGATCTTTGTGACCAATGAAATTTGCTAAGACAGACTGGACTACAGTAACACCTGGACTTCTGACATGGCTTGGACGACCTTTATTTGGAGTCATTGTACCAACAAATTATCAAATATAATTAATATTGCACAGGTAGGCCTTCATACTGAACTCTATAATAGCCATTAATGCTGAACTCAATGATAATAGTAAATAAATCACATTCTAGCCAAAGGTTACAAAACCCATGAGTGCACTACTAATGAAGTAAGCCCAACAAATAGATACAAGCCAATCCAACAACTATTCAAACAAAAAGCTATGTTCCTGATAAAATAGATTTATATAAGCCCCCCAAAATTCACCTAGTAAATCTACAAGTGAAGCAGTCAAACCGGAAAACAACTCCTCAAGCAAAAAAAAGACATTTTGTCTTGCTCAAATTCTGAATCTTTATAAAGGAAAGCTCAACCCTAATTACTTCCATAGATTGAGTATTACTGTGTCTCCTTCATTTTGCACATTCCTTATTTGGGGACCTCCCCAATTAATTAACGTCAAAAGAATTCCTTATCACTTGTTTGGATTGGCTCATGTGTTACAATGCAAAAGAAAAATGATGGAGCAGGAAGGATTAGTTAATTCTTCTATTTCTAAGTTTGAATTCTGTTTCCTCTACCAAGTGAAAGAATAGGAGGGAAATAAAAGGACTTTACTTAAGCGTTTCTGTTATTCTTAAAATGCTGGTGCGTGTGTTTTCTTCCCTTTCCTTTCCACACATTCCCCTATTTCTGTCCTTTTCTTCATTTCTTATCCACACAATAAATACGGTTTATCCAGTGCATGCCCTAAAGGTAGTGGTTGGGGTTTTACCATCATCAAAAAATAATATAATATATAAAATTTCTTTATATATATACATAAATTAATAAAATAAGGGGCTGTATTGTAATAAATATAAGATTAAAGATCATTATTAGGAAAAAAAGATGGTATTTGTGAAGTATATTGTTCAAAAAATTCTCTGTTACTGCTTACTATTTCAGACATGTTTCACAAGTAAGGTAGTGATGAATATTAGTTTGTACCTCCATGGCTCTATGTTCAAGCTATTTAAGTTGAGATCCTGTTATATTCTTAAAATTTTGTGATCCTTCTGTATAATATCATACTAGGTAGCAGACTCACTTGAGAAAGGCACTGAACATGAAGATGAATACATGATTAGTGAAAAGGAGCTCCTTGTCAATAGGTAAAACATTTCATTGTCTGTTTTTTCACATTGCGACTCTCCTGCTTATGCTATACTTTTTGGTTTAACACTTGGCTTGAGATGACTGTTTGCGTTGTAGGTTTATTTCAATACCGAAAGACATGGGCACATTTAACTGTGGGGCATTTGTTGCTGGAATAGTAAGGGTGCGTCTGTTGGCTTTGTTTACATCATCACCATCACCATCACCATCATCATCATTATTATTATTATTATTTTATGCTCAGATGGATCTTTTTTTCTCTTTCAAGGGTGTTCTGGATGGTGCAGGGTTTCCTGCTGTAGTAACAGCCCATTTTGTACCAGTGGACGGGCAGCAACGACCTCGGACAACCATTTTGATAAAATTTGCTGAAGAGGTATATACTATATTTTTAAATGGCAAAATCCACTTTTACCCCACTGTGGTTGTAGTGTTTTAAACAATTAGTCATTGTGCTTTTAAAATATTCAATTAGCCCACTGTACTTTTTAAAAATATTCAATCAAGTCATTCCGTCCAATTTCTTGGACGGACGTCAAATAATTACACACGTGGCATTGAAAAAAATATATCAAAAAATCATTATTTTCTGATATGACAACACAAAAAAATAAATAAAATAAAATCATTGATTATGTGGCAAAAAATAATTAAAATAATAATAAAATTAAAATAAATATTTTAATTCATTTTTTTTATTTATATTTTTTTCCTTTATCTCTTTTCCTTTCTTTTAATTATTTTAATTCTAAATAATACAAATAATCAAAATATTCCCTAAGGATTCAATCATCCCCCATTTTTTTCGGCCAAAATCAAGCCTGTAAACATAGAATGGGAACCGGATCTTCGCAAAGGTTAGAGAGAGATATGAGAAGAAGTCGGAGGAGAGAGGAGGTGGGCATGATGTCGGATCTGAGCCCTTGAGCAGTTGATTCCTGATTTGGATCCGAGTAATCCGATTATTTGGGGAGCACTGAACGTGTTCCCATTTACAGGGGTTCGAGTAATCCTTTACCTTATTTTTCACTGGAACCACCGTTGCAGCTTTCCCGTCCTTCCTTGGCCTACCTCTCTTTCTTTTTTTCATGTTATCTTTCCCTTGTAAATCCGAATTTACAATATTATCATCTCTCTTCTCAACATTCTCATATATAAAGTTGTCCTTAATCTCATTTTTTGCCGGAACCACTGCATTCTCGTCCTTTCTTGGCCTACCCCTCTTCCTTTTCATCCCATTATTCGCCCCATCATTCCTTGGATTGGACAAATCAGACAAATCAGCAATTGAAATGTGGTAATCAAGTACAAGATTGTTGTTCTCGACTCGTATGGGGACAAAATCGTTCCCATTAGTTTCAGAGGCGAACAAGCCCTTTAATAGAGCAACAATTTGAGAGTTTTCGGCTCGTTCGGGGTCGTTTCGACAGAGGAGGGTTTGGGGGAACGAAGGTGAGGGGTGCGGCGGCAAATGCTAGCGGCGGAAGCTGCAGGGGCAAGGCAGAGACGAGAATAGGGGGATGATTGAATCCATGGAGATGAATATTTTGATTATTTGTATTATTTAGAATTAAAATAATTAAAAGAAAGGAAAAGAGAGAAAGAAAAACGAAGAGGGAAATTGGGGAAAAAGAAGTTTTAATTAATGATTTTTTATTTTTATTTTTTTGTTGAAATTAATGTAATGTTGTAATAGATCTCATTGATACAAAAATTTTGATATATTATTTGTATTATTTGAAATTAATTTTTAAAATAAAAATAATTATTAAAAGAAAGGAAAAGAAAAAATGAATTAAAATATTTATTTTAATTTTATTATTATTTTAATTAATTTTTTTACCACATAATGATTTTATTATTTTATTTTTTTGTTTGAGAAGAAAAAATTACAAAGAAAATCCATTAAAAAATTATTTTGTTGCCATATAAGACTCTGCCGGATTTTTTATTTTAATTTGGGTTTTCTATTTGTATTTATACATATTATAAATAATTAGGTAAAGAAAAAGAAAGAAAATAAAACATAAAAATATTTTTATTTTTAAAATTTTTATAAGTATTTTAAAACATAAAAATATTTTTATTTTTATTTTTAAAATAAAACATACATATTATAAATATTATTATATTAATTTTTATTAATATTATACATATTATAAGTATTTAGGTAAAGAAAAAGAAAGAAAATAAAACATAAAAATATTTTTAAAACCAAAGTGGGCCAATTGCATTTTTTTAAAGTGCAGTGACTCAATAGTATTAGGAATTTGGCTGACTGACTGACTTGCAACGTAGGAAATAACTTGTTTTAATTTTTTTTTTCAAAATCCACGTAGGAAAATTGGTCCAATTTTTTATCGTCTGTTAGTCAAATTGGACGGAATGGCTTGATTGAACATTTTTAAAAAGTACAGTGGGCTAATTGAATATTTTAAAAGTACAGTGGCTAATTGCTTAAAACACTACAACCACAGTGGGATAAAAGTGCTTTTTGCCATTTTTAAATTTAGTCATATCTTGAACATGATTCTCCATTGAACCTGATTAGGATATTTTGACTGGTTTATTTGTTTCTAAGCCGGTAAACAATTATTAGTAGATTTGAGGTCACAAATAAAGTTCTGGAGAAGATATTTGCTTTCAACTGTAAAGTAGCTGAATATAGATCTTATTAGTTTACACAGTGGGGACACTTGTCGTTCTATGTTACTTATCAAGCCAAAAGAAAAGGGTTGCGTGTACATCTGCATTGATCCCAATAAAAAGCTGCAACTTGAATTTGTACATTTTGTTCCATTTATCAAGTTGCGTAGATTGTTTTTACTGTCACCACTTTGCTACCTAGATGCCTCATATAGACTCTTTTTCCTTGTCTTTCATTCATTGATGCTAAGTGAATATTGGTGTCATGTCTAATGTCTAAATAAGTAAAAAAAAGAAATAAGTAGAGTTTTAAATATTTATGCTAGGATGATCATAGTTTCTTCATTTTGACGAGAAAACTGGGTGCTTTAGAAAAACACTCACTTTGCCTATCTGTGAATGAAGTTGGGTCCAAAAAGAGGCAAGGCACCAGCTAAACTGAGCTGAATAGTGGGATGTTCGAGCTTTAGTTTTGCAAAACTTGAAGCTATCTGAAGCTGGCCTAGAGTAACCATCAGATGTTTGACAGTAACTGTTTTGGACAAGTTATAAACTATATGAAAACAACTTATCAAAAACAACTTGAAAAGAAAACTATATGTAAACACAAATTGTTTAGACTGTTTCGGGTAATTTATAATCAGGGGCTACAGTAAGTCGCAGAGCAGTGAGAAATGGAAAGGCAAGGCAAGGCAAGGCCATAAGATGACTAAGTTGGTGGGAATTCTCGCGGCCTTTCGACACTTTTGGACACAGTTTTTTACACTCTTTTTCAATCTAGGCTCCTGTAAATTATTTTATTGTTTTGCAATCATACCTCGTAATAGATAAATTAGTTATAGGGGGACTCAAGTGAATGCCATCAAAAGGGTCTGGTTGTTTTGTAAATGGCTAAAACGGATAGAAGCTGAGATGGGGGAAGAGTAAGAGGTAGAAGAGAAGAGGTTTCTGAGATATGAATAGCACGTGGATTTTTGGAGGTAGATGATTGGATAGGATGATGACACGGGTGTGCTTCTCTTTTCTTGTTTTGTCATTGTGATGCTATCATAGTTGTGCTCAAGTTAAAATAATTTAACACAAGTGTTGCTTATCCTAGAACATATATTTTTAAAAATGTTACAGCAATTATCAAGCAGCCGTAGTTTAATAATTTTTTTTTGTATTTATCGGCAAGGACTGATACAGGTGCGTACCACTTTAATAAAGAAAATGGTACATGTGCTGGTTTATTATAACTACACCATCATTTCTTTTGTGTTAATTGACAATTTTTTCTTCTTCTATTTGATGAGGTCTGATTTGAAATTCAGCTGTGCTTGCAAAAAAACCTACTAAATACCTATGCATGTTTCCCTTACTTAGCTTTCATTTCATTCTTTACCTATTTCAGGTACTACGAAGAGAAGCAAGATTGGGATGATGTTTGCGTAGGATTGTTTTCTGCCGTATTGCCCACTGGAACATTGTAATTCATGTTGAAATTACTTGCTTGATGGTGGGAGAAATCACGATAGACGTGTGCCTTTTTTCTTGAACGTGGCAAACTATGTACTGCCCGCGCCAGATTTACTTTACTGCATCTCTTTGAGGGGCAATAACTATAGTTGGTCCAGGGATTATATTTCAATTTCAGTGTAAAAGATACTATATAGTATGTGCATTGGTTCCTAATCCTGGAGTTGTATACTTGTGGCCGGATTATGTAAGCATGGACCATTTTCTCCTGTTTAGTTTTAATAGAAAGCAGTCCCAACTCTCGGGGTGGGGGGTGCGACGCCGGGAAATTGGAAGTCGATGGTTAGTAGTCATTTGGTTCTTGTTTCGCTTTTTCCCTTTTCTTCTTTTTGAGGGATCCGACCCGACCCAAGTTGAGTTTTTATCACTTGCTACCAATGGAAAAAGGCAAGAAATGGGGGTGCAAATCAATTGATAGAAAAGTTTAAATATATTAGCCTCCATTTGTTTCAAAAATATGATTAAATTTTAAAAGTAAATTTGAGATATTTTCAAACAAAATATGAATTCACACCTCAGCACTATGAGAGTAATTCTGAAAAGAATAAATCTATAGATACATCCAATTTACATTCTCGTTACCGAAACGTGGGTGTTTGGGTCGTTTTGAGCGGGATTTTTTTTTTATTCTTTGCCTACCTCCCATCCTTCTTCACCTACCCCAAATTGTCAGACGCCAAATCCCTCCTCCATCACATCTCCGTTGATCACACACTGGTCCTTGGGTCGTTTTGCATCATTAATGCTATACCGAGCCTAATTACATCATTAACAATTTCTTCATCATCAATTCCTTGCCATTATCCAAAGCTCTCTGCTCCATTTCACCTAATTCGTATCTCTCTTTAACAATGGAGTAGCAGTGGGCAAAAATGGAAGAAGAATTATTTATGATTTGCTTGAATCTTAGGGCCTTCATTTTCTACTTTTTTTTTTCTCTTTCGTGTTTCTTGCTATCTTGGTCGACATCGATGATGACATAAATGATTCGGGGCAGCTAGATTGGACTTAGGTGCCAACAGTGGTGTTGAGGAGGGCTTTGGTGGGCGGAGGAATGGAGCGCGAAGGATGGTGGTGGTGGTGGTGGAGGTGGTGGTGTGGTCAGTGGAGAAGCGGAGATGTGATGAAGGAGGAATTTGGCGTTGAAAAATTTGCAGTTGGTGAAGAGGGGTGGGAGGAGGGTGAGGAGGTAGGAGAAGGGGCAAAGAATAAAAACCCCCAAAACGACCCAAACACATGCGTTTCGGTAAGGAATGTGTAAATTGGATGTATCTATAGATTTACTCTTCTGAAAAAGGTTGGAACTAATTTGGACAATAAATTAATACTGCTACTGAATTTGAGAAAGAATAAGAAGGCAAATATAAACTTGCCTTGAAAATAGATGCCTATATGTAATGGAAGTTGATATGATTACGGTGACATCATAATTGGCAAAATGTAACGCACGTCAAATAGGAACTGCAGACGGTATTATCACCAGTTGTTTTAAAAAGCTTACCTTGTTTTTATTGGAGTATCTTTTACACACAATTAAGTTCATGTTTGCTGCAATTTATTTTAAATAACTGATACTAATTTAGAAGAGTACTATTTTTATAAAATAAAAAATTAATATTTTTATATGTTAAAATGATATTTCTATAAGAATCTCTCACGTGGAGGTGGACTTTCTCATTAGTCGCTATTCATGTGAGAGGAGCACGGCGAATATCAATTTTTTTTATGTGAAATATCAATTTTTTTTTTGATATTTACACACTTTTCCTTCCCGCCATATGAAGGAAGGCGAGAATACTCGTGTGAGAGAGAGGAGGAGGACGTGAAAAATATTAAAAAATATGTGTTTTCATAATTTATTTTAGATTTTTCAGTTAGTAATTTATAGCGGCTCCAAGGATATTTCAGTAACTTCATACCCTAGGGTTGTTGGGTTCTATTCTATGCATAAACAGTTCCGCGTCATGGTTCTGTTACCCTCCTTGCAAGCATATAAAAAGTACTGACTACATATCATCATCAAAGTACTTGTTCGATCACATTCCTGTTCATATGATTAATTTGTTGGTTGGTTCTCAATTTTTTTTTAAGTGTAAAACACATAATTATATTTGTTTTAAGAGTGTGTTTGTAGATGAATTCGATTTCACAATTCACTAGATTTTGAGTGTTTCAAATGATTTCTTGCCCCTCGTGGTTTGAGGGTTCATTTCTGGCTTCATTTATTTTTTAAGTAATCTCCGACCTTATTAATTTTGAATATCTTTGCTTAATATGGTGAATAAAGCATTTCCTTTTGCCTTGATTAATTATTTTTATATGCTGATTGACTGTGATGTTGTGCTTTTGACATCAGGGAGGTGCATTCTGATTTTAACATCAGTAGGAGACATGTCAGGGTATGTGACTTTTGATTATATGTTGTTTGTTGAAATTGTTTATTAGTATTCGGGCATACAAGGTGAATATGGTTGTTGGCACTCGGGCTTATTCTACCTTTTTAGTGCTTGAAAATAACCTCCCTGCAATTGGTTTACTTGTTTTCAACTTTTCTTTTGTTGGTTCTCTCAATGAACTTGTTTAGGACTAATTAGGATCAGCTGGTGTCACTAATGCAATTAAATAGAAGTAGAAAATCTTTCATCAGTTTCTTTATGATTTGCACATGCATAGAGCTTAAGAACCCTTGGTCTCTCCCTTCAGGGGCATTGGAAAATTTTAAAAGGATACGCATTTCGCTTAATGTAGAAAATTGATTGATAATGTGCTACATTGTTGGAAGCAACAATTTTGATTTGATATTAATATGCTGATTACCCATTCTCTGATTTATCAATGGCCATGATTTTGGTTCAATTCTTATTCGAGGGTGCCCTCAAGGTATCCTGTTCCTTTAGATTCATTAATCTGAAACAAACAGAATAAAAGAACTTGCAATTTGACTTTCTTCCGATCTTTCTTAAGTTGCGAGAGAGGCTTTCAAGACCAGGACTCTAGGCTCAACACACCTACTTAAAGAATTAGATATATATAACCACTGGTATTTTTTTTGTAGGGAGTCAAACGTGGCATTGCTTCTTTATCTTTTTTTTTTCTTCTTTTAGAAACGGGAAACAATAGAATATAAAAATCATATTAGGACATGATATGTCCTTTCATAGTAAACAAGACTGAGATTATTGCATCTTGGTATTTTCGGGTATGTTGGAGAGGTTACTGTTTTAGTTTCTTCTTTAGAGTTTTGACAGCCATCTCACATTCTTATGACTTATTACCCATCTTATTTCTTGTGATAACCATTGTTATCATAACCGGACTGGCCGATTGAACCAGGAACCAAACACCGACCAGTCCAATTCTCTAAATATATCATAAGCAAATATACCAGAGTAAACCAATCAAACAAGTCGGCACTTGTGGCTGCAACACTCGTAGACAACTAGACACACTTGGTTCACTTGAGTAGAGCAAAAAGTATTCCAAGTGGGATTGCTTTGTTTTTTAGTTCTGTTTTTTTTAAAGATATGGAAGCACAATAGAGTTATTTTGTTTATTTAGTTTGCATATGATGTTGAAGTATATTGTTCAGTTCATATATGGCATTTTTTACCCTTAACCTAGAAAGTAAGTTCCTAGGTGGAGCTGTTTTACTGCTACTTTGTCTCCACTCCACATTTGTTTTCACATATTTATTTCTTTATAGTTCAAATTGGAGTATGCCTCTAATGCTGCAAGGCCAGGAAAGAAAGAATAGGAGCTGTTATTGTGCATGTCTTCCATTTCTAATTCCCATCTCTTGTTACAGAGAAGATGCAGTTGTCGCTGAAACTCCAGTTCCGGCTCCAGCTTTAGGTGAGCGCATGGACACAATGACATCATTACAGCTTGTGTTAAGGAAATCACTAGCTCATGGAGGACTGAGTCGTGGTCTCCACGAAGGTGCAAAAGTGATTGAAAAGCATGCTGCACAGCTTTGTGTGGTTGCAGAGGACTGCAACCAGCCAGATTATGTTAAGCTAGTGAAAACACTTTGTGCTGATCACAATGTCAGCTTGATTTCAGTTCCTAGTGCTAAAACTCTTGGAGAGTGGTCTGGTGTAAGCAGTTACTTGACACCTTTCTCAATATGCAGCTCAGTTCTTTCCAATAGCTTACTTCACAATATCTCTGCTCTTCTTCCTTAATTTTCGCATTTTTAACGTGATGAATTGTTTATTTTTTGTTTTTAATATTCCTTTCATGTTCAAAAATTTGGTTGGGGTTGCAAGAGTACAGGGGAGTTCAATTTTGTCTTGTTCCTTACTTTCAAAAGAGCAGCACTAGTCATTGATTCAATTACAACTTACTCTATCTCTCCATGCCCCTTACCCCTCTTTTTTCACCCGCTTTCCTTTGCTTATTGCTCAATTCGATTTTACTTGTTTATGTTCCATATTTTTGTCACAATTTTGTTCCCTTTGCTGTCTTGTCCTATTTTGGTTGTTGATCTTCATACTCGTTTTTCTTTGGCTTACATTGCTCACTGAAAATTGATCATTATCTGATTAACTATTTCTCTACATAATGTATGCATACAGTTATGTAAGATTGATTCTGAAGGCAATGCTCGGAAGGTAGTTGGATGCTCATGCGTTGTTGTGAAGGTATGCGTACATGACCTAATAATCAACAACATCCCCCACACCCACCCAAAAAAAGAAATGGAAATAAACACGCACAAGGAAAGAGGGAAAAAAGATTGAAAGAAAGAAACTACAACATTACATTTATAGTCTGTCCTGGGTAGAAGGAAAACTCACAACTCTTTTGAGAGTAAATTGCACTTTGCTCCACCAAGTTTATCCTATTTTGAACATTGCATCCTATAATTCAAAACGTTGCACTTTAACACCCCCGACCCAAAGATTTGTCGTTAAAAGTGCAAAATCCGTCGCTAACCCTTCACTTTTAGCGACATATTTTGCGTTAGGGGTGTTATGTGCTGACTTTTCTAAAGGTTTAAATGGGGAAAACTTGGGTGACGCAAAGTGCAATTAACTCTTCTTTTAAAATGGTTTACATGTTTAAACTCTGACATATGTCAACTTATAAAATTGGATCACCGATTTTGCCTTGCATACTGGGAAGTTTTTCTCATTGAATGTGCGCTGCCATTAAATTCACTATTTTGTTACTTTAGTCTTTTCTAATTTTACATGTATCCTCTGCTTGCAGGATTATGGAGAAGAAACTGAAGGTCTTCTTATAGTTCAGGAGTACGTGAAGTCCCATTAAGCAAGCACAGGGGGAGTATGTGGATCTTTTATGTTTACAGGAGCTTTGATGCGTAGATCCCGTGGCTGCTACTGTCTCATGCAATTGTATTTTCTAGTCAAATATTATAATCTGCTTTAATGTGTATTTGTTTAGTCAAAATTTTTAATCTTCACATAGTTGTATAATTTGTGGTCGCTTATATAAATTTTAATTTAATAAAAATGGATATGGGTGGACTATAATAACATCTGAATAAAACAAAGGACTTTAGTTTAGGTTCATTATTTAGATAGATGGCATTGGATTGTAGTGTGGTGAAAAGCTTATGGGTTGGCAGCAATTAGGTTCTTCAGAAAAATATAAGATTAGAAATTAGAAACCTTACCAAATGTTTGATGGGAAAGAAATTCCAGAAACTAGTCCGGTTATAGAGCACCAATCTTTGAACTTCTTTCGTTTTATGGTTGGATTCGGTTACATGAAAGTTAATTTCATGGTAAGTTGATCAATTGATCAATACAGTGTTGACACGCAGAAAAAAAATCACTTCATGAACTGTGTGTTAACACTATGTTAGTTAATTGATCGAACCTGTGTTGTTCAGTCTTTCTAATACTGTAATCATCCAATCTTAATGAGTCTGGGTGGGTTGTGGTCCATGGAGATTGGTGGGCCATCGGTTGTATGTAAAACGAAGAGATCCATCACAAATTGAGTTTGTGGCTGTACAAGAAAACTCAGACTTCGATTCAAAATGAACCATAAAAACAATTCAAGTGCACCTTTCAAAATTCAGGCCACACACACATGTATATATATATATATATGCATCAGCTACCACGCTCAATCTCCTTGAATGTATGTATGTATATACTCGAGTATATACCTACTCCTCGCTGTTTCTAGCTGCCATCCATCCCATGCATCTAGAAGGATGGATTAATGTACTAGTAAGGAAGGAAGTTAGAGTGTTGGACTATATGATATGCCCATGCTGATAAAGAAGAGATAGATATGGTGGTACATGCATTACTTTACTTGCTAGCTAGATGTTGAACAGTTCCAACTTCCTGGGATTCATATTTAATTCTATTCATCAATCATCATTTTTATGCGTGCCCTAATATTTGTATTCTCTCTTTGGATAATTTTGTAGTCACCCAAAATTTTAATTATTCCAAAATACTTTCGAGTGTTGTACTATAATTAGGTACAATATTTTCTTATAATTCACTTTGTGCACATACTACTACTTTTTTATTATTACAATGTCATTATTACTGAATTAAAAACTTTCTTATTTAAGAATAAATGTGCATGAAAAATACATTTTTATTACTTGTAAATTTTTATAATTACAACTCTTTTGGTTTAACGGAGAAATTATTAAATAAACAATGACATGCCACATAAAATGAATTGAAAAAAATAATATATTTTTTTGAAAAATGTACTTTTGTTAAGTATGTGAGGTCTTCCTCAGTCTAGCAATTCCCTTCCCCTACGAGGCAAAAAAACAACAACGTGGCTAACTAACTTTCGATTTGCAACAGTTGATAAAGGGCGACTACTTGAGCAATTATAACCAACGTCTGTTCCCGTGGCCATCTTGTAAATTAACCAAAAAGTAGTGTGAAATAGGGAAAATAAAAAGAAAAATCTGTAACAAGCAAGGATCACCAGTTGCCAGTGCCCAGTGGCTCACCTTCCTCCTAAGTCCCATATATATATACATTTATATATATACACACACAAAAAAAAAAAAAAACCAAACCAAACCAAACCAAACCCCAACCAAAAATCACACCATCATAATAGTTCTAGTGGAGCAGGAGGAAAATTGAGTGGTAATTAATTAGGAGAGAGGAATTAGTAGTAGAGTTGATTGTTAAAAATGGCTGGAAGTGGAGTTTATGCAGAGATAATTGAAGGAGATGTGTTCAAGTACTACTCAGATGGAGAGTGGAAGAAATCATCTTCTGGGAAATCTGTTTCCATTATCAACCCAACTACCCAAAAGACCCAGTATAAGGTTCAAGGTATACATATTGTATATTGTTTTTTTTTTAGTTTATAATTTTAAAACATGCATGAATTCTTGAAAAACACATTGAGTTTAGGTGGGTTTTGAGCTAAATGATATTTATAGGGTCTGAATTTATTGTCAGTTATATGTTTGAAACTGGTGGGGTTTCATAAGCAGAAGAATAAATAAATAATGATTAAGTTTTGCCTATTGTTTTTATCATTTTTTGTGCTTGTTTGGTATGATGATGTCACTTTGCTTGCAATTTGGGTTAAAGGAAAGCCCCTTCTGGGATCACTTGAGCTGAATTGATCTTTATCCTTTATAATTAATGAATTCTCCTTAAAATTTTATTGGTTCCAAAAAAATTTCTGCAAAAGAACAGTGTATATAATGGACTTGGAAGTAGAGTTATAATAACTCTGCCGGTAAATAAGACAAGATTTTGGTTGCTTAAATACTGGGAACTAAGTTAGAAATGCTTTCATGCAATGGGTTTATTTTGAATAAATCTTGACATGTCAGTATCAATAAGTTTCTTTTGCTACTTCGTTATTGTTGTTGATCAGCTTGTACACAAGAAGAAGTCAACAAGGCCATGGAAACAGCGAAAAAAGTGCAAAAACAGTGGGCAAAAACCCCGCTTTGGAAGCGAGCAGAGCTTCTTCACAAGGCAGCTGCAATTCTCAAAGAGCACAAAGCTCCAATTGCAGAGTGTTTAGTGAAGGAAATTGCAAAGCCTGCAAAGGATTCAGTCACTGAGGTACCCCCAATGTGAACATTTTTTGAGTTTCACTTTATGAAAAAATTATTTTGGAAATTCAGTCTGTCACATTATATGTTATAATGGTCTGAATTGTGTCTTTAATGAAGGTTGTAAGATCTGGGGATCTGGTTTCGTATTGCGCTGAAGAAGGGGTTCGAATTTTGGGAGAGGGCAAGTTCTTGGTGTCTGATAGTTTTCCTGGAAATGAGAGGACAAAGTATTGCCTCACGTCTAAGGTACATTTCTACTCTTGTTCCTTTCTTTACTAATATTTGTCCTTTTTGAAAAACATCTCAATTGATTATAATTGTCAGTTTTGTATTTAGAAAAGAATATTTCTTTGAAAATAGATTGCAACTATGAACTGCAGATTCCATTGGGGGTTGTTTTAGCCATACCACCCTTCAACTATCCAGTTAACCTTGCTGTCTCCAAAATTGCCCCTGCTCTGATTGCTGGAAACTCCCTTGTACTGAAGCCTCCAACTCAGGTAATGTCCAGTAAGAACTATATATGGTAAATAGTGCACCACATATTGTGAAAATTAGTTATTTACTTATCTTAATTTATATGCTAATAAAAAAAATCTCACTCAAAATTCTACACGAGACACTAGTGAGAACCTTGTTGCAGTAGCATACCAATTTGTTTAAGTGCATATGTCAAGCTGTGCTTTACAATCTCATTGTGACTTGTGTGCAGGGCGCTGTTGCTTGTCTTCATATGGTGCATTGCTTTCATTTAGCTGGTTTCCCTAAAGGCCTTATTAGCTGTATTACAGGCAAAGGCTCAGAGATAGGAGATTTCCTCACAATGCACCCGGGAGTGAACTGTATAAGGTAAACAATGTAGATCGCTTTTTCAATGTGACATCAGTTTCCCATTCCTTTCTTGATATTTTCTCGATCGATTTGTCATATCATTCTTGTTCTGCAGCTTCACAGGTGGGGATACTGGGGTCGCAATCTCAAAGAAAGCAGGCATGGTTCCTTTACAGATGGAGCTGGGAGGAAAAGATGCTTGTATTGTTCTTGAGGATGCAGATCTAGATTTAGTAGCATCAAACATTATTAAAGGAGGCTTTTCTTACAGGTCAAAAGAAAATTTCCATCTAAATCCTTAGCTTACTACATTTGCACAAATTGCCTGTCAACTGTCATCAAGATCATACTTTATTTTATAGAAAAGTCTACTTGTTTCCTTCGAAATTGTAATGGGTAAGAATCAATAAAGGGACTGATATTTTAAGTGCACCCGCTAGTGTACAACTTTTAATATACAGCTGTATATTGCATCAATTGCGCGGGGATATAAGCCAGTAGTATCATTACTCGTAAATAAACTTTGATTTATTTTTACCAATATTTGTGCAGTGGCCAAAGGTGCACAGCCATTAAGGTTGTCTTGGTGATGCAATCTGTAGCTGACACTCTTGTTGAGAAAGTGAAGGCCAAAGTGGCAAAGCTGACGGTTGGTCCGCCGGAGGAAGATTCTGACATCACTCCAGTTGTCACGGAGTCATCTGCAAACTTCATAGAAGGGTTGGTTAAGGATGCTAAAGAGAAAGGAGCAACATTTTGCCAGCAGTACAAGAGGGAGGGCAACCTCATATGGCCCTTGTTGTTGGATAACGTTAAACCTGACATGAGGATTGCGTGGGAGGAGCCGTTCGGACCAATTTTACCTGTTATCAGGATTACGTCTGTTGAAGAAGGAATCCACCATTGCAATGCTAGCAATTTCGGCCTTCAGGTATATTGTGTCCATACAAAACAATGGTCCTGTGGAGTTTTATTGCTGCTTTAGTGTTCTAATTTTTCCTCATTGCTACAAACGCATCTTCATTTTAGTTTCATTACAGCATAAAGAAAGGTTCTACAGATTTGACATTATTCTCATAAAGTAATTGCCCTCGAGTTCTAACCAAAAACCTTACGAATTTGTTAGTCTGAGCTTATAAAATGAAATACCATAGCTTCACAGAACCCTGAAAATACCATAGCCCGATATTAACAGATGTGCGTGGATAATAATAGGGATGCGTCTTCACAAAAGACATCAACAAAGCCATTTTGATCAGTGATGCCATGGAGTCCGGAACAATTCAGATTAACTCAGCCCCGGCTCGTGGTCCGGATCATTTTCCTTTCCAGGTAAAAAAACTCAACTCCAAGCAACCTGCAAATTTATATATATATATATATATATATATATATATATATATATATATATATATATAATTTTTTCCACACATGAGAGTATTTTTGTATAACGGATTTGAGTATTTTGGTGTTAATCAAAAACTGAATAAAAATGTATGTTTGATTGTGCTTCAGGGACTGAAAGACAGTGGAATCGGTTCACAGGGCATCACCAACAGCATCAACATGATGACCAAGATCAAGACCACTGTTATCAACTTGCCAACCCCTACTTATACCATGGGCTAATAGTAATATTATCCATTCCTCCATCCAGCCAATAAATAATTATCACCAGCACAACTTATTATATGTATTGTGGCTGAAAACAAATTCTAGTTTTAGCTACCATTCATGTTTTTATTTGGTAGCTTTTTATGTTTTATTTTGTCCATCTGTAACTGTTATCAATCGTGATGAAATTGAGTGTGGCCGTTCGTAGGTCGGAACATTAATAGAGGAATTATTTGCTAGTATGAGCCACCATTTCATAACTGCTATGGCCTAAATTTAGGAATTATTTTTCTAACTCAATTTAAAAGACAATATTTATACTCACTCCTTTTAAAAGTCTTTATTACTATTTTAAATAATTTCAAATTAAATATCTATTTACCTTAAATGATCTATTTTTTATAATAATTTACCTATCATACCTTTATTATTAATTGCTATATTTTTATTTTCTATGCATAAAAACATCACTAGTAATGTGCAAAAAATTATGTAATTAAATAAAAATTTAAATATGGACAATTTTTTCATTTTATCCTCTTTCTTAATATGCGCAAAAAATGGACCGAAGGAGTATTAATTTAATACTAGATTTAACCATTTTAGTTACAAATAAATTTGAAATTCATATTCGATCACCAGTTCTAATTGGACACATTCTATCCACAAATGATACATTACAACAACATTACATGATTAATTGAACTGATAACAGAACAAACCAATGGGCAAAATCAGGCTCCTGCTACATTACTCAACTGGAGGGTCAATTTTATATTCATAGCTGCTAATTCGGCTGCTAAATATCTAAAGACGTATGGCATTGCAACAGTTTCCATTCCCTTGCTAGTCTGGCAAGCAACACACATAACCTTCTTGGGGATTCTACCAGGTGGGATGCCAGCAATTTCCCGGACTGCTCGCTTTTGTGGCTGGGCAAGTGATGTCGTGAGGATACTACCGCAAATGGAACAAACATCAGCAATGTGATGATCTGAACTTGTGTGAAGCCTGTCATGTAACAAATATGCTGCCCCATGAGCAAGAAGGGAATCCCTTTCCATTTCTCCAAACCGGATACCTCCTCCCTGCTTTCTTCCCTTGACAGGCTGTCGGGTTACTGAGTCTACTCTCCCACTCGATCGAACCTGTCCACACCCAAAATGAGTATCAATTAGATTAGAACTGGATGCCAAGCACATGAGATGCCTGTACAACTATAACCATTTAAAATAAATATTTTAAAGTTTTGAGCAAAAAAGCAGATTTATAGCTATGAATCCCCACAAATAATCCACCTTTTTAATGTTTAGGTTTTACATTTTAAGTTGTCTGTATATAAAATTAGAGATGTTTATTTGTGAAAACCCTAGTGAAATAAATTGTGGAGGTTACCAATTTAAATTAGCAAAAACCCTTCTTTTTCTCAATAGGTATCACTAAAAAGCCAATTACAATTTTGCCACTAAATATATAGAGGGTATTTTCAGAAATATGGGCGAAAGACCAAATGAGACGAGTAGTTTTCTGACCGATCATATCTACAACTACCAGAGCTATCCCACTCAAAAAGTGGTAACAAAGGTAATCCATATAGTAGACTGTAGATACCAATAGAACCATACCATATTGAAAATTCAAAATTTCAAATACCTCCACATAAGAGTTTATTTATGGGATATTATTAATCCAATATTTAAAAATGTTCGGTAAATAGTACTAACTCCACTTCAAAATATAACATCATTATTGACTTTTTGAAAGTCAATTTGATAAATTATATAGTTTAAAATTGATATAATTTATTTAGCAGTATAAAATAATAAATCTTACAATTAGTAGTACTTTTTAGTTATTGTACAAAATTATAAAATAATAAAAATCTTACGATTAGTAGTACTTTTTAGATATTTTATAATATTCATTTTTGTATTGACTAAAATTAAATGAATCTATATTAATTTAGAGATCGGAAATGTTTCAAATAATTTAAATAGTCATTAATGGTCTTAAATTTTGGAATGAAAGGATTATCAAACATTTTGTTTGATAAATAGCCGCTCATTCCTGTGATATAAAAGCCATTATCAAAATATTTAGACAAATAGATTAAGTAGATAAATTATTTATGTGATAGATATTAGAATACAACACTAACACGTGGTCCTTGTTTTATTTTAAGTTGTTAGAATAATAAAAGGGTTGTTAATAAATTAGTCACTAGTCAGTAGTGAGTAGTACTGGGTTGTTTCATTTGTTGTTAGTTGTCCTGTTCTTTAAGAGTTGTTGAGTTAGTAGAAAAGGCAACGTGATTTCTTCCTTTTGTATGCCTATATAAGGCAGAGTAGTGCATAGATTAATTAATTCAATTCATCTGATTTTCACTAAGAATATTTTTTCTTATGTCCTGTCTTGTGAATACAAATATATCCTCTGTTTAGTTACACTATTTTTACTCGTTCAGATTCTTCAATCTGGTATCAGAGCCAAGTTCAGTCGTGAGCATTATAGTTGCTAAGACGAGTGATCTTCAAGTCGTTGGTGGAATAAAAAAGCTCAACCATCAGAACTACAATACTTGGTCTACATGTATGACGTCTTACATTCAAGGCCAAGATTTGTGGGAGATTGTCAACGGCAGCGAAATCATAAGACCAGAGGCAGAGGATGCAAATGGTACCCTGCGGAAGTGGAAAATCAAAGTGGGCAAATCATTGTTTGCTTTGAAGACAACAATTGAAGAAGATGTATTGGAGCACATCCGGGATGCAATCACACCAAAAGAAGCCTGGGATACCTTGGCCACACTTTTCTCAAAGAAGAATGACACACGGCTACAACTTCTAGAGAGCGAGCTGTTGTCGATAGCACAACGTGACATGACAATTGCACAATACTTTCACAAGGTGAAGACGATATGCCGTGAGATTTCAGATTTGGATCCAACAGCTCCAATTAGAGAAACCAGGATGAAAAGAATAATTATCCATGGTTTAAGGCCTGAATTCAGAGGCTTTGTTGCAGTACATGGATGACCAAAACAGCCATCACTTGTTGAGTTCGAAAATTTGCTTGCTGGACAAGAAGCACTAGCTAAGCAAATGGGAGGAGTCTCTCTGAAAGGGTGAAGAGGAAGCACTCTACGCCAATAAAAGCAAAGGGAACTTCAAGCAACACACGGTTGGTGGATTTTAAAAATTTGATGATAAGACAAAAAGTCATCAAAGCGAAGGAAGCGCTCGTGCAGGGGGAGCTTCGAAGAATCATGGCAACGTCAGTAAGTTCAAAGGGAAGTGCTACAATTGCGGTATAAAGGGCCATATGGCAAAAGCCTGTTGGTCGAAGAAAAAGTCAGTGGAGAGTAATGCTGCTACTTCCAAAAGTGAAGAAGAATGGGATGCTAAGGCATTATTTGCAGCAGAAGAGGAGTTGGCTCTCACAGCAACTGCGTCTGAACATATTGATTATGAGAAAGATTGGATCGTTGATTCGAGATGCTCAAATCATATGACAGGCGATAAAGAGAAGTTGCAGAATTTATCAGAATACAAGGGATGCCGAGAGATAGTGATAGCCAATAATAGCTCATGTTGGTAATACAGTAGTCTCTGCTCAGTATGGTGCTATTGAGGTGTCGCTCCAAAATGTCTACCACGTCCCAGGTATGAAAGAAAAATCATCTTTCGGTGTCACAATTAACATCTACATGCCATTTTGTCCTGTTTGGTCCACAAGATGTGAAGGTGTATCGCGACCTCAAGATTATAGAAGAGCCCGTGATGAAGGAAAAAAGACTAGAGTCAGTCTATGTGATGTCTGCAGAAACTGCATATGTGGACAAAACAAGAAAAAATGAGACAGCAGACTTATGGCAAATGCGGTTAAGTCACATCAGCTATTTCAAGCTAAATTTGATGATAAAAAAATCAATGCTGAAGGGGCTCCCTCAACTTGAAGTAAAAACAGACACAATATGCGAAGGGTGTCAGTATGGTAAAGCACATCAGTTGCCGTATGAAGAGTCCAAATTTAAAGCTAAGGAACCATTAGAGTTAATTCACTCTGATGTGTTTGGACCCGTCAAACAGACCTCTATTGGTGGGATGAAGTACACGGTGACTTTTATTGATGACTTTTCAAGACGTGGGTTTACTTCACGAGGCAAAAATCTAAAACTTTTGCAAAGTTCAATGACTTCAAGAAAGTAACAGAAGCAGAAGTTGGTAAAGCAATTCGTTGTCTACGCACCGACAATGGAGGATAGTATACCTCAGATGAGTTTTGCGATTTTCTTCAGAAGTACCGAATACGCCATCAGTTCACATGTTCTAACACTCCACAACAAAACGGAGTAGCAGAAAGGAAGAACAAGCACTTGGCAGAAATATGTCGAAGTATGCTTCATGCGAAGAATGTTCTAGGACGTTTTTGGGCAGAAGCAATGAAGATTGCTGCTTTTATAATCAATAGGCTTCCTCAACAAAGGTTATGTTTTATTTCACCCTTTGAAAAACCTACGGTTAGCTATTTTCGAGTATTTGGTTGTGTTTGCTATGTTTTTGTACCTGCCCATTTGCGTAGCAAGATGGACAAAAAGGCTGCTAAGTGTATTTTTGTAGGGTATGACAATCAAAGAAAAGGGTGGAGGTGTTGTGATCCTACAAATGGAATGTGCTACACATCTCGGAATGTGGTGTTTGATGAAGCATCTTCATGGTGGTCCTCGGAAAAGGAGATACTACCAGACTCAAATGTTATTAAAAATGAGTTGCAATCTACTCAAATTCAACTGAACTTAGATAAATCTGGAGATGCAGATGATGATAGTGATGTCAACGAAGTCGTAACTCAAAGTCCCTAGCAAACTGGTGTGTATGAACAACCAAAGAGTGAAGGTGAGTCTAGTGAAGCAAAAGCACCAGCCTCCCTCAGAAGATCAACAAGAGCCAGAAAGCTAAATCTCAAATATGCCAACGCCGCCATAGTAAAAAAAGCAGATGCAGAAGAACCTGAAACATTTGAGGAAGCACTTCAGAATCCGGAATGGAATAAAGCTATGGCCGAGGAGATTGATGCATTAGAACGAAACCAGACTTGGGAGCTTGTACCAAAATCTAGAAATGTGAAGCTTATTTATTTCTTTCAAATGGGTGTATAGGATAAAGTGTCGCACAGATGGATCAATTGAGAGGTACAAGGCTCGTCTGGTGGCTCGAGGATTTTCTCAACAATATGGACTATACTATGATGAAACGTTTAGTCCAGTTGCAAAGCTTACGATTGTACAAGTCTTACTCGCACTTGCAGCTAACAAAAATTGGAACTTGTGGCAGTTATGGGTGAAAATGAATCGAATCTCAGCGAACACTCTAATGCTCAGATTCGACTCGACTCGAAAAAATTAAGCTTCAATTCGAATTCGATAAAGAATTTCTAATTTTGCACCAGATTCGACTCGGATCATTACTCAGACCTACTCGGCTCGTAAGTACGAGTTACTCACGAGCCTTCAAATCGAGTTTCAAATATGAACCATTTCACTTAATACTGAACCACTATATACTAAATTGATTATTGAACTAATGTTTATATACAAGTCTTTTACTTTTATTTATGTAAAGAAATTACAAAATATGTAATACGAATTGATAATCATTTCACTAATTTATTCAAGTACAGACTTGCACAATTTAATACAACACTTTATAAATTATAAAAATTGATAAACATATCACATATTTAGCTTATTAGTATGGATCAGACTAGTATTCGAATATGATCCATCGAGCAGGTATCGAGTATAGTTCGAGAAAAAATGAAATTCTCGAACCCTAATCTGAGCGAATACTGATATACTCGAATTCGATTCGTGTATCATTAAACAGAAAACGAATATGGATCATATTCGACTCGAACCAACTTCGAATTCGAGCTTTGGATCATATTTTCGAACCGATCTCGAGTCGAGTATCGAGTTACTCTACTCGGCTAACACCCCTAGTGGCAGTTGGATGTTAAGAATGCGTTCCTGAATGGGAAGTTGGATCGAAAAATCTACATGAATCAACCGATGGGTTTTCAGAGTCAGGATCATCCTGCATATGTGTGTAAGCTACGGAAGGCGCTCTATGGGTTAAAGCAAGCACCGAGAGCTTGGTATGGTAAGATTGCCGAATTTCTAACTCACAGTGGTTATTCGGTGACACATGCGGATTCTAGTTTGTTTGTCAAAGCGAGTGGAAGGAAGCTAGCTACTGTGCTAGTATATGTGGATGATTTAATCATAACAGGAGATTGCGAAGAAGAAATTCTTCGAACAAAGGAGAATTTATCAGTTCGTTTTCAGATGAAATAATTGGGTCAGCTCAAGCACTTTCTTGGTCTAGAGATTGATCGTACTAAAGAAGGAATATTTCTCTGTCAGCAAAAGTATTCTAGCGATCTGTTGAAAAAGTTTGGAATGCTCGAGTGCAAACCAATTTCAACTCCGATGGAACCAAACGCCAAAATGTGTGCTCATGAAGGGAGAGATTTGGAAGATGTAACGATGTACCAACTGGTGAGTAGTTTGATTTATTTAATTTTAACCAGACCTGATATTTCTTACCCAGTTGGTGTGATGAGTGAGTCGGTACATGTAAAATCCAAAGAAGCCTCACTTGGACGCAGTTCGGCGAATTTTAAGATATGTGAAGAGTACGCTTGGTTATGATGTCTTGTATGAGAAAGGTGTAGTGCAAGCTAGCTGGTTACTGTGACGCTGACTATGCAGGTGATCATGATACTCGACGCTTAACTACCAGGTATGTTTTCATGCTTGGTTCTGGAGCAGTTTCTTGGTGCAATAAAAGGCAGCCAACTGTCTTTGTCAACAACAGAAGCAGAATATCGAGCTCAAGCAATGGCAGCTCAAGAAAGCACTTGGCTTGTACAATTGTTGAAGGACTTGCATCAACCAACTGATTATGCAATTCCTTTGTATTGCGACAACCTGTCGGCAATACGTTTGGCAGAGAACCCAGTTTTTCATGCAAGAATTAAACATGTGGAGGTGCATTATCATTTTATTAGGGAAAAAGTTCTGCAAGAGGAAATTGTATTAGAACATGTTAAGACAGAAAACCAAAGTGCAGATTTGTTGACAAAAGGCTTGAGCGGCAACAAATTTGGAAGATTCTGCAAGCAACTCGGGATGCTGGAAAGAATGAAAGCTGGCGTTGAGGGGGAGTATTAGAATACAACACCAACACGTGGTCCTTGTTTTATTTTAAGTTGTTAGAATAATAAAAGGGTTGTTAATAAATTAGTCACTAGTCAGTAGTGGGTAGTACTGGGTTGTTTCATTTGTTGTTAGTTGTCCTGTTCTTTAGGAGTTGTTGAGTTAGTAGAAAAGGCAACGTGGTTTCTTCCTGTATGCCTATATAAGCAGAGTAGTGCATAGATTAATTAATTCAATTCATCTAATTTTCATTGAGAATATTTTTTCTTGTGTTCTGTCTTGTGAATACAAATATATCCTCTGTTTAGTTACACTATTTTTGCTCGTTCAGATTCTTCAATAGATTTAAACACATAATAACAAATTATTTTAAAAACCTTAAACCGAACACATAAGATATAATTCAACTATATTCACTAGTTAAAGAAAAATAAAAAAAATACTTCCCTAATTATCAAGAGGAATCACATACCTGATATTTGTCTGAGACCATGTGGCGAAGTCGCTGATAGTAAACAGGGCCAATAAAGATCTCGCAAGTTAGTTCCGTCCCATAAACTCCACTATACAGTACCTCCACACCATAGTAGTTAAAACCTTTAGCAGTCAGCATAGAACCAAGTTCATCAACAAGAGTACTGGATTCAGATTCCTTCTTTTCATCAGTCTTCAGTGAGCTAGCAAATGGCGTTGCATCCACAAAATTTCCATGTAAGCTACCTCCCTGTAATAGCAGATAATAAAAAACCAAGGGAAATTAGTATCAATGCATCTCTCAAAGAATGAAATGTTAAAAAGAAACTCCAGAGGAGAAAGCAATATAGTAAAACCTGTATGGAACCACTTCTTGCACAAAATATTAGGACTACATGATTGGTGCACTTAATATCCGTGCATATAAGCTACATTATCAGATAGTCAAAATATTCAAGTGTTATGGTCAATTAATGAGTTTCTTCAGAGCAATAATAAGCTAGATCTCGTTAGAATAAAGAAGAGTAGAGAAGAGATGCTTATAAATAATCCCTTCAACTTGGCCCACCAACGGAGGAAAAAGATGAACTGTAATCATAAAACTGAGATGCCTTTGGGTGCTTTAGATTAGACATAAGGATATTCATCGTGAAGTACAACAACTTAAAAACTCATACCACATCCTATCACTTCCCTTCATACATCCTTACTTTTCTCTATATCCACGTGGATAAATTCTTCTAGCTTTCTTCTAATATTTATTTTCTTTTATTCTAAACGGCACGAGGAATAAAAGAACATATGTTGAAATATTTATAAAAAAATTACCCAACTAATTCAGGTCGGCTACATCAATCTTGTTCTAGTACCATTTTGTTATGCTTTAGCATATGTTTGTTAGATCACAAGCTAATCACATTTATTTACTATCATCATCCAAGTTAATTTTTGTGTTCCCCTTTCCAACAAAATCGATACCTAACTGAAAAACTTTTCATGAGTACTTCTCACTGGTCTACGTCACATATGACCAAACAATTAACAAAGATTTTATTCATGACCATGACCATGCTTTTTATGTGTACGTTCTTGTTTAACTATAAATTAACCTTTACATCCACTATTCAGCCACTCTTTTCTGAACAAGTTTGAATATTGTCATATATTATTTCATATAGAGCAAGGATTCTCCTTTAACCATCCCATAATTCCCCCTTTTACTTCCCACGTAACACTATATCAAAATATGATGGTCAATAGAAGCATTTGACACAACATGTTAATTATATAACAAGGATCTTCATACAAAGTCACACTTTTGTGCCCCCAAGGCCTCAACCATCAGTACGACTCCATCTGAAATAGTAGTTTAACGAAAATCACAATCTTTGTAAATAGTTTTCGATCCCACAAAAACTTTAAACCGTCCTGATTTCAGACAATCTTTTTCCATACTTCTACTTTAGCATTAATCTTCTTTTATCAGTTCCCACTTTTACTAACTTCACTGTACTGACAACTAACCAAATAGAATTATTTGGGTATGTGACCTCTTTTTACACATTTTTTGGAATCCTCAAAACAAAAACCCCGTCAATAAAACTTGATAAATATTTAATCAGATGGCCAACTAAGAATCAAGCATAGCAACATATAAAATGAAAGAATGAAGATACAAAGAAATTTGAACAAAAAACAACCAGAAGCATAATTGTACCTTAGCAGCAATAGATTCCAAAAGCATTGCGATTGTCATCCTTGAAGGAAATGCATGCGGATTGATGATAAGATCTGGTCGCATTCCAGTAACTCCTGAAAATGGCATATCGATATCTGACCACAACTGGGAACAAACACCTTTCTGGCCATGTCTACTACTGAATTTATCACCAATGACGGGATTTCTTGGACGTCGAAAGCGTATATTAACCTGATTTAAAAGAAGGGTGGATAAATCGACTGTTAAGCATAACCCCACAGAACAAAAGGTAATCATTAAAAAATCACAGAGCTGTGTTGAAATAACTTTAGATGGTTAACTTTCAGAATATCCAAGTCACCTACCCTGCCGCTAGCTTTTTTGGATAGGGGGGGACTTGAAGAATATCCTAATTTTCATAATCAGGACTAATCTTCATATGAAGGTAGAAAGCTACTCAAATATTGCACTAAAAAGAATGTTGTTTTCTTTTTCGCTACAGCAACGAATAGAGAAAAACAATCCATGTTCTAGTAAACAATACAAAATTTATTATTATTTTTGGTTAGGTAATTTTTGGACCCAAGTACAGGGATAGCAACCAGCGACCTTGAGGTTAGTTATTATTTATCAAGACCTCTGCCATTTATCCCACCCCTTGGGGTTTAAACAATAACAATTTATATGTGAGGGGACACTATAAGGTTTATACAAGAGCATCATATATACACATGTTTCACACACTATCAGCAGTGGTATATATAACAGAGGGGACAACTAAGTTTCTACAAAGCCACAGAGCACAGAGTAACAGCCATAATTCAGCTAATATAGATAAACTTGTTTACCTTCTGTAGACACTTTTTGTTTTTCACATCAACAGCAACATAATCAACAATAGCAGGTTCTGTACCCTTTAGTTTGTTACTTCTCGTTCTACTTGTATCCACATTATAGATACTACAATATGGCTCATCTGGTTTTATAGTCTGAAATTGAGTGGTCAGAATCTTGGTTAACATTTACTCCTAATATATTGATTTAAACATGAAAATATAGGTACACACAAAAAGGACTAACCTGCCCAACATATGGAAGCCCATCTGAATCAAGCAAAGAATTCGACTTGCCTTCTCTTTTAAACATTCTAGGAGCACGATCAGACTTGCTTTGTTCAACCAAGTCAATGAATTCCGTCTGCCCACAGAACCTCATAAGAGTATATAGGGATTGAAGTTGCAAAAAAGTATACTACCACAAAACATACACTTTTCAAGGATATACAAGAAATGAATAACCACCATAATCCCGAGTATTCCACAGTATACACTGTACTTGTGCTACCCAAGCAACATCAACTTAATAGGGTAAATAAAATAGTAAATCGCATCTTTGGGCATTAAGTTACCACCGGGAAATTTCTGCAATCGATGTGACCTCATGTGTGCTTCACATGACAACCCATTGTTAGAGCTTAGAGCTAGAATGCTAAAGAGTAGCTTCTGCAAGCACCCAAAGGAAAATTAAAACTGCCAAAAGTCCGTACTTATGCATTTGGTATGGCTGCAGTTCGGGCAAGTCAAGCATCGACCCAAAAAACAACAATTATACCCTCTAACTACGTATTTCTACATTTTCTCTTCACAGTTAACACATAACATTTGGATGGCATTAGAACCAGTGAACGTGGTATATATACACTTTATCTTGTGGATGCTGTGTCACCCCAACCAAATATCTCCTCCTAAGAATGCTTGTAGATAGGACTAGGGATATAATCATTGTTAACAAGTTGGTTTAAGGATTTGAGTAAATTGGCATCCTCCTTAAAATCCGTGCTGCACACTTTAAAAAAAGTAGCAAATAATGTACAATAGGAGCATGAAATACATGAGCTTGACAGTTTTAGACTAACACCTTGTCACATACCTGGTATATTTGTCCATGACACAGCCCACGATCCACTGATGATTTGTTTAAAACCATGGCATCCTCCATATCATATCTGCATTAATACAAAGAAAATAGATCATACTATCGCAGGAAATATAATCTTATTGTATCTAAGAAAATGAAAAGAAATAGAAATATAAAAGATATCAAACATAATTATATAAATTCTTATTACCCTGAATAAGCCAAAACTGCCACAATTGCATTTGTGCCTAATGGAAGTTCATCAATGCAGTACTTTTCATATGTACTAGTGCGTACGATTGGGGTTTGGGGAGTCTGTGACAACACAATTTAATTACAATGTTATGGTGGATGGCACAGGAAATAACAAAAAAAGAAAAAGGTAAAGATGATTAAGAATATCTCTGCCAAGTATATATAACCCCACTGAGAAGAATCAAGAAACAAGAGAATACATAAAACTTGGAGATTATCAACAACAAATAATTTTGGTCAAGTAGATATGATACTTCAGGAGTGAGCAAATTATTTCTTGTAGCCATAGCATTCCCAAAACCTATTTTTCAGTACCAACTGAAACAAAACTAGTAACAAAAAGGTAGAGAAGAATGAAATGGATAGCTGCTGACATAGTGATTGAAACAAATTGAAATTGAGTAAAGCAAATAAAAGGAACAACAGCACAGTGACTAAGACTAGAATGATGATGGGGAAGGTCATCAAATTAATTGCATGAATAAAACTAAGGCACTTCTTCCATTGTTTTCCACTAACTACCAATACTACACCAAATGAATAATATCAAAAATCACCAAAAGGTATTTACCCACCCCACAAAAACAATCTAAGCAAACAAGAAATTTTCGTTATCACTAAGACAGTTCCCTACAATTGAAAGGAACTATTTTCCCTTTCGTGCTACACACCAAAACAGACACAAAGGAACCAGTTTCAATAAACCGCTTTTACTTCTCTTTCTTTCTGTAAAGAGACCAACTCCAAAACAGCTCTTTTGTCACGATATTACATTCTTTATGAAAAAGTATCCAGTAAGGTAAGCCAATCCTATTGACCTAAAGAAAGAGACGTATCGCAAGTAAAAGATGCTTATCCAAACACTACATTAGCATAGTACTGGTCACATTGCTTTCCCTTTTTTTATCTCATTCCATCCATTATTTGAACTTAACCAAATAATAATACTTCAAAACATTAGGATGTTATAACACTACAGGTTCCCATGACGTAACAAAAGTCCTGTCTAACACTATCAAAAATTGAATGACGACGGATGTACCAGTGTTTCACACATTATCTACCCTGGATGAAAGTAAAAGGCACAAAGTTTTCTTCTTGTACAAAAATAGGCATTAGGCAGGGAAAGTGTCTTAGAATAGGTACAACGTTATAGTCATTAGATGTAGGGCGGCAAACTGATCCTTCTACCTGTATTAGAAATATTAAATGAGAGGTAGAATAAGTTTTCACTTTTTATTTAGAAGCAAAGACAGATATATTATCAACCATTAAGCAGTCCTTTTATTATCTTTAATAAAGGAAAAGTTTTGATGGAAAAAGGAAGCTTTTATAGAAATAAAAATGAAGATCGACTCAAATGAAGTAAATAATAATGAAACCCAACACTAGCACACAAGAACACACAAGAAATACTCCTACCAAACACGTAAAATAATAGATAATGATTTGAACCAACCTGAAGATGATATAGCTTTTGATCTGCGCGACAGTGAAGCGCTTGTGAAGCGAAACCCATTGTTTGCTTTCCCATCTACAACTCATTAAGAATGTTGCAAGTCAATTGTTAAACTTGTAAACTTACGATAGTAATGCACATTTAGTGTCAAAGGAGTTGCTTAATTAACATGCATGAACAAACCTGACACTGATACATGTTCCGGGGGCTCTGATTATGATCAGACCATGGAGTTAAATTAGCGACCACACTGAGTATTCCAGTTGGATGAATTTCCTTATGAGTGGCAGGAAATAAATTTTTCCTTCCTCCATCTCCACCATCTGGACATTGTATTTCCATGTAAACCTAAATCACAAGACATCAACTAGTTTAGCTAAGCAGTTGATGCTGTGTTGCAAGGACGTATATTATTTAATATTTGAAGGCAAAATCATCTGTGAAATGTAAAAAAAATTCAATATACACCTGCTCAAATGGTCCAATAAGTTCGATATCGTTGCTTTCCTCGGGAGGAGGTAAGAGATTTCTAACAGGCCTAACAAATCTGGAAGGACATGTGAACAGATATAGCCCAGGGTATGCTCCCCCCATGCTCAGAGGAATATATCCAACCTCAAGATCATCAGGAATCTGCAAAAAATAATCAGAATTATCTGAAATGGAAGAATTAGAACTTTGGCTAAGGAAGTCTGTCAGAAACACACCGTTGATGTCGCTGATAACTTTAATCTCCGCAAGTGAATGATAGCCTTTTCAACTATATGAGATGGTATTGAGCCAACAATACGACCATCTAAAAGAACAGAAAAAACTTCAGGGGGAGCAGCTTGTACAAGCCTCGGCAATGAAGGTGTCATACCAACTCCAACCAGAACACTCAGAATAGACAGTCTCATTTTGAAGAAGTCCCTAATATTTCCATCCGAATCGTAATATGATGTGATACCTTATAATTTGACAAATGAAAAAGGAGAAGATGAAAGACAAACCTTAGATCCCAAGGGACAAGCTAAAAAGCAATAAAATAAAATTTTAGTATAAGCAGGTAATCTCAATAAGCAACCTAATCAAGTCCAAAAGGCTTATGAGTATAATTAAGTTTGACAAACAATAAACATCATCTAAATAATAATATATGATACACGATAGAACATACAAAAAAGAACAAATTATTGAAATATCATTAGGAATCTAAAAACGAATGTAGGAATTTATAACATCAATAAATAGTTCAAATGATTGCGGATTCAATATTGGGAATTCCACACATAAATCTGTGAAACCCAAATCGAGGTAATGAATGGTTTTACTTGTACTTCTGAAGTAACAATAGTGGAATAATGAATAATAAAACGCTAGTTTTCTTCAATCCTGTAGCCCCTTATAATTTGAAGACATTTTTTGCTGTTTTCACGTCATTTAGTCTTTGCATTGTTGGAACAAAGGTGGGCACAAAGAACTCCTAGACCTTCCATATCGTACAAGAACAACTTGGTTTTATTAAGGATTATGTCCAAACAAAAATACTTCTTTTAGATTAAACCAATGAAATTTCATCATTCCCTTTGCCTTTCACATTAGCTTCTAATGTAACGCCATTCTTCCAGCCATTTGAACCGAAACAGAATGAGATTGTGTCATCAGGGTACTTCAGTTTAAAAGATCATTTTGGGAGGTTCCTTTCCCTTTTGTCAACCATCGTTTAGGCCAAAAATAATAATCCCCAGAATGCACAATGCTTGGTTTGCATACATGTGACATGTCAGACTTTCATCTTGGATAATGAGACTCCCCGCAGAACTTTGACTCGGGTGTAATCCCACCAAGGCACCAATACAGAATAGTAAACAAGTAAAATAAGCATTGTTAACTAGACGTACAATTTCCAGTACAAGGAAATTATAGAAAACAATACAGATTTCCCACAGAAATATTTGATTTATTAAAAATAGATATATACTTACGACAAGAAGAAGTCATATGGTTCAACAGTCCACAAGGCTCCCCATCAGGTGTGTGAACAGGACATATAAAACCCCATGATCTGCAGATCAGTGGAGAGGGAGAGGGAAAGACAAACAGAGAGAGATAAGCGGAATAGCAACTTAGAAAACAATTGAAGTACATGGGAAAAAAGGATAAATATATAAAACCATACTCAGGTAACAACTTCCGCACACTAGTAGTGCGAAGTCCTGCAACTGAAGAACCTCGATGAACAGCTCGAAAATGGGCAAGAAAACGGAGAAAATTAAGCCTCTCTGCCTGAACTGTCATGCCAGCACTCTAACAAAAATTTATAATCCATAAATATCAGTCCCACCATCACATTAGCAATGTATGTAGGTTTAGGGGGAAAACTGACAGAAACATAGAATAACTAAAACTTTCTTTTCAGAAATTTAAGCACATTCAAAATGCCCATTGCAATACCTAATAAACACATACAGAAACATAAAAATAAAAACAGAAAAGATAGAAGATAAAAACTAAGAAAAATGCAGTTAAGAAAGATTATTATACTATTGTGAATAAAATGGAAAATGTTAATTACACATTAAGAAAAAGTCATATGAATCAGTAAAATCACCAACAAATGTAAGAAGAAACCAGTAATTCTTTGACAGAGAACCTAAAACAGCTGTCAACCAAGTGGTTCACTAAATATATAGGAATGCAATAAGGAGCAAAACCCTAGATTTAGTTGCTTACTCTTTACATTTTTAGATTGGGTGGCAATTGATGTGATCATGTGATTAGGAGTTTTATAAAATATTTGGGGATTTTGGGTAATTAATAATTAGGGATTTTAGAAAAAAAAATTCTAGCCAATCTGGTTTACGTTAGCATATGGGATTCATTTCAAGCCAAACCCAAATAGTGCGGGATAAAAATGCTTAGCTGAGTTGGGTTGAGTTGACGTATTTTAATTATTTTATCCTTTAGTACTTCAACTGTTAGCTAATAGAGGACCCCAAGTACCCCTTTATACGGAACCTAGATGAGAGATACCAAATTCAAAATTGAATTGGGCAATCAAATCCTTAATAAATTAGGAAACCCAAATTCTTTAGGGTTTTGTTTCTTAACCACAAGTTCATAAGCTTAAGAAACATTTAGAGTTTATGAAATATTATTGGTCGAGTGATTCAGTCATTCATCAATTGGTGTGATTCCTTTCAAATGGTTTTAAGTAGAGCTTTAGGTTCATCATGAGTGTGAAGCTTGAGAGATTCTACTGTTTTTAGGTGTGAAGCCAAGAAAAACCCATTACTTTTCTGTCAAATTTCCCCTTCTCAATCTCATCCTAAAACATAAGGCTTGCTGGAGCGAACCTCATCCTCAAGGTACATTTAGTTGTTCAAATGGACCCAAGCTTTTATAAATGTATCATCGTAAACCTATAGAACTATGACCACTTATAGAAACTTGTGCCTACTTTGAAAAACTAAATGTTCCTAGAGGGTGGTATTTGAAATTATGAAAACTTGAAGCAAGCAAGGAGCACAGGTTTATGAGATAATACTTCGACCCATAACCGAAGCTTGTGTTTTAGGGAAAACATAGGAATAACCTTAAAAAAGGGTGCATTTGAAGCAAAACCCTAGAAGTTTGAAGAAAACATAAAACCCAAACACAATATTTTATGAAATCCTCAAAAGTCCCATACAAAGTTGTATAGGCATCCACTCTTATTTAAGCACATCGAAAGATGGTCTAAAGCAGCAAAATGCAGTGTATACCCAATATACACTTCATTCAACCAAAAGAAATGAAGCCTAAATAAGTAACTGAATATGTGCTAGGGGCCTTAACCAACCTTCCCAATATCAATTATTTCACTCTTACCGGATAGTCCACCAAATGATGCTATAAGAAACCAAATCCCCCATCTCCATTCCTTCCTCACCTTCATCCACCCAATCCCCTGGCCCCGCGGGCAGTAAGCAAGCAACATCTCATGAACCAAGTCAGACATTAACCATGAGAAACCACACTAAGGCAAAGATAACAATTTTATAAACTCCCGATGCCTCACAATAAATAAGCAAATAATCCAACAAGTCCTCCACACAAACACACATATCACACCTACTTGAAAGCCGAAGCTCTCTTCTGTAAACTATTTTTGGAAAGAATAGCCCCAACACAACCGTTCAAGTGAAGAATGCTGCTCTGGGGAGGCCCAACCTTCCAAATGCTCCTCCATGACAAAGAACTCTTCTGGCCTTTAATCAACGTCCTAAAATAAAACCTCATTGAGAACCTCCCACTGTCATGGGCCTTCTAAAGGACAGAGCCCACTAGACCAGGCTCCAGAACCATAAACCTCGGTCCTCCAAAACAGTTAACAATAAGAGTTTTTTACCTTTACCTTTCCCTAATTAAATCCTCTAGAACTCAACCTAAATAGGCAGTAGACACTCCATAGAAAAAGGACACAACCACGATGCTCCCCTAAGACCCAAAGTAATCTGTTCCAGAAACTCTACACCATGGAAGAAAAAATTTGGAGAATGGGTCTCATTATGCTAGATGCACGCCACATACCAAGAACTGTTGATTAAAAAATATTTATATATATATATATATATATATATATATATATAAAAACTTACAAATTCAACTAATTATTTTTCCACCCTACTCTTTTATTAGTAAGTCTCAATTTATCGACCTAAACCTCACGAAAATACAACTAATTTGACTACAGGTTTCACTGGAACAAAAATACTAATTAATTACATCCAACAGCCAAAAAAACTCGGATAAATACTTGATACCGAAACAAATAAATATAACATCTTGAAATCATTCCGTTTATAATAAAAGCTTAAATTTATTTTATTATTGTACATAATTATTCTTTGAATTCTACTATAACCAAGTATTCCTTGAAAAAGGCATCATTCAGTTTTGCGGTCCATTTACAAATTAAGAAAATAACTCGGAACATTAATATACCTGCGGTAAGTCTAGACCTAATTTTGTAACCAATCTTCCAGTCTTCAACATATTCTCAATAGCTGAGCCAATCTGTTTTGGAGTGATTTTCTCCATGACCTTCTTCACTTGTGATACTGCAGTATGTGAGGACCAATATTACAAAAATCAATTTGAACAGAATTTAGTGCTTCTTCGTGGACCAAAAATTTGCACTTCATATTCTACAGAAAATGTTAAAAGATATGATGCCATGTGAATGTGCAACATGTTTTCAAGATTTGTTATCAGACCTTGCTTAATGAATGTAATTCATATCCTTTCTCACTAAGAACAATGTTAGAAAAAACTATTTGTAGCATACGCATCAAATAACTGATGAGACAACCACAATCATAATGTAGGTCTAGCAATTCTGGATTGTGCACATGATCTGTCTACTAACAAGAATTTGAAAACTTCTTAAAGCAGATATGTCAATGAAGTACACAACAAGTGCCTACGTAACTTCTCTGATATTTGAAAATAGCTACAGCCATTTTTGGCAAACTGAAGATCGAGGGTAAACATATAATACACATCCTTCCTCGATACATGTACATCTTACTTTTTCTCCTCTTCAAATTGAAATAAACTATTACATAAGAAACTGACTAACGTCTATAACTAACACACACATATATTATGTGTGTGTGTATTTGTTTGTGTTTGTGTGTCAGTGTATGCATGATACATATATGCATAATACATAAAGTAAGAAGAGCAGATCAAGAATATGAAGAAGATACATACAAAGGACTGTTTCCAAATAAGATTGAAAATGGAGATGCTTTTTTTTAGGCCTTTATGTTTTATCTTTGACCCAGCAGGTCCATGCAGGTCTGTCTACCTAGTAGACTAACAACAAAGGTGCAAACTACAAACATCACCCATTTGCCCAAAGAAGTTTTTGAAGACAGTAATATAAATATTTTGCCCAAAGATCTATAGCAAATACTCTTGGTAACATGGGAAGACTATAATCTGAAACATAAATAGTAGCGAAGATAAAACATGAATTATTTCAAATAGTTCCATCATTAAAGAAAGTCATTTCAAATAGCTGAACATTGATCTCATAACAATAATACAGAACAAATAAATCAATATGGCAAAAGCAAATGAAGTCAAGAGGATCATGCTAACTAGAAGTAAAACCTGGAGACTAATATAGACCAAGGGATTACGTACAGCTTGTGAGTTCAAATTTTTTGCGTTTGTTATCAATCTCATCTTGAAGTTCTTTTTCAGCCTTGAGCAGCCAGTCTTGAAGTTTTTCCTTAAAATAACAACCAACACATGTCATGTACCAAGGAGAATATCAATGTCAAAGTACAAAGATAAAAGAACAAAAAATATGAGGCTGACAATATGAGCAACAAGTATATCTATTATACACAGACACTTAACTAAATAATTAGTACCAAGTGAGGTGCTAATTCAAATCACTCACTATAACAATTTAACTTAGTGGCACAGTAGAAATTTAGAAGCCAATCTCTTGATTTGTTAATTAGGATCTTACAGAAATAAACAAAAGAAAACCTACCCCTCCAATGGGGAGATGAAGGAATAATTTACAAATCAATCATCCAAAGATTCTTTCAGAAAAGGGAAAGTTTGATATATTTGGAACCATCAAAAAGTAGGTAATGAAAAATTAAAATAAACTTATGAAACTGTTTTCCTTTTCTTGTTAGTTGTTATATCTGTTTTAGTTTCAGTATTACTAAAGTGGGATAATGAGAAGTTCTATTTTTGATTTAGTATTCCACATCTTTTTTCTTCAATGCAAATGACACCAATTCTAAATATTAAAATGACTGGTCTATTATAGTCCAAATAAAGGAAAGACGAAATCAGAAACCTGATTCTATCATGAATCCAGGAAACGTATAAAAATATAACAGAAAACATAAAATAGAAAATTGATTTACTTACAAAAAAAGGTGGAAAAGTATAACAAAATATACAAGAACTCAAGAAGATAATATACGCCAACAATGAACCCCAATTGACACCATCATGCTAGGACACCCATAAGATGGTACAAGGATTTCAAGACTCAAAATCCTGTCTACATCTCAAATAATTGTCTTAGTTTGCTATTATTAAATGGTGTTGGGTTGTACTCTTATAGTTCTTTGATCTTGACCATCCACCTTTTACATTTAGATATATATATATATATATATATATTAGACAATCAATTGAGAGGTTGAAGATAATTTGGTTAAAATCCATTAGTAACAACTGGTAGGCCTTCTCTATATAATATGAAATCATGAAATTTTTCAGCATCAACGTTTAAGTTTAAAAACATAAACAAAACAAAAAAACAATAGACAATCTTATGAGTCCCTGAGATGCAACTGTAACCAATTGTAGTAAACAAATTTAAGGTTCATCCCAACATTTAATGTTGAATTCAAGTGCATATGACAATTGACATTTTAAGGTGAGTGTTACATTTTGTGAGCCATTGATTGCTTTTGCATTCCCATTCAAAACACAGGATATGTAGTAATTATATACTTTTTTGCACGTATAATTCTAAAACATTAAATTGTAGCTCTTAATACATGATAAAATATCATAACCCAATAGGAGAAAGGGGGGATAAAATAATAGACAGTAACCAGGTGATTTGACTAGATATAAGCCATTTAATTTCAAAAAGATTAATTTACCTTGAGATAAATAGTAATTAAATGACCTGGCAGTAACACTTCCTGCGTTTGCAATGAATCTGGGTTGTCGGGCACAGAAGTCTGATCAACTAGAGAAAAAAGCTTCTGCAGCATAAAGCTGATGTAAAAGATTAGTCAATAAGTGTTGTCCATAAAATTCATCAAAGAAATAAAATGACAGAATAACCAGTTGAAATGAACCACAGATCATATAATCAGCTTGCATCACTACATAGCCAGCAGATTATTGCATAAAAATAAACAAAATATTTCAATACAAAGTAAGAAAGTAACTTACATTAGAAGATTGAATTTATCATGATTATTATCAAGGTGGACCAAAATGTAGTCCTTTAGAACAGCATCTCCAACCTACGAAAGAAAGGAATAAACGTGAAAAGCTAGCTCATTGCAGACACCCTAGTTTTGTTTTATACCCCCATTCTCTACATAAACAGAACCTATTTGAATGCATCACATTTTATTTATTTTGTTACTAAGTAACAACATTTTGACTTACCACAGAATAGCTTTCATTTTTCATTCCATGCATAAGTTGTTGGAAGTGCTTTCCTGAGGAAACGAGAAATTAATATAATGTGGTCCAGAATAAAATTGAACCAGGACTGAACTGTATGGCTGATATAAAATTATTACCAATATGCTGCAGACACTGGCTGTGCGTTAAAAGAGATAAGTCCTGAACTTCATCAAGAATAATTTTTACCCTTTCACCCACAAGCTGAGTGCCAACAGATCCCTTTACCCTCTCGTATTTCTCATCATAGCAACATGTCAAACTCACATAAATTTCGTGATCAGTAGTGTCAGCAAGAGCCTGTTCCAAAAAAAATATCAACTAAGAAACCCAATAATGACATACATAAATAAAACAAAAGGCTAGTAAAAAAAACCTAAAACAATAACAGAACATATTGTCAGAGCATACAATAAGTTCCTCAAAGATTCTGGATAGTAAAAAGTATACTGATAGAAAATATAACTGGTCCCTGTTCCACCACAAATATCACTCCTACCATACTCCACAACCGATCCCTTCTGAACCAAAGAAACTTGAAGGAACAGAATATAACTAAGAACATTACATATGACAGGAATTAATATAGGAGGCCAATTAGAGTGTCACACCTTTTTGTTGTGTTTTTCTAAATCTCGCTTTTCTTTACTCTTTCTTTTTAGCTTTTTTTAATTATATATTTTGCTAAATGTGGGCATGCTATTATTTTACATGTCTCCATTCATTTCTAACATTTTATTTTAATTTTGTTTTATCTTTTTAATTTTCTTCTTAGTATTTTGCTTCTCTCCTCTTCTGATAAATGAGTTTGGACTTCAGACTCTAGTGGTACCTTTCTTGTAAAAATTTCTCATTCCTGACAAGTTCTCATGTTATAATTTGGTAGGAAAAGATTATTCCGAAAATCAAGGCATTTATTTGGTCGCCAGCTTAACAAACGCTAAACAATAATGATCTTTATTAAGTGCACATGCCACAAGGCTCTATTTCTAGACATCTTTCTATCAACTAGGCAAAATGATGAGTCGCATTTTCATTTATTTCTGCATTTTCCTGTTGCTTGGGGTGTATGAATTCTATTTTTAGAGTGTGGGGGTAGGAATGGGTTTGTCTCGATTCTGTGGAGGATTTGTTACTCATCCAAATCAGATGTTTTGGAGGGAGAAAGTATGCAAAGATAATTAGGAAGTGTGTGGTCTAGTATGTTTTATGGGGATCTAACCAAGTGTAATGCTTAAAAAACTCATTTAACCACAAAAGCAACGGGCTCAAAAGAAAAACCCAAATATCTACAAGTAGTCATTTCTAGTAGCGAAAGATAATAACAATATATAAGAGTGTATCATAACACCTTCAACACAACACCCACAGGAAGCATGTATTCCTTCCCTTGTGCCCTACAAATACAAACAGAAAATGGTTTTTTTTTATCATTCCAAGTCGATGGAAAAATATTCATTGTGCTATACCATAATTACTATCACTCACCAGAATCCAAGTCGTGCACTTCCATTACTAAGATAATACAGTTTAACTGTTACCGCAGATTGATCTTCTCTAACACATCTTCAATAAAATTAGATGAAACCATTATTAAAAGGAACAAATTATTTAAAAAATGAAAACACATGTGAAAGTACCTGAACAGAGATGAGACAAGATACTTCAGCAGGTTTAGAAGCACTTCGTACACAGAAAACAATCATTACCTTGAAAGTTGTCATACACTCATATTGATTGGTTCATATGTTACATGGACTCGGATCCCTAAAGTACCCTACAAGTGTCTGACAGTGGACTGAGTGGACTCTTCTATTTTTAGAACATTGTTCACTCTTTCTTTCTATTTTGGAGTGTCCACTACCCTAACCCACGCCCACAACCACAACCACAACCATGTTATGTAATTATTCTTCTTCTTCTCCTTTTTTTTTGGTTCTCTAAGTTGAGTAAGGATTATTTTTCTCCTTTAAAAAGGATAAGACAACTACCGCACCTGATTCCCCAAACCCGCACAGCACCCCGTGCGCAGTTTGTCTCCCATATGTCAACCCCTGCTTCCTTGACTTCACCTTTCTTCTTTTCTATCAATCATGCCTTGAAATATAATCTTTGCTTCGTTTAAGGAAAAGACACTTCCAATACACAAGTTTGACTACCCAAACTCATACTTTTGTTAGTTAAAAATTGTGAAAACCACCAAACACCCTAGTATGATGGCATTTAAATCAGCAGCCTTGAGAAGGAAGAATATATCATCAGTAATATTTACAAACCAAAATTTTAATAGCAATTTTTATCATGCAAAGTACCCACAACTAAAACTAAACGCTGTGTATAAAAATAAGTTAACTTAAAATACGACAACAACAAAAGATTTAATAAGTGCAGGAAAAAGAACCTTATTACAACAGCTTTATCAGTGTATCCTTCTTTTCGATCACGAAAGGAATTTCTGACCATGCTCATAGGCTGACATACACATATAGTAATAAGTACAAAATGGCCAACAAGAAAAGCTGACTTAACACATAGAATAATCAGTTCAAAATAGCCAAAAAAAATTAAAAACGTAAAAGAAATGGAAAGGCAACAAAAAGAGCTGACATAAATATGTTCGTTTATCTTGAAAACAAAATCCTAATATAAGTCTTGCAAAATTTTAATATGCACAAACCAAGTAATTCCATACTTTTGGACAAGTCGAAATGCTTGTCCTATAACGGCTAAAAGATTAACTTACATAATTTCGCTTCTGCAATATTAGAAGTCGAATAACTCTCTCAAGTCCATTCAATATAAAGTATCTACAAGATACAGAAATTAAAATGATTAGAATTAATTCACTTTAGTAAACTCTACTTATAAGAGTCTAAATGGCTCATATTGTATACACAGATCAATGTGCAATAACAATACAGACACAGATCAATAAGTTTGGAAGAAGGGGGGAAGTATAGAGAACACAAAAAGCAAGCTAGAACAGCAATGTTGCAATTCAAGAAGAAACATTTTAAGAAGCTAATGTTTTCTTTTTATCTGTCAAGATAAATAAATTAAATTCATCAGAGGCATATAGAAAAATTTGTCACTGCGATACAATGAAAAGGGGGACAGGACGCAAACATCGCGGACTAAAATAACAAGACCAAAAGAGCACTTAAAATGCAGTCCTCTATAGTCTATACATAATAGACCAGACACAAGTATATCCCTAAAGGCCCCATAGCACGCCAAAGGGATGCAAGAAGTTTTTTTAAAAGATAAAAGAAGAAGATTTTATTGATTAAAAGAGAATAGATTGCAACACATGAGGTCAAGAAGTCCTCCAAACAGAAAAACAATAAATCAAAGAAAACAATAGGAAATATTAACACTATCCTCAGCAAATTAAATATAAGCAACTCCCTCAACACAATCTAGCATTACACTTGTTCCAAATTTCCCAAAAACTGAGAAGACAGAAAACTGCCATAACAAAATAAAAGAAAAGAATAGTATATAAGAATAGTAAAATCATAAAAAAAGAAGAAATAGAAGCATATAATTACTTACCCACCCATTTCTGAAGATTCTTCTTTGTAAGAAACTAGTTTTTTGGGATCAGCATCTCTCAAACGACAATGCTTTGACTGTATAAATAACCAACATATATATTAGTAGGCAGCAGTAGCCGTATGATCAAGATCATACTGCCAAACAAATACTATATTGCATGAGGATAAGGTTTACGACTTTACGGCATGTTATTTGTCAAAGTAACATTCTTATTCTATCTTCCATTATAAAAGCATACAAACTTTAGTAACAAGGCTTTAAAAAAATTTTTCTTTTCTTTATAGTATGATTCAAGTAAATCCATTTATAATATTGCTTTCCGTTTATCAATGATAACACCAATATACTCCCTCCATCTTAAGAAAACAGTCCTATTCTATAGATGACATGTTTTCTTTTTGCTAATATAAAATTTGCATATGACAAACTCAATTTAATTTTTCGCTGATCTATTTTATGTATAAAAAAGTTAATGGACTTTATTGCATTATTCCATATTGGGGAAAAGTATTGTGTCAAAATAAATTCTATACAAATCTTAATATTTGGGGGTAAGAAAAAGTCAACAAAAAAAGTAGAACTCTTATATTTATTTATTTTTTGATAAGTAAAACTAACAGAATTACTTACCTTCAACATTATAGGGAACTGTCCAAAGTGAAGCTTTTCTCTTATAACAGCTCCATCACCATATTGAAAGCAAATATCAAGCAAAAACTTTCCATCATATGATATTTTAGCTTGTCTACACTGCCCCAGCAGAATATATACAATCTATAAGTCCATGCCTCCACAAAGTAGTTCCAATTAACATAGGTAAAAATGATATACTTACTTCAAAAGGGTACAGAGCATCTCGCATTGTCCTAGAACTTCGTTCCTTTTGAGGTGAATACAATTCAGAGTTCCCGAACCAAAGTATGCCAAGTCAAGAACCAAACATGATGAATAAATTGGAAAATATGCACAGCTACTTAAAACAGACAATTATAACCAAAATGTAATAATAAGACTGAGTAATTGAGATACAAAAATAAATGAGAAACTTCAACAGTATTTTAAAAGTTACTATCAACTTTGGAAAACACAAATTCAAATTTTCAGTCATATTCTACAGAGGTCATAAGAGTTGGTTCACTTCATCCACGTTACTAACCATATTAAGACCAAACTTCAAATCTTTTGAATTTTCATAAAAATTATAAATTCTGCTCCAAATAATCTTTTTCTTTTTTCTCAAACCCATTTCAAGGTTCCAGAAAATTTTCTCCTGAAATTATTATAGAAACTGGAACGAATTATTAAAAAAAAACCTTTTTATTAGTACACTACAAAATAAACTTAACTCTATAAGTAAAAAGGAAAAATGTTTTTCCCATGGCTAGTCCCAAGAGGTAATTGCAAAGACTCTGCGTCTCCCCAAAGCAAACAGGTAACAGAATATGAGAATGACCCTTTCTTTGACAAGCAGGAACCTCCAAGAAGGCTCACCCGCCATGGTATCAAAGTGGGGACTTGATATATGACGATTTTCCTTGGATTTTGCAATATTGCCTACTTCGCCCCAATTTTCAATGTAAAAATCGCCAAACAATAAAAAAGAAACCGGATAACCAAATTCACCACAACAGACGCATAAAGAAAACAGCTGCATACTAGAAATTTAGAAACTATAAACAAACAAGAGTACCAGACATAAAGATGAGGAAAGCACAAACATATGAATAAAATACTTGGCAAATATATATATATATGAATAAAATGAGAAGAAACTAAGATTAAAAGAAAAGGATATTTCTAAGCTTTTTGTTCGCGATAGAATCATAGACCTCAGCGGGCTTGATATTCTTGAGCATGGTGTCAAGGCCGTACTCAACCATGTGATCGAATGACTCTATGTGGTGCCTGACCAGGTCTTTCAACGCCTCATAATCCAGGTTCTTAGACATATGGGGCGGCACCCTTTTGCCTTTCATCGTCTCTGTCTCCGTCATCTCCCTCTCTCCTTTCTAAAACCCTTGCAAAACCCCTCTTACAGCCAGGTCTCTTGTCTCCCGAGAGTGCCGCGTTTGTTTTGTTTTTAATTAGGAGTACAGCCTTAAAGGTGCTTTGGAGTTTGGACAACGTTTCTATTCTTATTCTTACTTAGGGTTAGTTCAAGTTGGGCTTAAGAGATACCAACCCAATAAAATCTTAAATGTTTACAGTTATCATGGCCCATATTTGAAAGCCCGTAACTTATAGAAAAACCCTAATATTTATCGTTAAAGTTTTAGACCATATTTGTTTACAAAAATCATTTAGATGAGAAAATTATACTAATTAAATATCATTAGGGACTATTTAATGTTATTATTAGTCCGTTGTTAATTTTAGGACAATTTTTTTATCAATTTAATGTTATTTGATGCCCAAAAGGAAATTGTATAATACCACTTTTTTATTTGTGATTATAATCAATTATCAAATAGACAAAATAATGATAAAACATAATTTACGAGACTAATTATAAGTTAAAATAGTGTATATAGTGTTAATAACATAATACCGGCCTTTCGTTTTGTTAATTAAAATAAATTATCTATATCTCATGCACAAAATGGGACACCTAGTTAATAAAATATGGCTGACATGCCATACACTTAATACAATGGTTTGCTATTGCTAGTGCTGGTGCTAGTTGACGTGTAAATAAAATTAATTAATACCGTTATCTTTGACTTTTAGTATTTCTATAACAAGTTGTTATCATTAATGAATGCATGACATTCAAGAATAGTTAAATAAAAAATACATGGGCTGTAACCTTTTTCTCTATTAAATCAAATCATCCATAATATATAATGGAGTACGTATTTATTATAAATCAAAAATAGATATATATACACAGTAGTCTGAGAGTTCCCTCCACAATCATCAGCTCTAGATTGTATCCGATGTTGTTTAGGAGGCTATGTGCTCGTACTGGGGTGGCGATACTAGCCTAGCCTGAATAAATGAAGAAAAATCGTAGCAAACTCAAAGTAGTACATAGTAGTAGCTCGCACTCCTTCGAAGAGTGTAAGACGGTATACATATGAATTTAGTTGTGTGTGTGTTTAATTTTAATATTACTATTAGTTACTAATTAAATGATATATGAATGTATTTATTAGGACATGCATGCAGAGTGTTTTGGCCTCGGCCGCGGCCTCCTTTCCTTCAGCTCTTATGCCGAAGGAGTCGGCTATTTCTCCCACAATATTAGTTATGCGGATAATAGTACTTTTCATCAAAAAATAACTTTAAATATTACGTAGTTAATTAAATTATTTAAATAACAAACATGTAAATTATAAATTACAAATTTGATTTCAGAAGCAGTAGGATCTGTTGGAATATTTTATTCCTTATGTGTCCTTTACTATTTATGTAATTATTGGGCTTACATATTGTATTAATTTAATCACTTTATTTATGGGTTTGATAATTAATTATGTGGCACATAAATAATATACTAATAGTATTTGGCATAATGGGCCCTAGGGTTTCATAATCTTGATGGACGATTTTAACCATTAGCTATTTTATAAATAAAACAGTTAGGGTTTGGTCCAAATTGTCGTCTCAATCTTATGATGGATGTATAGGTGTGTATAAAATTCTTGAGACGACAATTGGGACCAAACCCTAACTGTTTTATTTATAAAATAGCTAAGGGTCAAAATTGTCCATCAAGATTATGAAACCTGATTGAGCACTCGTAATGGTCTCTTTATAGGAGATAGGATCATTAATCTTACTTGAATCATAGTCAATCTCGTTAAGATAGGTTATAAAATCATCAAAAATTAATAGGCTTTCTAGGTCTTTCGGACCTACGTAAATGCTGCACAATTTAAAGAATATGATTTTCAATAATGTGAGTGTGACGCCCCCAAAATTAGGTATACATCACCCATCTTGGGTCGTCAGATACATAGTACAGAATACAAATACAACTTACTAATACAACTGTTGTGTACAATACGACAAAACATAAACTGTGAGTTTGAATACAAATATTATCTTCTAGAGAGTATCCATACTCAAAATGAGTCCTCATTACATTTATTAACACACTATTACATAGAATAGTGAGGACTACTAACTAATACTATCATTCGGACCATCACTCCGTTCCCCGACTTGCCCCAGCTACGTTCTCATTTCCTGAAGAGAACAGTGAAAGAAAGGGTGAGCTCAACTAGCCCAGTAAGAAATATTATGACTAAGATAATGCAGAATAAATTATCATTAGCCTTCAACAATGTTAAACTGATAAAATATAATAGACATCAAGTTTAACTGCAACGGAACAAGCAATCCATTAAAAGAGTCAAGTAGAAAATAAACTCTACTATCTTTTATGATTTAAAAGGTTTTTCAACACTGTTATCGCTGTGACTCAGCTTAATAAAATAATCCACATCATCGAATCACCTCTGCACTACGGCCAAGGATATTCGTGTATTCATTAATGGTCATGATCATGCCAACAACTGTCCATCAATGCACTACGGGCCAATGATGACTTTTACCACATCATTTGTAACATTACGGTCGTGATTATACCGAATAATCCCTGGTCATAATCATACCAAGTCCATCTATGCACTACATGCCACAGATGACTTTCAACATTTTATAAACATGAGGATGATGATAATGATATAAGAATTCAATAAAACAAGTTCAAGAATTAATTTATCCAGGAATTAACAACGTCCAAATTGTCAACATGATACTGCTTTGTGGAGTAAAATTCAAGAATGCTTAGAAGAATATTTTCTTGAAAAGATACTGGATGAAACGCAACTATCAAGGATATTCCACAAATTTCATGGAGTATAGAAGTCAAAACTTAACCAACTGAGTATAATAAAGAATGGAATAACAAAAGAAATCACCATGCATGCGATAGACCGCACATACAGGTTATTCCAACAGAATAATAAATAATGGAACCAGGTCCGGCGTAAAATACACAGACAGGATATTCCAACAGAATAATAATAAAGACGGAACCAGGTCCGGTGTAAAACACACAGACAGGATGTTCCAACAGAATAATAATAAAGACGGAACCAGGTCTGGTGTAAAACACACAGACAGGATGTTCCAACAGAATAATAATAAAGACGGAACCAGATCCGGTGTAAAACACACAGACAGGATGTTCCAACAGAATAATAGAAGAATGTCACCAAGTATAGGGTAGACCGCGTATACAGGTTATTCCAACAAAATAATAAGAAATGGAATAACAACAGTTCTCTTCATGAATAAGAAAGAATAACACCCCTTACCGTTTTAAAGAAGAGCTGAAATAAGGAAGTAGTTAAGTAGCAGAATACTCTTCTTCTCTCTCTCTCTATAGTTTCTCTCTATAGTTTCTCTCTCTAGAGTTCAGTGAATTCGTAAGAAATAATGAAGGAATGAGCTGCTATTTATAGAAAAATAGAATGCATAGTAACTAATCTATGAACAGTCCAGATTGATTACTTTAATCTGACGGTCCATATTTAAAGAAAAATCTTTTAAATAAAATATAATATATTCTATTTATAGAATAACTTTAATAAAGTATTCTGTTTTATATAAAAAGATGTTTCTGTTTTATTACGTTAATAATACGAATAAAACAAAACGTCATTATCGCTAAATAATTCATATTATTAACTGACAATAATTGAATCAAACTGAGTGACTTCTCACATAAGCATTAATAATCAATACCGTGTGTTACTATGCAACAACGCGTATTACTGTACTTTTACTACCGAGTAGTTCAACAGTATCAACGGTAAAACTTCCGCCGTTATTTTCATAAAGTATTTTTGTCGTTTTCTCAATCCGACAATAATTATGTTGTGGGGTCCACCAATGATTGTACCGTCGTACGGATATTCCCCGACAAAAAGAATATTCCCCGACCAATCGAATATAATATGACAACTTGCATACTTTGCAAAATTTATAAATACTACCCATAACTATTATATCAAATCCACACCATAATATAAAAATTATTTCGAGAAAAATTAAATATTTATTCATAAAATCTGGGGTCTCACAATCTCCCCTCCTTATGGAATTTCGCCCTCAAAATTTACGTACGTACTTGGTATGCCGAACATGTGAGGATACCTTGACTTCACTTCAAATTCTAACTCTTGAGGTATAACCTTTAAGCATCGAATATGATCATTCTTATCCAAGATGTTAACACGTATCTCCTCATACGTTAAGTCTTTTGCTATCTCGTCCGGTTCTAAATTAATAATGTGGTTCGGGTCGTCCACATATTTACGTAACATCGATACGTAAAAAAAATATTCTGAACGCGCAACATACTTGGCGGTAAAACGAGTCTATAGGCCACAGTTTCTACTTCATCGAGGATTTCAAATGGGCCAATTAAATCGACAGTTGAGATTTCCTCTCTTCGTCGATTCTTGCTTCTAGAATAACGCCCTCTTGAACCTTCTTCTTCACATTTATCAGCTCTGAGTATGTAGCTTGAGCGACTTTAACTTTATCGATTAAAATCGATTCTAATCATATATTCGTTATCTTCACGTGGGTTTGTATATTCGCACTTGTAACCGCATACGATCTTCTACTCAACGCATCAGCTACCACGTTCGCTTTTCCACGATGGTATGGTATGATCATAATCTTTAACAGCTCGAGCCAATGTATTTGGCGCATAATACGTTCGTTTTAGTTGAAGAAATATTTGAGGGTTTAAGAAATGGGTTTTGTACTGGGGTCAATACAAAATTCAATTTTACGCTCTGGGGTAGGCTAAGAAGTCTTCAAGAATACGTCAAGAAATTTATTAACATTAGAAATATCGTTCAAAACTGTGACCCTCATCCAAGACTTGGATAACACGTCACATTGATACCTATCAACTTGCCATCGTCATTTACAACGTCTCCTACGGAAAGTCTAGCTTCGGTGCATTCCACACCAGGAAGTCAACAACGAAAGGAACGGGGATTTTTACTTATGGCTTGATACGACAATGATTGACTTTAGTGATTTGGTTACTTGAATTCGCATAATAGGTTGGTTAGGAATATGAAAACTAACAACCTTACGAAAAGCATGATGAGCAGTTAACTAATCGTTTCCAAAAATCACATCAATGCAAGTATTTTCAAAGAGATAAGATCAACAGGTAACGTGAAAGTGTTGATTTGAACAAGATTTATAAATAGTGGAGGTAACAAAGGTTTCTCCCAACGGAATTTCAACAGATAAATCAAAGTCTAACTTCTCCGGAGTTAAGTTCAAACATTGAACACAACTAGGTGAAATAAAAGAGTGAGTAGAACCGGTATCTAACACGGTATAGACTTCACAAGAGTTTATGACTAACATACCCGTGATAATTTTATTCAGGTTCCTCGTCACGAAAAAAATGCTCTCTCTTAAACTACTGGCTTTGGCTTTTCTGGGACGGTCTTTGGTGCCTCCATCCTATCTGAACTTGTCTTCGGTGAACGACAAAATCGGGCTAAGTGACCTTCTCTTCCACAATTATAGCATGCTTTGGATGGCATCGCGCAGTTTGGACTGATGTGTCCCTCCCCTCCGCATTTGAAGCATATGATAGGTGGTCGTTCTCCTTCCTTAACAACAGGTGCTGGTGCTGACGTCTTTCCATCATTGTTGAATTTCCTCTTCTTGAAATGTCCATTCTTATTGTTTTGGCCATGATTACCATTGAAGTGGTTACCATTTCTGGCATGTTGATTCCCTCCATGCTTATTGTCACCGCTTTGATGACTGTTATCACCAGTATTATCATTTTTCTGGCTGCTCTCTTTTGGTTGCGTTGACTCGTTATCGCGCTCTACTAATTGAGCCATATTTACAACATCTGAATACAGACACAGTTTATGAGAAATAAGATATTGACGTATCTCCGGTTTCAAACCTCTTAAAAACATCCGCGTCATTCTCTCTTCATTATCCACCAAGTGGGACGCAAATCGGGACAACTCGGCAAACTTGGTTTCGTACTGCGACACGGTCATGTTGTTTTGCTCCAACTTGATAAATTCCACCTCCTTCATGTGACGAATACTTTCGGGAAAGTACTTGTCATTGAATAGTTCTTGGAACTTCTCCCAAGACATCTTGAGTGCGTCAAGCTGGGTACGTTTTACAGATTCCCACCAGTAATCTGCCTCTTCACGCAACATAAAGGTGGCAAAGGGAACCTTTTGCTCCTTGGAGCATCCCAAGACATCAAATATCTTGGTGATCTGCTTTAACCACGTCTCCGCCTTAAGTGGTTCTGGCTTTTCCAAAAACTCCGGTGGTCCTAGCTCCTTGAATTGCTTAGCGGTGACCAACCGTGGGTTGTCATTGTTTCCTCCTTCATTTTGGATAGGAGCCGCTCTCGCCCGTTGTTGCATGAATTGCTCCTTGAACTGCTTAGCGGCGACTGTCCGAGAGTTATTTTGTTGTTGCATGAATTGCATAAAGTCTCTGACCATCCCATCATTCACCATTTCATCGGTGTTATTATTTTCATGAGGATTATTGTCCTCTAGTTGCACATTACCCTGAGCATTGATCGTTGGTGATTCAATGGTCTCATGTACTTCATTGTTTATCTCAACATTCTCAGATGTCATTTGCAAATACTGCAACAAAACAAGGGTTAATTAACATATAACATATTATCCATATACTTTGACCGACCAATTAAATACCAAATAAACTTAGGTAGGTCATACTAGCGAAGGAATTCCCCGTCTCTCCCCTCCTAGTTCTATTCTCACATCCTAGCCAGGGATCATATCCCTAAGCTCTGATACCAACTGTGACGCCCCCAAAATTAGGTATACATCACCCATCTTGGGTCGTCAGATACATAGTACAGAATACAAATACAACTTACTAATACAACTGTTGTGTACAATACGACAAAACATAAACTGTGAGTTTGAATACAAATATTATCTTCTAGAGAGTATTCATACTCAAAAGGAGTCCTCATTACATTTATTAACACACTATTACATAGAATAGTGAGGACTACTAACTAATACTATCATTCGAACCATCACTCCGTTCCCCGACTTGCCCCGGCTACGTTCTCATTTCCTGAAGAGAACAGTGAAAGAAAGGGTGAGCTCAACTAGCCCAGTAAGAAATATTATGACTAAGATAATGCAGAATAAATTATCATTAGCCTTCAACAATGTTAAACTGATAAAATATAATAGACATCAAGTTTAACTGCAACGGAACAAGCAATCCATTAAAAGAGTCAAGTAGAAAATAAACTCTACTATCTTTTATGATTTAAAAGGTTTTTCAACACTGTTATCGCTGGGACTCAGCTTAATAAAATAATCCACATCATCGAATCACCTCTGCACTACGGCCAAGGATATTCGTGTATTCATTAATGGTCATGATCATGCCAACAACTGTCCATCAATGCACTACGGGCCAATGAGGACTTTTACCACATCATTTGTAACATTACGGTCATGATTATACCGAATAATCCCTGGTCATAATCATAGCAAGTCTATCTATGCACTATATGCCACAGATGACTTTCAACATTTAATAAACATGAGGATGATGATAATGATATAAGAATTCAATAAAACAAGTTCAAGAATTAATTTATCCAGGAATTAACAACGTCCAAATTGTCAACATGATACTACTTTGTGGAGTAAAATTCAAGAATGCTTAGAAGAATATTTTCTTGAAAAGATACTGGATGAAACGCAACTATCAAGGATATTCCACAAATTTCATGGAGTATAGAAGTCAAAACTTAACCAACTGAGTATAATAAAGAATGGAATAACAAAAGAAATCACCATGCATGCGATAGACCGCACATACAGGTTATTCCAACAGAATAATAAATAATGGAACCAGGTCCGGCTTAAAATGCACAGACATGATATTCCAACAGAATAATAATAAAGACGGAACCAGGTCCGGTGTAAAACACACAGACAGGATGTTCCAACAGAATAATAATAAAGACGGAACCAGGTCTGGTGTAAAACACACAGACAGGATGTTCCAACAGAATAATAATAAAGACGGAACCAGATCCGGTGTAAAACACACAGACAAGATGTTCCAACAGAATAATAGAAGAATGTCACCAAGTATAGGGTAGACCGCGTATACAGGTTATTCCAACAAAATAATAAGAAATGGAATAACAACAGTTCTCTTCATGAATAAGAAAGAATAACACCCCTTACCGTTTTAAAGAAGAGCTGAAATAAGGAAGTAGTTAAGTAGCAGAATACTCTTCTTCTCTCTCTCTCTATAGTTTCTCTCTATAGTTTCTCTCTCTAGAGTTCAGTGAATTCGTAAGAAATAATGAAGGAATGAGCTGCTATTTATAGAAAAATAGAATGCATAGTAACTAATCTATGAACGGTCCAGATTGATTACTTTAATCTGACGGTCCATATTTAAAGAAAAATTTTTTAAATAAAATATAATATATTCTATTTATAGAATAACTTTAATAAAGTATTCTGTTTTATATAAAAAGATGTTTCTGTTTTATTACGTTAATAATACGAATAAAACAAAACGTCATTATCGCTAAATAATTCATATTATTAACTGACAATAATTCAATCAAACTGAGTGACTTCTCACATAAGCATTAATAATCAATACCGTGTGTTACTATGCAACAACGCGTATTACTGTACTTTTACTACCGAGTAGTTCAACAGTATCAACGGTAAAACTTCCGCCGTTATTTTCATAAAGTATTTTTGTCGTTTTCTCAATCCGACAATAATTATGTTGTGGGGTCCACCAATGATTGTACCGTCGTACGGATATTCCCCGACAAAAAGAATATTCCCCGACCAATCGAATATAATATGACAACTTGCATACTTTGCAAAATTTATAAATACTACCCATAACTATTATATCAAATCCACACCATAATATAAAAATTATTTCGAGAAAAATTAAATATTTATTCATAAAATCTGGGGTCTCACAGTGAGGTTCAACATTAGGTGGTGGCTCAGGATTATAAACATAAAACATGTTTTCTACAAGATCAATTTTTTTAGGCTCACCACTCCCACTTAAATCACCATTTTCTAAAAACTGTGCATGCCTAGTCTCAACAATTCTAGTGGTATGCGAGGAACAGTAAAATTAAAAACCCTTAGATCTCTCAAGATATCCAATGAAATGACAACTAATGAAAATGGTCTTCTTAAGGTGATTCACACTGATATATGTGGACCATTTTCTCCAAGAATTGGTGGACACAAATCTTTCATTACGTTCATTGATGACTATTCTCATTATACTTATGGCTACCTGATTAATGAAAAATTTGAATCACTAAATATGTTTAAAGTTTTCAAAGCTGAAGTTTTCAAAGCTGAATCAGATAAAGGCGGAGAGTATTATGATAAACACTCCGATACAGGTCATAGTCCTAGCCCATTTGCCTTATTTTGTCAAGAAAATAGAATCGTCACTCAGTATACAATGCCTGGTACACCGCAGCAGAATGGTGTAGCTGAGAGGCAAAATCGTACCCTTTTGAATATGGTACGTAGTATGTTATGCAATTCTAGCTTACTTGCGTTTTTGTGGACTGAGGCATTAAAGACATCTGTTCATATTTTAAATCGGGTTTTCTAGCAAATTTGTCCCTAACACTCCTTATGAAATTTGGACAGGTAGGAAACCTAGTTTAAAATACTTACGGGTGTGGGGCTGTCCAGCCGAGGCTAAGATTTTAATCCACAAATAAATAAACTTGATTCTAAAATCATTAGTTATCATTTCTTTAGATATCCTGAGAGATCTAAGGGTTTTCAATTTTAATGTCCCTCGCATACCACTAGAATTGTTGAGACTAGGCATGCACAGTTTTTAGAGAATGGTGATTTAAGTGGGAGTGGTGAGCCTAGAAAAATTGATCTTGAAGAAAACAGGTTTTATGTTTCTAATCCTGAGCCACCACCTAATGTTGAACCTCACATTATTGAAAATCATATTCCTAAAATTGTGCAGCATTTACGTAGGTCCCAAAGACCTAGAAAGCCTACTAATTTTTGATGATTTTATAACCTATCTTAATGAGATTGACTATGATTCAAGTAAGATTAATGATCCTATCTCCTATAAAGAGGCCATTACGAGTGCTCAATCAACTCAATGGCTTGAAGCCATGAATGATGAGTTGAAATCAATGGAGCTTAATAACGTTTGGGATCTTGAAGAATTACCAAAAGGTTTTAAAACTTGTTGGTTGCAAGTGGGTCTATAAGACCAAATTAGATCCTAAAGGGAACATTGAAAGGAATAAAGCTCGATTGGTTGCTAAGGGTTTTCACTCAAAAGGAAGGTGTGGATTATAATGAAACTTTCTCCCCAGTATCTAGGAAAGATTCATTTAGAATAGTCATTACTTTAGTAGCTCATTATGATTTAGTGTTACATCTGATGGATGTTAAAACTGCATTCCTTAATAGTAACTTGCATGAGAATGTCTATATGGCACAATCAGAAGGTTTTTGGTTAAAGGCAAGGAACATATGGTATGTAGACTTAAGAAGTCCATATATGGGTTAAAACATGCTTCTCGACAATGGTATCTTAAGTCTCATGAGGTGATGAGTAATTTTGATTTTAAGAAAAATATAGTGGATTAATGCATATACTTGAAGGTCAGTGGGAGTAAATTTGTTATTCTTATTTTGTATGTTGATGATATATTACTTACAATTAATAACTTAGACATGTTGCATTAGACCAAATGTTTCTTTTTTTGGAAATTTTGATGTGAAGGATCTCGGTGAAACCTCTTATGTTATAGGTATTGAAATTCATCGAGATAGGTCTTGCGGGATATTAGGATTGTCCCAAAGAGCTTATATTGACAAAGTTCTTAACAAATACAACATGCAAAATTGCTCCCCTACTGTCGCCCCTGTTGTTAAAGGTGACAAATTTGGCTTATATCAATGTCCTAAGAACCACCTTGAACGTGATTAAATGAATCTTATTCCCTATACTTCTGTAGTTGGGAGTCTTATGTACGCTACTTACAGGGTATTAAGGATATTATGCTTACATTTAGAAAAACAGATAACTTTGAAGTTGTTGGTTATTCTAATTCTGATTTTGTTAAGTGTAAAGTCGAAAAAAAATCTACACCATGGTACATCTTTATGTTTTCAAGAGGCCCTATTTCGTGGAGAACTCATAAGCAGGAGTTAACTACCACTTTCACGATGATGGCAGAATATGTGGCTTATTATCATGCTACTTGCCACGCCATATTATTAAGGAATCTTATTTCATGACTTAAGGTTGAAGATTCTATTTCAAGGCCATTGAAAGTATTTTGTGATAATAATTCTGCTGTTAATTTTTCCAACATCACCATTTCGAGTGGTGCTGGACTATACCATGACACTAAGTACTTATTTGTCAGGGAGAGAGTTGAAGATCAAAACGTTGTTATTAAGTATATTAATACGCATGATATGTTAGTGGATCCACTTACGAAAGGCTTACCACCCAAGCTCTTTTTAGAGCATGTTGTCGGCATGGGTTTAACTGGCAGTCTTAATTAGTAAGTTATTTTAATGTAAGACAACAATTTTGAGCTTGTTGTTTTTGAACTTCACTTTATATTTATGGTTTGTTATTCTCTTTATTGTGCACACTTGAGAACTTATGAGCAAATGGTACGGTAATATTTTGGACCATATGGATGATTTTAATCTATTACCACTTATGTAAACTCTATTCATACTTGTTATGCTTAATGTTAATCTTTGTTTTAATAAAAGTACTAATTGTGTAACTAATGGGGATCTTGTGTTAATAATGACATAAAGAGTGTATTAATTCGCATTGGTATTTTTATTTGAACAAGATGTAGATATTAAATTAATACTTGGCCAAATTAATGATTGTAAGCGTTATGTTTTGTATATGAATAGTATTTCGGCCAAGTGGGAGAATGTTGGAATATTTTATTCCTTATGTGGCTTTTACTATTTATGTAATTATTGGACTTACATATTGTATTAATTTAATCACTTTATTTATGGGTTTGGTAATTAATTATGTGGCCCATAAATAATATACTAATAGTATTTGGCATAATGGGCCCTAGGGTTTCATAATCTTGATGGACGATTTTGACCCTTAGTTATTTTATAAATAAAGCAGTTAGGGTTTGGTCCCAATTGTCGTCTCAAGAATTTTATACACACCTATACATCCATCATAAGATTGAGAGAGACAATTGAAGACCTTCACCCTTAAGCACAGCGAAAGCGTGATACATTCAAGATGACTTCTCTCAATTCATGTAAGTACTTAATATTATGATTAATTGATTTGATTTTATTCTATGCAATAACACGTTCCTGTATAATTTATTCAACAGGATCATCGTATACCTGCGTTACGAGTTGTTATGGGAGATCCTGAGTTGTTAGATTCCACCATTACACCGCTTGAGATTAAATTATCTTAGAATGATGAGATGACTCTTTGGACCGTCTCAGGATCCCCCAACAGTAGTACGCTGGGTATCAAGTGCTCTATGATACCGACATATACGTGCCTTAGAGGTATATTCATTCTATTATGCTTCTAGATATTTTGCAATTTATATTTCTAAACTTATTTATATTTCTGCAGGATCTAGTCAACATCAGTGTCCGAGAGCACTTGTTGGACCATCTTATACGTGGGTTGACTTAGACGACGAGTTATTCTAGAGAGTTATGATGGTGGTGTCTGAGAGGTTTGACATCGATCTGTTATCCAGGGATGAGACATTTCCTTCTCGTACTTGACTGCATCAACTTGCTCATGACATTACAGCAGGGGTAATCGCGTAAAGTAGGGGTATCTCGTCTGAGTAATTCGCGACAAGGTTGTACGGATGGTGGTTACTCTACTATTGTAGACTTTTAAACATTTACTGAGTCGGCCTCTGACTACTCCTCATGTATTTTATTCATTTTAAGTTGTATAGTTTGCATGTTACTTAATTATCTTAGAAGTTTTTTATTTAATTATCATTATGTTTACTAATAGGTTATATTTTTTATTGTATTAATAAGGTGGCGATGCCGAGTGGGGGGTTGATGGCGATGACTTTCAGACACCGGAGTAGCAACGTCGACCCCCGCCCGATGATCCTCCTCATAGCGATGGTAGTACTAGTCATCGTTTGTAGATAATTTTAGTTAGTTTATGTTGTAAATTATAATCTTAGTTAGTTGTAAATTCTAGTTACCATATTTTACATTGTAAATCGTTGCTCATTAAAATTTAATAAGTAGCTTAACTTATGTGTATTAATGTTATCCATCGTAATTTAGCTTCTATTGAGGACGATGTGTATGTTGTTGTTTGGGATATTACTGTCATTTTGATGTGTATGTTAGTTGTTGAAATATATATATGTGTGTGTGTTAAGTACATGTATAAATTGTGGTTTAAAAATTTGAAATTTGAAAAAATAAAAAAATAATTTAAAATTAGAAGGTATTCTAATTTTAAATTATTTTTTAAGTATAGAAGATGATTCTAATTGGAAATTAAACCTTTTATTTATAGTTGATCACACCATCTTTATTGTCCTGTCCTTGAATCAAAGTGATATCATAAAAACTATAGATCACTACTAACTTACAAAGAAATTATTCTGGAAACATATATATATATTCCATTCAATGAACATGGTCGTATATTTTGGAATAACTAATATTATGTCCATAAATTAAATGAATTAGATATGCAGCTAGCCGATTCAGGGTGATCATTCATTGATTTACAAAATATATATAGAGACATTATGTGAAGCTTAGAATTTTATGGTCGAGGTTGTGCAAACCAGCTTTGATCCCGAGGAGTTGAATTGAGTTCTCGTAGAAAAATATACTAGTACTACTAGTATTAATTAAACCTTAAAATATTGTACGGTTTTCACTTAAATTAATACACATTTCATGATTATATATGAACACCTAATGTTGTGTGTATTTTAAATTCCAAAGTTTGTGCATTTCTTGCGGGATCGGAAGGATTTAGAGAGAGAGAGAGAGAGTTGTAGTTGAGAATACTACTAAAAATATACTCGTAACAAGGACATCGTGTTCTAAAGATCGATCAAGTCTATCCAAATTATACTAGTAGTAAATAAAAGGATTTTCTTGATTCCAAGATACTAGTATTATTAATTAAATTAATTCTCGAATACCAGTAGCTATCTATTTTCATTTAATTTATATTAATTCAGCCCACATTGATGATTTCTAATCTTAATTGTTCCTCTTTAATTTATATATCGTCTCTTCTATTCTTTTCTTATTCATTCTAAACATATAGTTAATTAAGCCATCCATCAAAACTATATTATTATTTTGCATAAAGTCAATTTTAGAATGGCTTCAAAAAAAGAATATTTCAGAAGAATATATCAATTTACGGCATATATGAAATTAGATTTGATATGATTTTAGTTAGTTAATACAACTTTAAATATTGTAAATTATATTAAAAGTATTACTAACATACCTAAAATCGCTAAAATATTTTTTTTTATTTTCTTAATTGAGCGTGAAGGGTATATATATATATATATATATATATATATATATATATATATATATATATATATATATATATATACAACAAAACTATTGAACATTGACATTTTGTATATTAGTTTTAATCTACAACAATTTTCTGGATCCAACATTCCAATTTGACTAAAAATTGCTGTTGATATAATCATATATATCCTAATTCAAAATTTAAATTACTAACAAACTATGAGAATTTGTAGGACGAACACACAAATTTCTTTGTTTGAAAGAAAAACAATAATAATAATAATAAGGAAAAAAAAAGGTGCAATGGTAAGCTCGCCGGACGGCTATCTAAAAACGCAGCCTACTTGGACAACAAGGCGTGTCCGACGAAATTAGTAAATTGCAAGTTACGTATATGCCCAAACAGGATTCAACTATTATAAATAACGGGCGTGGAACAGGTTCAAATTTAGTATAGCCCGGCCAATAAGATATCCCCACGTTTGACGTGAGACAAGGAAAAAGGTACGTAGCGGAGTAACTTTTAGTGGAGAGAGAGGGAGATTGATGTTTGTGGGTTTCTCTCTCTTTTTTCTATATTTATCTATCTATATCTGTCTATAATATAATTGTAGTTTAGTAAGGCTAACAAAAGATGAAGAAGAAGAATTTAAGAAGAGAAAAGGACTAGCTAACTAGCAAGCTCTACATTTCATTTCTTCATACTACTCCAGAGCTAGTAGTAAATTAAGACGACACACTCGCTCGCTCGCTCGCTCATTCTCTGCCTACAATTAATTAATTAATTAATTAATTCCTACTCTATTACTCAGATCAGGTATGAACTCGATCAACCTCATTCTTTAACTTCCTATATATATATATATATACATGTTTCTCTAATTCTCTCTAATTTAATAAATTATTATTATTGTTGTGATCAAGCTATGCAGCCTTGTAGTAGAGAAATGCAAGCAATGAATTCAATATTGAATCATCATCAGCAGCAGCAGTCACAAATGGCTAATTCCCTTCATCAACAGGACCCGCAGCAACAGATTCAGTCTCACGGCTTTGATCCGACGTCGTCTCACGACGACTTCCTCGACCAAATGCTCTCCTCTCTTCCTTCCTGTACCAGCTGGCCGCCTTCGGACCTCTCATCCTCCGCTCAAAACCCTAACAACAAGTCCCTCCCTTGGGAACCCAACCTTAACATGTGTCCCCCTAGCTTCGACGATCAGTCCGTTATGCTCGCTTCCAAGCTCCGCCACCACCAGATCAGCAGCGGAGGACCTACTTCCCCGGCAGCCAAGGTGCTGATGCTTCAGCAGCAGTTGATGTTGTCCAGAGGCCTCTCCGGTGGTCTCCCTTCTCCCACGGGTGATTCCGGGGCCGGAGATTCTGGACTCTTGCCCTTGCCTCTCAGTTTAAGCAGCAGCGACGATACTATTGACGGTTCCTCTTTCAAATCTCTGAATCCGGTGAGTTATTGTAGAATTCATTACAATTTTATGTTTGTTAGAAATGAGGTTGATGATGTGAATCGCACCTCAATTTCCAATCAATTTTGGGACAAATCAGACACTCCCAATGTATAGCGTTCAGGGAATATAATTATATATCCCACGGTGATTTGTATATATACAGGGAGGAGATGGATCAGTTCAAGCATTATATAACGGATTCGCCGGATCTCTGCATGCTTCTTCTCAGACATCCAACCAAGCCCAGCATTTCCATCATCCTCAGGTAATTAATATCCTTATATATATACTATACTATATAATTATGTATTTATACGTCTGATTAAATTAATCAATAAATCGGTTGACTTTTTACTATGAAATGCATAGGGAGGAGGGACTATGCAGGCGCAGAATTATAGAACTCCCGTTGGGGGAATGAACCAAGCACCGGCGAGTGGTGGCTCCGGAGGTGGTGCGGCGGCGCAGCCGAGACAGAGGGTGAGAGCTCGGAGAGGACAGGCTACTGACCCACACAGCATAGCTGAAAGGGTACGCACCCACCAAACAATTCGTCTGTTTTTTAATCAAGCTATTTAATTAATATTGTATTGTATTATTAGTATTTGCTTAATAGTAATTGTTTGGATGATGTTAAAATTGGGTGGTGTTGGTTTTGTTGTAAACTGGAATGTGGCAGTTACGGAGAGAGAGAATCGCAGATAGAATGAAATCTCTGCAGGAACTAGTCCCCAATGCCAATAAGGTACGGTACAACTACTCCTAATTACTAGTAGCAATATATATTTCTACATCATGCTTAATAACTAGATCTTGTGGCCTGTTTACTACATTTGAATGAATTTGAATTTCACTGAATAAATTATTCAAATAGTTTGTTTTTTTTTGTTTTTAAATTTTGAATGTATTTAAATGTGTATAAACGATTCATTCAAAAAATTATGACCGGATTAATAAATATTATTTAATGATATTTTTACTTACCTATTACATTTAATATCTATATTTTGTTTTACTATTGTAAACAAATTTATTATGTACAATTTTTTTAAAAAAATTTTTTTTATAACAAATTGGTCAATAACTAATTTTATGAATGTCGTAGTCTTTTGTTTTGGTTTCATGGATAGATAGAATGTTATTAAAAAAAATGTCTTTATTCCTAAAAATATATTACTAATAGCATATTCCATCAAATATTGATATAGCACAAGTTTGTATTTAATTTTTCTTAGATAATATTGTTTATTTATACTTATATAATAAATTTGTTCATAATAATTCAGAAGATTAAATTAAGAAAATACATGTATGTTTTAAACAAATAATTATCAAACACATCATTTTATTTTATATTCGGATTTTTTACTTCATACAACTCATTCAGAGTCTCTTATACATCCAAAACTTTTCATTCATTTTTATCAATAATTATCTTAGTTAAATTTGAGAATTTACTCATCATTACTCTATTTATTGCTCAGATTTAGGCGTGCAATAACTATTTAAGTAATTTTCAGTTCAAAATGTATGAAATGAATTAGTCCATATGTTAGGGATTCATAAATGAAGTATGGAGTTATACTAGTAATAATTTTAGTGTAACTGCTGTAAACTGAACTAAATTAATTAAATAGTAGCAGTTTGCGGTCTGGATTATTGGTGAGAAGGTACGTGTAAAGTGGAGAGGAAAGAAAGGAAGAAGAAATGCAATAGAAAAGTGAGCTAGTTTAGATGATAAAGAACAGTGTGTGTCTCTATATATATATAATTATTCATATACATAATCATTGATAGTTACATGAGGTGTACTCTAGTTTTGTGTTTATATTGAACAATACTAATATATGAGGTTGGTTAATATGAAATTAATTTTGATTAATTGACTAATAACAGTGTCAATATACAGGTCAGGTGATTTCTTTCTGTACGTATAGCAATGTATTGATTAATTGATCAATTTATTATAAAATTAATTTCATGATAATTGAATTCTTAATACATACTAGTTAGCTAGAAAATGATTTAATTATTTTTATTTTGAATACTAATATTTAAATGTTAGAGATGAGATATGGTATGATTCTAATTATTAAATACTATATAGGAGTAATATGGAGTATATATAATTATTTTGGAAACAATACCAAATAATATTACTTACTGATTGATAATGTAATGCGGGTGGCTGTGGAATGACAGACAGACAAGGCTTCAATGCTAGATGAGATCATCGACTATGTCAAATTCCTCCAGCTCCAAGTCAAAGTACTCATCTCTCTCTCTCTCTCTCTCTCTCTCTATATATATATATATATATATATATATATATATATATATTATTCTGCATTGTTTTGATATTAAATCAGTGACAGAGGATTCAATTAATATACTTATGGTTTAATAAAGTTTATGGGGAGAAGTAATATTTTATTGGTCGTGGTGGTAGTGTATATAATGGTGTTAATTATTTACAAATGAGTAGTAGTTCCGTTTGTTTTTTTTGGGTTTGTATTAAAATTCCATAGAAATAATAATTAATACTATAACTGTAATGTGGGTTGGTACTTGTTGGATCAGGTTCTGAGTATGAGCAGACTTGGTGGAGCTGCAGCTGTTGCTCCTGTTGTCGCTGATATCTCCTCTGAGGTATTACACTACTACTACTACTTTTACTTTAGGTATTCGTTATCATGAATTTTATAATAAATTAATTAATTAATTAATACAATATTAATATATTAAAAAAATTATTTTTTACCTGTATATTGATATTGTATTGATCAATTGATTAAAGTTAACTTCACGTTAACCACTCCCCTACGTCCCTACTTTAATTTTATATGGAGTGCTACATAAATGGATCCCTAACTCTTTTTCTTACTCTCTCATTTCCAAATAATTAATAGTTTTATTCCTCAATTTTTTAACTTTAATTTTTTTATTGACAATAATATAAAAATAAAATAATATTCTTAAATTTGCTATCATATTTCATAATTATATCACCACTGCACTATAATAGAGAATTACTCCCTTCGTTCCTTAATATAAGTCGTTTTAGGGAAATATTTTTGTTCCTTAATATAAGTCGTTTTAGAATTTCAAGTAAACATTAATTGCTTAGTTTCCAATATTACCCCAAGTATTAAATGTAACTTTAGTTTTTTCACTATTTTCTGTTCAATAAATAACAATATCTTCTTTCAATATAAGGGCAAAATAGACAATTGATATTATAGTTAATACTATATAATTATTTTTTTAATATTTATGCATAACTCTAAAACGACATATATTAAGAAACGGAGAACGGTGGGAGTAACAACTTGATTCCTTTGTGCGAAGGGAGGGACTACTATTTAGTTACTTTGTGATAATAGTATAATTAAAGGCAGTGGATATCAATATTAGTATTACAAATGAACTCCTGAATACGTACTGGATGGGCACATGCTCACTCATACAAATTTGAGTTGACTCTAGGGGAAGGTGAGGGTGAACGAGCAATTAGATTTAGCAGCATTTATAATTATAATTAAAATTAATAAAAAATAATAATAATCTGAATCATATAAATATATGTATATATACATATATAGATAGATTCTACACACAAGAACGTATATTTTGATTATGTAATATATAAAATATTAACTATTGGGATCCTGAAAGTTAAGAAAGAGACGAGAAGTAGTTATCTATCTAGATAGAGCTAGGAACAGAAACGAGAGAAAGAAGTGTGAAATTAATTCTAAACCAAACACAAAACGACACAAACAAAAAGACAAGGAGCACGCGTACGTGCCCCACTCCACCCCACCCCACCCCACCCAGATACTCTTTTTCCCACAATTCCATTACCCTTTCTCCCTCTTTCTCTATCTATCAATGTAAACATACATTATATATATATATATAATTTTATTTTGTCTTGTAGGGAGGCGGCGACTGTATTCAACCAAATGCTACTGCTGCCGGTGGGCCTGGAGTAGGACGGCCCTCTAACGGAACACAAACGGCGGCCTCCTCCTCTTCAAACAACAACGACAGCATGACGGTTACGGAGCACCAAGTGGCCAAGCTCATGGAGGAAGACATGGGCTCCGCCATGCAGTACTTACAAGGCAAGGGTCTCTGCCTCATGCCTATATCCCTCGCCACCGCCATCTCCACCGCCACCTGCCACCCCTCCCCTTCCACCAGGTCCCACCTCAACAACACACTACTCCCCGGTGGCCCCACCTCACCCAGCTTGTCTGTTTTGTCCGTCCAATCTGCCACCATGGGTAACGTCGTTGCTGACTCCTCCGTCAAAGATACTACCTCCGTTTCAAAGCCCTGATTCACGGCGTTGACTCCTCCACCGACATCCTTTTTTCAACTTTCTTAAAAGACTTGTCTGCCAAGTCTACCAAAATAAGGGGTCCCTCGCCTTGCTTTTCACGACGCCGTATTTAGGTAGACTTGTCTTATAATAACAACAACAAAAAAGAAGATAATAAAGCTAGCTAGCTAACAAACACCACCCGACGGACTACTATCCTTTTTAATTTTTTTCCCATTATCCTTTGCCTTCTTATTTTCTTTTTCCGTTGTTTAATTTAAATGAATTAATGTTTTTAATGGAAGAGTTTGATATAATCTTAGAGTAGATTGATATTTAATACTAATTTCTCTATAATTAAACAAAGTAGGAAAATTATGGACCAAAAGATGCATGTGTACCCACCTACCCTTCGCTTCTTTTTCCCGTCTTGTTTGGTTACGACTTCTCCTTTTTTCTTTCTCATGTCTTGCTTCTTTATCTTTTTTGTACTCACTTTATACGTAATTTATAAAATAATATAGATATTTGTTATCTGAAGAGGAGCTCATTTGACTTTTAAAGAAATATGAACCATCACATCATAAATTAACGAGTGTGTGGGAGTATTATTTAGTTTCATATCAACGCTTCACTTTTGTTTCTTTCCTGTCAAACAAAGAGAAAAAGATGCGAGTTAGTTGTTTGAGAATGGAAACTTTTATCGAATATTATATATACGGCGAGGATCTCTCACGGACCAATTCTTTAACGGACTGGTCTATCCTTAAACCGGCCTCATTATATATATATATATATATATATATATATATATGAAAATTAATTCATAAACAACGTTATAAGGATAAGATTATCTTTACAATAAATCTCAGTCTATCCATGGATCGAATAGTAAAAAAGACCTTCAAAATACTCCTGTCAAGTCGTAATTTAATAATGCAGACGTTAAGTATGAATTTTTGATTAGCCCATCCGCAGAACAAAATTACGAACCCCGAGTCTATTAATGATATAAACGGCGTTGTTTTAAAGAACTAAACAGCGGAATGCTATATTCTAAATCGACTGGACGCCTTTATTCCTTCTTCACCAGACTCTGAGTGTTAATACTATAGAGTCTGCTGACTTTACCGCAAAGCTTGTTGAATCCATACAAGGAATTTTAAAAAAATAATTTCATCCACAGTTTAATACTGCGAAGTCTGCTGGGATTTAAAAAAAATTGTCATTCGATTCTGCTCTATAGTTTTGCTCCTACTTTACGATTTTAAATATCTTATTCTACAATTTTGCTCCTACGATTTTAAATACTTTGTTATATGATTTTGTTCATACTCTACGATTTTACTTCTACTCTATGATTTTGGGAATAACATATTATAATTGAGATTAATACACTTCAAACATAAATTTATTAAAATGATGTTAAATACAGCCACAACTTAGAATATAACACCCAGAGTCTGCAAATTAAAGTCGCATAGGTAGTACACATGTGAGAAAAAAAGAAAGTCGTCTATTCGATATAGAATATAACACCCTCAGAATCTGCCTGAAGTTTAATTTTGCGGACTGTTGAATAAGCGCAAAACGGTAGCGTTCGCAATTTTATTTTGCGAACAGACAAGGGAAGTCGTTAAGGTGTTCAAAATGGCAAGACATATAAATGAATGGAAATAATTAAAATGTCGATAAATTTATACCGAAATCTAAACAATAAAATAAAAAAATTTAAAATAAAACCCTTTCTAATTTATATTTGACCCAAAATTTGAAAGTAATATAAAAGTCTAAATAATAAAATAAAATAAAATTCTTTTTAATTTCTACCCATCTTATCTCATTTGTTTGTTGTCTTTTATAACAAGACTATTACGTTCATATTAAGATTTTTGAGGCGAATGAAAAATTGTGAGTTGTTGGAAATTGGGACACTCAGTCGTGTCTCTCATACATCCAGCATATCATATTACAACACAACACATGATGTTTTTAACACATTAATTCCTATATCAGTATTATTTTAATAAAAATAACAATAAACCAATTAAGATTATTCTATTCTTTTCAGTTTGTTTATTAACGTAACGGATTAATTGCATCATGGGATTTTAGCTGAATGAATGAGTAATAATCACAAACAAATATAACTACCAAACTCCACAATCACAGTTTAAATTATTACAAAAAATAAAAAGCTACTAGTACATTATCGATGTCCTCATTGTCCAAACGTGGATATCAATTAGTAGGAATATCAACATGCTCTATACTAACTAGATTCAAACACCAACAATTTCATTCGTTACTTGGTTCTCAACTTTATTACTTCGGCTGTATCAAGAGAAACAAGTAAATATTTTGTTGCAACTTATCCACCCGGGGAAGGGAAGGGAAGGGAGGTTTTCTCATATAATATCAGCAAGTAGGAGTGTCCAGTTGTGCCTTATTTCACCAAGGCACACATTTTGAAACATTAATTCTATTAGTAGCAACAATACATCCACACGACTTGTGGAACAAGGCAACTAATGAATGCAAAGCACCCTCAGCTAAACAAGAATAATAAATTTCACAATCATAAAACATATATAAATCTCAACCATCAATGAGGTTTAGATGATTTTACCAGCAGCTAATGAAAGAAAACTAGGCTGACCAATACCAATTCCCCCACACCCAGAAACAGAAGATGCATCAATCCAAATATAAGACTAGTATAACGAATCATGGATAGTCCTGCTGCAAGAATATGCTGTTTTGGGCCTTTTGGTATATGTGAACAGCATCTATTAGACAGGAACAAGAAAATAAGTACAGGCAACCATTAACTAGTTATAAGAGGTGCATGAAACATCAATTTCAATCACCTCCGCACACAATTTTTCCTTCAAAAGGTTGTCTCATTCACTAGTATCATTTAAACATAACAAAACATTAAATTAAATACTCATACTAATAACTACCCTAATAATATCTAACCTACATAAAGTCAAATACAATAATAATCATTTATAATACAATCTCATTACCATTACAAGCCCAATAATATACAGAATCCCTGTTTCCCTAATCTCCTTGCTCCCCATTGCGTTGCCTTAAAAAGAAATGATTCCAAACTTCCATGAGACTTCTCCAAATGGAAGTATTAATCAGCTAGATATGCTAATATGATGAATATTGCACTGGCAGGCATCAACAACGAGATGTAACGTCGGTTTTAAAAGAAATATTTAATGCATATATTCATGTATTGGGTCAAATATAGTCTTTACTTTTTCTTTAACATACATATATAACCATGTTAAACTAGTCAAAGCATGAAAAATATGGTCCACGACTGATGCACGACGATTCCGGTGAGAAATTTGACAGTGAAACAGAGAGAAAGAGTATTGTGAATTTAATAAACTTTTGAGACTGTGAATTTTTAAATTTCGGGCCAACTTTGCAAAAGGGTAGAATTTAGAGGGTTAGTTTAGTAGTTAACCCTAACACAAAAGGGCTCATAAACAGAAAACATTTGAGGAATCAAGGAAAGACAATCTAATAAATCATCCAATCTCATTCTCACAACCTACCTTTTTCATAGCTTCATCTTTGAAGTTTTAACCAAAGAACAGTTAAAATCCGTATTTATAAATAAATTTAGAAAAATCATTTTAAAATTAATGATAGAATTACAATATAGCTATTTCTTTAGCATTATAAATCTTTCCGGTGCAACATAAAAAAGGCCCAATTGTACTTGCTCAATACATTTTCACGTTTCTATCTTCTAATATTTGACAATATTTTTTCTTAATATCACTCTAAGTTCCCATATTCCTCAACTTTTAAAAGCACTTATAGTTATTTCTTTAGCATTATAAATCTTTCCAGAGTAACATAAAAAAGGCCAAATTGTATTTGCTCAATACATTTTCAAGTTTCTATCTTCTAGTATTTGACAATATTTTTTCTTCATATCACTCTAAGTTCCCATATTCCTCAACTTTTAAAAGCATTTCTTTCTAAAGACACCTTTAAAGGATAAAACATATAATTTTGACATTTTTACCAATTCGCTACCATTTGACGAATTTTGCCCTATTCAAAATTTCTACTTCTAGATCTACATCAATGGTTTGTCTACAAAGTATACCTCTATTTCATATATAATAAGTAAACCAATGCACCTATAATAAAGTACACGTTAAGAAAAAATTATAGTTGTGCGGACTAATAACACTCGATGAAGAGTGTGTTGTGGTATTTTTTGACTCGATTTAAAAATAGGAAAATTTTAGTTTACACACAGGTTCATATTTAAGAGATTCAACGAACACGGACTAGAATCTTCAAGCACAATCTCCAATCTAGGATCATGAAATATCTTTTCAATATACAACACTAATTAACATAGAAAAGGAAACGCAATGACAATGGAAAATGGAAAGTGTGTCACAAGCATGGCAGCCATCTAGAAATCCTTGATCTCACTTAAAAAAAATTGTGAATTTCAATGCAAGAGTCACCTACTAAATTATAAGCGTGATCGACCAAAGATTTCACTTCCCTCTTCCTCAGGGGCCAAGCTCTACACCACTGTCAAAATTGATAAACCAAACCTAATGAGGCCACAAATAACTTCTAATGCACCACAACCAACGCTTTTTTACATAACCAAAAACAGTTTCATCAACAAAAAGTTCTCAACCAATAATCAAAAATAGTATATCAATTTTGAGCAATCACACAAAATAAACTATCAGACTGATATACCCACATCCGGTATACAACAGCCAATGCTTCAATAAACAGAACAAAACAAGAATTGACATAACCTCAATGATCCAGATCCTAACATAGATATGCAATATTAAATCAATTAGAGAGTTTGAATGGAAGTGACAACGGACCTCTCCTGGACTCATTATCATCCAATAGCCGCTTAACTCTCTTGGTAGCACAATACTGTCTATCAAAATGCTTCACCTTCAAATCAAAAATAAAAACAAAACATAATTCTTGGAAAACTAAAACCGATGTAAATTGGCGAGTACGAGACCATGATTCAATTTAATAAACCTACCCAAGTAGGTCTGCAATGTCTGACATATTCATTCCTAGGGTTTTTACATTGTACAGGGTACAGCAACCCAACTGATGCAATTTCTGTGGGTTTCTTATCCGACTCTCTCTCCAAACAAGCGTAAAATGCGTCTCGAGCCTGGTGGGTTCGCAGAATTCAAAGATTACACAATCATATAGAAATATCACCGAGTGTTTGGTTAAATGAAGATGAAGTACCTTGTAACAAGCTTGTCTAGCTTCTGATAGGACGTCCTTACGAACTTTGTCAGAGATTTTTGAAGCGTAAGCTTCCATTGCCATGCGCTACAATTACAAACAGATTGATTGTATAGAGGAAGAGAGAGACCGATATTTCAGTTCTTTCTCGAACTACAAGAAGTAACAATGGTGATTGATGAGTGTGTCAAGTGGAATACGACTGATTTCAACTGGGTTAAAAGGTCTATTGGGCCTGCAAAATATTTATGTGTATAACGTAAATTTGGGCTGAAATTTGTGGGACAAATGTTGTGTTTAATATTTTTACTTTATAAATACATATTTAGTTTTCGTGGCACATGTGTTCCATGTGTAATTAGCGTAAGTATATAAAAAAAATGATAATTTTTTTAAATTGGCTAACAAGTAAAAAAAAATTAAGTAGTACTAAATTGTAATAAAATTAAATTTGTAAGAGTAAAAATAAAAAATAAATAAATTGTGACACAATCTCAAGTAAGGCTATAAATGAACCAAACAGTTCAAGTTTGATTCGTATTCGCTCGACTAAAAGTTCAATTCAAGTTCAAATATGAACAAATTTTAAAGTTCGAAAAATTAATTGAACCTCTTCAAATTGTAATTTTTAATTGATACTCGGATTATATTCGTTCGAAATGTTACTCGATTTGAGATGATACTCGACTCGATAGCTAAACGAACCTTAATCAAACCTTATTTCATGCTCTAAATTTTATAATAATAAATATGAACAATTCAATATTCGACTCATTTACACCTCCAGTCTTGATAGAACGATTATTTGCATTGCTCTCCTTTAATAAAATAGTTTCCTTTCTTTTCTTTGCTTTCTTGCACACAAACATATAATTTCTTTAATGAAATTTTTTAATTATAATTGAGAAAAAATAATACTAGCTCTATTTATAAAAAAGAGTTTCATTTATACAATTTGTAAATTTTAAATATATATTTTTTTGAGTGCTCACACTTAACTTTTTTTAATATTTAGTAAAAAAAGTGATTGTATAGTAATTCACTCAAAATTTGAGTGAAAAATTTGAGGACATTTGTCTTTTTATTCTAATCAAAAATAAAAATTAATCTATACTATATATAATAAGTGAAACAACTCGGGTCAAACTTTGAGTTAGGAATAAATTGTTGGTCAATTTTCAAGTTCAAATCGAATCAAATCCATCAAAATAAGATTTTAAACTACTGACTCAATACTATATTCTTTAGCAATAGTTTATTCTTTGGTCATCTTAGCTAACTTCACGCTCATCCAAAAGATAATTACTTGAAGATACTATTGTTAATAATTTAATTTCTTATACACATACAATTTTTTTCTATATATTTCGACGTGACACTGGGGTGTTAGAGCATTAACAACAGTTTCCCTAATCAACTCTCTATCCCCAATTTTAAAGAATACATCAACAAATCATTATTCAATATTTTTCTTATATTTATTTGACTCTCTATTTTAATCCCTATATATAATTTTACTCATCAGTGTGAGAGAGTCAAAAGATCATTCTATATATATACCAATTGACATTTCACACCCTCATTTAAGTGGATAACTCATCAATCATACACATCTTGACATTTTTTTACTAGTTCATTTTTAAATTATAAACTTAATATTGACTTATTTTTTAAAAATTAATTTCAAATGTATTCAAATTTAAAATTAAATATTATAAAAGTACTATTAATTATAAAATTTATTATTTTCAAAATTTAAATGAATTCTATTAAATTTAAAAATATCACAAATTAATTTTTTAAAAGTTAATATTGATCTTATGTACATTTGCAACTACAATTCATTCAATAATCACTACATAAATTACTTAAAATTTAAAATAAAAATTATTTTACAGTAGAATATAATTGATAAATTATACTCTCTCTTCTATAAATTATATGATTATTATTAATTTGATGTTTTGACTGTTGAAACTTTAAAATTTAAAATTTCATTATTTACATAATCAATATAAGGAACTTGTTGGGTAAATAGTAAAAAATTGAATCCTTATTTTGTAGAATGATCCAATAACACTGCAGGGTAGAAATAAATATAAGGAAACTATTGTAAATGCTCTTACGATAAGGAGAACAACAAAAAAGTTAATTGATTTAACTTTTTTTTGTTTGGTCATAAATTAATTGATACAAGAAATGTATATACTTTTTTTGAGTTATTTATGAAAATAAACTCGAAAAACTTTAACCAAAAATTAAAGCATATTCATCATCTAAAAACTTGATTTTTTTAGTTGATCATGAGTTGATTAAATAAATTAATATTATTTCTCGAGTTATTTATAAAAATAAACTCTAAAAAATTTAATTTATTCAAAAACTAAACCATAATTATTAGATTAAAAACTCATATTATCTCGTCCGACAATAATATATATATATATATATATATATATATATATATATATATATATATATATATATATATATATATATATATTGTGTAATTTAATTATATAATGACGTATTGACGAATTTCGGGTTTCAAACCTCTCAGAAACATTCGTGTCATTTGCTCCTCATTATCCATCAAATGGGATGTAAACTAGGATAACTCTACAAACTTGGCCTTGTATTGCGATACAGTCATATTGTTCTGTTCCAGTTTGATGAATTACACTTCCTTCATATGGCAGATACTTTCTGGAAAATACTTGTCGTTGATCAATTCTTGTAACTTCTCCCAAAACATCTTAAGTGCGAAAAGATGAGTGTGTTGTACAGATTCCCACCAATAATCTGCCTCTTCACGCAGCATAAAGGTAGTGAAGGAAACATTCTGCTCCTCTGTGCATCCCAAGACATCAAATAATTTGGTGATCTGCTTAATCCATGCTTCTGCCTTAAGTGGCTCTGACTTTTTCAAAAACTTCGGCGGTTCCAACTCCTTGAATTACTTAGCAGTGACCAGCCGTGAGTTGTCATTCATTTGCATTTTGAACACTCTCGTTTGGTGTTGCATGAATTATAGAAAGCTTCTAAACATTCCATAGTTCACCATTTAGTCGGTGTTGTTGTTTATACGAGGATTATTGCCTTCCTGATGCACATTATCCTGATTATTGATTGACGGTGTCTCAATGGTCTCATATGCTCCATTGTTTATCTCAAAATTTTTAGATGTCATTATCAAATACTGCCATAAAATATGGGTTAATTAAAGAAATTGACATGCCACATATTATCCCTATATTTCGACCGACCAATTAAATAACAAATAAGCTTAGGTAGGACACACTAGCGAATGATTTACTCGTCTCTCCCCTTCTAGTTCTAATCCCAGATCTCCACTAGAGATCATATCCCTAAGCTCTGATACCAACTGTGACACCCCCAAAATAGGTCCACACAACCCATATCAGTTGCCAAATACATGGTACAGAATTCAAATATAACTTTATTTATACAACTGTCGTGCAAAATACTACAACACATAAGTTGTGAGTTTTAATACAAATATTGTCTCGTAGACAATATTAAAACTCAAATAAAATTCTCATTACAATTATTGTCGCACTATTTTATAAAATAGTGATGACTACTATAAGAATCATCTTGGACCATTACTCCACTCCCTGACTAGTTTCAGCTACATTATCGCCTCCTGAGAAGAACAATGAAACCAAAAGAAAATAGTGAGCTCAACTAACCCATTAAAAAATATTATGACTAAGATACTGAATAACAAATTATCATTAGTCCTCAATAGAGAAAAATCTAATAGGATACAATAGACAACAAGTGTTAGATCAACAACTGCAGCGAAAATAGCAATCCATTAGAAGAGTCAAGTAGGGCATGATGTATATTATCTTCTTTGATTTAAAAGTCCATCATCAATATTTTATCTATGTAACACGAATCAATAATCATTTCAAATCAACGAATTATTCATGTACTACGGGCCAAGAATATTCGTATTTATCACCAGTGGTCATGATCATGCCAAACAACTGTCCATCTATGCACTACAGGCCAAATATGACTTTCACCACATCATCTGTCTGTAACATTACATGTCATGATTATACAAATACACAATTCCTGGTCATAATCATACCAATCAACAATCTATCTATGCACTACGGGACAAATATGACGTTTGACACAATATAAGCATGAGGATGATGACAATTGTGACGCCCCCAAAATAGGTATACATCACCCATTCTGAGTCGCCAAATACATGGTACAGAAATAAATACAACTTCAGTAATACAATTGTCGTGCAGAATACGACAACACATATACTGTGAGTTTGAATACAAATATTGTCTATTAGAGAGTATACAAACTCAAAAGCAGTCCTCATTACAATTATCACACTATTTCACAGAATAGTAAGGACTACTAATGCAACCATCTGGACCGTGAATCCATTCCCCGACTAGTCCCAGCTATATTCTCATTTCTTGAAGAGAACAGTGAAAGAAAGGGTGAGCTCAACTAGCCCAGTAAAAAATATTATGACTAAGATAATGTACAGCAAATTATCATTAGTCTTAAACAGGAAAAAATCTGATAAAATATAATAGACAACAAGTTTTAGATCAACAAATGCAGCGAAAAAAAATAATAATCCATTAGAAGAGTCAAGTAGAGCATAAAACCTACTATCTTCTATGATTTAAAAGATTTATCATCAATTTTATTGCTGAGATTCAGCTTAATAAATAATCCACATCATCGAATCATCCCTGCACTACGGGCCAAAGATAATCGTGTTTTCATCAACGATCATGATCATGCCATAAAATAATTCATCTTTACACCCTTGGGCGAAGAGAATCCATGGTCATAATCATACCAAAAATTGTTCATCAATGCACTACGGGCCAATGAGGACTTTTACCACATCATTTGTAACATTACAGTCATGATTATACCGAATAATCCCTTATCATAATCATACCAAGTCCATCTATGCACTGCAGACCACAGATGACTTTCAACAGAATATAAATATGAGGATGATGACAATGATATAATAATTCAATTAAACAAGTTCAAGGATAAATTTTAAATATTTATAATTTAATTTATCTAGAAATCAATAACGTCCAAATTGTCAACATAATACTACTTTGTGGAGTAAAATTCAAGAATAATACTCAGTTGGTCATGTTCATCTCAACATCTGTTCATCTTTGCACTACGGGCCAAAGATATTCATCAGGTAATCATTTATCTTTACATTACAGGCCAAAGATATTCAGTAATATCATCATTTAGGACTGAGGATGATGAAAAATATTTTAAAGAAAACGAATTCAGTGAGATAAAAGAACAAATATTAGGGATTCGTATTACAATTTATTCAAGTTCAATAATACTCCGAAATAACCAATTTCAAAGCAGAATTCAAAAATAATGATCAAAACATAGATACAATCAAAGATACTAACCATTATAGCCATCTTGGATAAAAAGAAAAAAAATTCATGTTTCGATGAATAGTACCGTATTCGTGAATAGTGTCGTATACGTGAATAGTGCCGTATACGTGAATAGTAATTCCGACACAAAAAGTTCCAAATTTGATAAAAAGTTTAAACCAATATTTCGGCATGATATTGAAAGAAATAATATTATTTACGAAGAAAATAACATGCCTTACCTCAGAATAACCGTACTTCTGACAGAATTTCGAATATAGTACTGACAGAAACTTGCACTGAATAGCAACTTTCAAGGTATCAAAATACTCACAAAATATGCTCGAGAATATAGAGAGAGAAAGAGAGAAAACTTATGAATTCTGGTGTGATTTTCAATTCTAACTTAGCCCTCTATTTATAGAAAAATGTTAGCACGCCGAAGCAGACTTGACCTGCAACCTGATGACTTTACCTGCTACTATTGCCACCCGCTACTATTGCTACCCACTACATTTGAAATAAAATTCAGCACATTTCTTCACCAACCACAAGTGGGGCCCACTCAATTCTAGAATTTTCTATCAAAATCATTTATAAACCTAATTTTCGAATCAGTCACCTCTTAAAATTCATAACAAATCATACGTTCATTTTTAACGGTTCAAAATTTGTGGACATATACTCAACTTATATATGTATAACATATCTAAAAATCACAACGATCCAACGGTCGGATTAAAAATTATAACTCACGCAATATATCTGAAAAATACTGATTTGATTTTTAATACCTCCATTCCGATAGAAATACTGATAAAACACCTCAACATTAATTCCTTCAATAATAACCACATAAATAAATTCATCATTTATATCCACATCAAAAAAATATTTTCTTATCATATAAATCAATAATTAATTATTCACAAATAATATTACAGAATCACAATTATGACAACCAGGCCGTTCCCAGGAAAGAGGGGGCTTTCCAATAAGGATTTCTCCTTACTGGCGCGCAATTAGGTGACCAAACCTCTCCTTAGACAGAACTTTCTAGACATTGCCAATAATGCTATCTAATAATATTATTCAAATAATATGAATTATTGATCTGATAATGAGAAATATTGTGCAGTAACAATTATTAAAATAATAATAATATAAAATATCAACGCAGCAATTATTGAATCAATAAAATAAAATATTGAACAGTAACTAGTATAACAATTATTGAGTAGTGCCTTCTTACGTAAGGATCAATAATTCAAAAATATTATACAAAACTGTGTGTTACTATGCAACTACGCGTATTACTGTATTTTAACCACCGAGTATTCTAACAGTGTTAACGGTAACAACTACGCCGTTATTTATAAAAATTCAAATTTGTCGTTATCTTCATCCGACCATTTTTCGTTATGGGGCCCACAAATAGCTACGCCGTCGTACGAATATTTCCCGACAGAAAGAATATTTCATGACCAAACGAATATTCCTCGACAACAATGAGTATTTTATAACCACTTGTTTATTTTGCAAAATTTGCGCATTTTACCTATAACCAAAATATTATATAAAATTAACACCTTATTATTCACAATAATAATTAGAAAAAATTTGATTTTATTCATTAATAAGTTGGGGTCTTACAACTCCCCTCCTTATGAAATTTCGTTCCCAAAATTTACGTACGTACCTAATATACCGAACAGATGGGGATACCTCATCAGATTCTAACTCTTGAGGTATAACCTTTGAGTGTAGAATATATTCCTTCTTATCCAAGATTTTAACATGTATCTCCTTATACGTTAAATCATCCGCTACCTCGTCCGATTCTTAATCAATAATGTGGTTCGGATTATCCATATATTTACGTAACATCGATACGAAATAAACGTTATGAACACGCGACATACTTGGCACTTAAAACGAGTCTATAGGTCACAGTTTCTACTCGATTGAGGATTTCAAATAGACCAATAAAATCGAGGGTTGAGATTTCCTCTTTTCATCGACTCTTGCTCCTAGAATAACGCTTTCTTGAACCTTTTTCTTTACATTCATCAGCTCTGAGTCTGTAGCTTGAGCGGCTTTAACTTTATCGATTTAAAGTCGGTTCTAATCGTATATTTGCTATCTTCACATAGGTTCGTATATTCACACTCGTAAATGCATACGATCTTCTACTCAACGCGTCAGCTACCACGTTCACTTTTTTCACGATGGTATTAAATGGTATAATCGTAATCTTCAACAGCTCGAGCCAACGTCTTCAGCGCATAATACGTTCGTTTTAGGTGAAGAAATATTTTAAGGGTTTTAGAAATGGGTTTTATACTGGGGTCAAATTTAAACGTTGAGCGCAAGTAGGAGAAATAAAAGAATATGTAGAACCGGTATTGAATAGGTCCATTTCACCCAACCTATTCTGAGTCGCCAAATACATGGTACAGAAAATAACTACAACTTTATTACAACAATTGTCGTGCAAAATACAACACATATGTTGTGAGTTTGGATACAAATATATACCAAATGTGACTCATGTCCCAACCGTGGACATCACTTCACAATGACATCTTACATAAAGGTATAGTCAATAACTGTTTTAGAAATTAGAATCTTTGAGAAGTGCTTAAGGAAACCTTCGTACATGGGAGGTCATGCTTCTAGGTTATGATAGATATCATATGACCACAGAATTATCCTTGGTTGACCCAATAGACCGCAAAGAAAAACGAGAAGATTACTATCATATTCTTCCAAATGGCGAGTCTTCTCTTGACTTATCATTATCTCTATTGTCTCTAATTGAGAATTATACTTCAAACAAACACCAAGATTATATAGGTAGTGCTCGTAAATATACTCATCAAGTGGATGAGCACAATCCTGTCTTATGATGACACGAGGTTGTATGTCATTAGACATCTTTTATGATAGTGACAAAACACCCTTCCAACGTTGGGTTCGCCTCACCCTAGTTGATTCACAAAATATAACTACTAAATGATGACCACCGTTCTATTCCCCTGTTACCCCCGCTCGACCCAGCTACGCTCTTATTACCTGAAAGGAATTATGAAGCAAAAGGGTGAGCACAACTAGCTCAGTAAAGAATATCATGACTAAAGATAATTAAATTATCAATAGCCTTCATCAGTAATAAATCAAAGATTTAGAACATATGGTAGATGATAAAAATTTCAACCATAGTTGCAGCGGAACGAGCAATCCATTATAAGAGTCAAATAGACTATAAAGTCTATTATCTTCTCCATGTTAAAAATCCACCAATAATATTTTATCCCTTTAATATCAATCAATAATTATGGTTCACAATTATATGAATAACTCATAATCATAATTGTTGTTCTAAATTCCTCTTCTCACCCAAGACGAAGATAATTTTCATCACCTATCTTTACCTGAAACATCAAAGATCATGGTTACACCAAATCACATTTCCTGCTCATAATCATACTAATAAATTCATCTTTGCACTACGGCAAAAGATATTCGCCAACAGTTCATTTTTGCACTACTGACCAAAGATATTCAACATGTCATCTTTGCACTACGACCAAAGATATTCATCAACAATTCATCTTTACACTACAGGCCAAAGATATTCCTCAACAGTTTATATTTGCGCTACATGCCAAATATATTCATCAACAGTTCATATTTGCACTACAGGCCAACTATATTAATATCTCAAAGAAATATATAATCATTTCAGAATTTATATAAACAATAATTATAACCATGTTGATCATTTCACCTTTGCACTTAAGCTAAAGATATTTAATTATAAATTCAATGGTCGTGATCATACCAGTCAATAATTCAAATTTGCACTACTGGCCAAAGAGAACCCATAGTCACGATCATACCAATAATTTACCCATCTTTACACTCAAGCGAAAGAGAATCTCAACAACAAGGTTATAAAAATGTTATATATGATAATAAAAACAATATGATCAAAACATGGATTTAATTTCAAGAGCAATATTCATAAATCAACGATAATTTGGTCAGAAAAAGAAACTAATTTTTCTGTGAATAGTAACTCGTGAATAGTAACTCGTGAATAGTAACTCATGAATAGTAACTCTGACATGAAAAAGGTAAAAATTCCACAATAAAATCCATACCAATAGTTCGGTATAATGATATTGAAAGAATAATATTTCTTAAGGTTATAAACAATCTATTTAAATTGTCTACACTTTACTAATTAATGCATTTAATCATCATAAAATGTCAACTCTTAAGATTTCATCACCAATAACCAAAACCCTCATCAATAATCTGCATATAACTCATATATGATTCTCAAGCTATAAAATCATATTTTCTATTTTTCTTACTTTACATAACATATTTAATTCATTTACTCATAACTAGACCATTTTCATGAAAAATACCGAATCAGTCCCAAAAACATTTCTTTTCTGGAATTTAGGAGAATATTGTCCCATATTGAATATATATTTTTTCCGGAATTTTTAAAATTCATTTACTATTTTTCATATGGCCAAAACCGCCGAATATTTAGACATTTATCATAAATTGTACTTTTATCCAAAAATTTTGAAATTCACAGAGTATACTGATACTATATAGATATATTTCCAATAAAAATTTTATCAATTTTGAAGTTAACCACAAGGAGTTATAAGCGGTTACTTTTAAAATAGTCTTTTCCCGTAAAATTCATAACTCTTAATATATACATCCAAAAATCACCATTTTTGGACACAATCAATAAAACTCATCAAAATATCATTTCAAGTTTTTTCAAAATTTTTTGAAGGTCGGAAGAAGTATGAACTGAAAAACATAATAACCCTTAAAATTCCTTACCTCAAAAGAGCAGTATTTCTGACTTGAATATTGGACATAACGCTGAGCAACACTCAAGATATCAAAATACTCATAAAAATATACTTGATAATATAGAGAGAAAGAAAATTTATTTCTGGTGTGATTTTTAATTCTAACTTAAGCACCTATTTATAGGAAAATGCTAGAACGCCAAAGGAGACTAAAATAATAAATTAATATTATTTATTCTTTATTTTTTACACACCAACAATCAGCAATCAAAGCATGCCAAGGCTGAAAAAAAATTCCAGCAGCCCACATGTGTTCAACAACCAAAGTGGGTCCCACCCATAAATTAATAAAAATTATTTTATTTTTCAAAACTTCAATAATTCATAGAAAATAGTCCTTTTATCAGAAAATTCGAATCTCACTATTTTTTATAGGAAATTCAATTCTCTACAATTTTGCAGAAGTAATTTTTTTCAAATTCCAAACAGAAATTGACCGAAATCCATAAACGGACGATTTTACAGAATATAATCAAATTTCAGTCAAGAAATGAGGTCCACCGACACACAAAACATGTGTTAATTATTTAATACAATAAAAATACTCTTCCTCCTCATATACTCATATATCCCACATTCATTGTAAATCTATCACCATTATTATATTATTAAATATAATAATAAATTATTTTATCAGAAAAGATAAAATATCATTTTTCAACAATTGTCACTTTAAAAATTTTCTCCATCTATATCCACATAAAATTAAATTTTTTTTCATCATATAAATTAATAATTAATTATTCACAAATAATATTACAGAATCACAGTACTGGCAACCAGGCCGTTCCTAGGAAAGAGGGGGCTTTGCAATAAGGATTTCTCCTTATTGGCGCACAATTAGATGACCAAACCTCTCCTTAGACAGAACTTTCTAGACATTGCCGATAATGCTATCTAATAATATTATTCAAATAATAATATTATTCAAATAATATGAATTATTGATCTGATAATGGAGATGATGTGCAACAACAAATATTGAAATAACAATAATATAAAATATCAACGTAGTAATTATTGAATCAATAAAATAAAATATTGAATAGTAATTACTGTGACAATTATTCAGTAGTGCCTTCTTACGCAAGAATCAATAATTTCAAAAATACTGTGCAATACCGTGTGCTACTGTGCAATAACGTGTATTACTGTATTTTAACCACCGGGTATTCCAACAGTGTTAACGGTAACAACTACGCCGTTAATTATAAAAACTCAATTTTTGTCGTTATCTTCATCCGACCGTTTTTCGTTATGGGGCCCACAAATAGCTGCGCCGTCGTACGAATATTCCCCGATAGAAAGAATATTCCACGACTAACGAATATTCCCCGACAACAATGATTATTTTATAACCACTTATTTATTTTGAAAAATTTTCACATTTCACCCATAACTTTAACTTTTTATCAATTTAACCATTTACTGAATTGTAATTATAAGAAAAATTGAATACTTTTATTTCATAAAATTCGAGGTCTTACAATCTCCCCTCCTTATAAAATTTCGTCCCCGAAATTTACGTACCTGGTATTTCAAAGAGTTGAGAATACATTGTTTTTATTTCAGATTCCATCTTCCCTGTCATCACGATTTCTCCATTGATCATCTCCTGTATTTCAGATATCATTCTAGAATACAGCTTCAAAACAAGGGTTAATTGAATAAATTAACATTTACATAATATCCCGATATTATGACTGACCAACAAATAAGCTTAGGTAGGACACACTAGCGAATGATTTACTCATCTCCCCCCTCTTAGTTATATTTTCCGATCTCCGCCAGAGATCATATCCCTAAGCTTTGATACCAAATGTGACAACCCCAAAATATGTCCATTTCACCCAACCTATTATGAGTCGCCAAATACATGGTACAGAAAATAACTACAACTTTGTTACAACAATTGTCGTGCAAAATATAACAACACATATACTGTGAGTTTGGATACAAATATATACCAAATGTGACTCATGTCCCAACCGTGGACAGCACTTCACAATGACATCTTGCATAAAGGTATAGTCAACAACTGTTTTAGAAATTAGAATCTTTAGAAAGTGCTCAAGGAAACCTTCGTACATGGGAGGCCATGCTTCTAGGTTATGATAGATATCATATGGCCACATAATTATCCTTGGTTGACCCAATAGGCCCCAAAAAAAAAGAGAAGATTACTATCATATTCTTCCCAATGGTGAGTCTTCTCTTGACTTATCATTATCTCTACTGTCTCTAATTGAGAATTATATTTCAAACAAACACCAATATTATATAGGTAGTGCTAATAAATATACTCAGCAAGTGGATGAGCACAATCATGTCTTATGATGACACGAGGTTGTATGTCATTAGACATCTTTTATGATAGTGGCAAAACACCCTTTCAACATTGGGTTCGCCTCACCGTAGTTGATTCACCAAATATAACTACTAAATGATGACCACCGTTCTATTCTCCTGTTACCCCCGCTCGACCCAGCTACGCTCTTATTACCTGAAAGGAATAGTGAAGCAAAAGGGTGAGCACAACTAGCTCAGTAAAAAATATCATGACTAAAGATAATTAAATTATCAATAGCCTTCATCTGTAATAAATTAGAGATTTAGAACATATGGTAGATGATAAAAATTTCAACCATAGTTGCAGCGGAACGAGCAATCCATTAGAAGAGTCAAATGGACTATAAAGTCAATTATCTTCTCCATGTTAAAAATCCACCAACAATATTTTATCCCTGTAATATCAATCAACAATTCTGGTCCACAATTATATGAATAACTCATAATCATAATTGTAGTTCTAAATTCCTCTTCTCATCTAGGACGTAGATAATTTTCATCATCTATCTTTACTTGAAACATCAAAGATCATGGTTACACCAAATCACATTTCCTGCTCATAATCATACAAATAAATTCATCTTTGCACTACGGCCAAAGATATTCGCCAACAGTTCATCTTTGCACTACTGGCCAAAGATATTCAACAACATGTCATCTTTGCACTACGACCAAAGATATGTATCAACAATTCATCTTTGCACTACATGCCAAATATATTCATCAACAGTTCATATTTGCACTACAGACCAAATATATTAATATCTCAAAGAAATATATAATCATTTCAGAATTTATATAAACAATAATTATAACCATGTTGATCATTTCACCTTTGCACTTAAGCTAAATATATTCAATTCTAAATTCAATAGTCATGATCATACTAGTCAACAATTCAACTTTACACTACTGGCCAAAGAGAACTCAAAGTCACGATCATACCAATAATTTACCCATCTTTACACTCAAGCGAAAGAGAATCTCAACATCAAGGTTATAAAAATGTTATATATGATAATAAAAATAATATGATCAAAATATGGATTTAATTTCAAGAGCAATATTCATAAATCAATGATAATTTGGTTAGAAAAAGAAACTAATTTTTCTGTGAATAGTAACTCGTGAATAGTAACTCATGAATAGTAACTCTGACGTGAAAAAAGATAGAAATTACACAATAAAATTTATACCAATATTTCGGTATAATGATATTGAAAGAATAATATTTCTTAAGCTTATAAACAATCTATTTAAATTGTCTACACTTTACTAATTAATGCTTTTAATCATCATAAAATGTCAACTCTTAAGATTTTATCACCAATAACCAAAACCTTCATCAATAATCTGCATATAACTCATATATGATTCTCAAGCCATAAAATCATATTTTCTAATTTTCTTACTTCACATAACATATTTAATTCATTTACTCATAACTAGACCATTTTCATGAAAAATACCAAATCAGTCCCAAAAATATTTATTTTCTGGAATTTAGCAGAATAGTCCCATATTGAACATATATTTTTTCCGAAATTTTTAAAATTCATTTACTATTTTTCATATGGCTAAAACCGCCGAATATTTAGACATTTATCATAAATTGTACTTTTATCCAAAAATTTCGAAATTCACAGAGTATACTAATACTATATAGATATACTTCCAATAAAAATTTCATCAATTTTGGAGTTAACCACAAGGAGTTATAAGCGGTTACTTTTAAAATAGTCTTTTCCCGTAAAATTCATAACTCTTAATATATACATCAAAAAATTACCATTTTTGGACACAATCAATAAAACTCAACAAAATATCATTTTAAATTTTTATCAAAATTTTCTGAAGGTCGGAAGAAGTACGAATTGAAAAATATAATAACCCTTAAAATCTCATACCTCAAAAGAGCAATATTTCTGACTTGAATATTTGATATAACGCTGAGCAACACTCAAGATATCAAAATACTCACAAAAAAATGCTTGATAATATAGAGAGAAAGAAAACTTATTTCTTGTGTGATTTTCAATTCTAACTTAAGCACCTATTTATAGGAAAATGCTAGAACGCCAAAGGAGACTAAAATAATAAATTAATATTATTTATTCTCTATTTTCTACACACCAACCATCAGCAATCAAAGCATGCCAAGGCTGGAAAAAAAATCCCAGCAGCCCATATGTGTCCAACAACCAAAGTGGATCCCACCCAATTCGAATCTCGTGATTTTTTTATAGGAAATTCAATTCTCTACAATAGTATTTACCGTCGTCAATAGTAATTACCGTCGTCAATAGTATTTACCTTGGTCAATAGTATTTACCTTGGTCAATAGTAATTATCTTCGTCAATAGTAATTACCGTCGTCAATAGTATTTACCTTGGTCAATAGTATTTACCTTGGTCAATAGTAATTACCTTGGTCAATAGTATTTACCTTGGTCAATAGTAATTACCTTGGTCAATAGTATTGGCCAAGAGTTATTTGACCCTTCGTTAAGACCAAGAGCCACCTTCAATTTTTCTATAAATAGAGGCCTAGGGCTTCATTATTTTTTTACGAATTCATTCAAGCTATAGAGAGAGAAAGTATAGAGAGAATAAGAGAGAGAGAATAAAAGTATTCTGCTACTTCACTTTTTTAATATCCAGTTCTTTTAAGGTAAGGGGTGTTATTCTTTCTTATTCATGAAGAGAACTGTTGTTATTCCATTTCTTATTATTCTGTTGGAATAACCTGTATAAGCGGTCTATGTAAGACCCCAACTTATTAATGAATAAAATCAAATTTTCTCTAAATATTATTGTGAATAATAAGGGGTTAATTTGATACAAATACTTTGGTTATGGGTTAAATGTGCAAATTTTACAAAATAAACAAGTGGTTATAAAATATTCATTTTGTCGGGGAATATTCGTTTGGTCGTGGAATATTCGTACGACGGCGCAGCCTTGTATGGGCCCCATAACGGAAAGCGATTGGATGAAAAAAATGACAAGTATAAATAACGGCGTAGTTGTTACCGTTAATACTGTTAGAATACCCGATGGTTAAAATACAGTAGCACACGGTATTACACCAATTATTGATTCTTACGTAAGAAGACACTACTCAATAATTGTTACAGTAGTTATTATTCAATATTTTATTTTATTGATTCAATAATTGCTGCGTTGATATTTTATATTATTGTTGTTTCAATAATTGTTGTTGCACAGTATTTTCATTTATCAGATTAATAATTCATATTATTTGAATAATATTATTAGATAACATTATTGGCAATGTCTAGAAAGTTCTGTCTAAGGAGAGGTTTGGTCATCTAATTGCGCGCCAGTAAGGAGAAATCCTTATTGGAAAGCCCCCTCTTTCCTGGGAACGGCCTGGTTGTCATAAATGTGATTCTGTAATATTATTTGTGAATAATTAATTATTGATTCATATGATAAGGAAATATTTATTTTATGTGGATATGAATGAGGGATATATTTTTGTGGTTAAAAATGAAGGAGTTAATGTTGAGGTTTTTATCCGTATTTTTGTCGGAATGGAGGTATTAAAAATCAGGATTTTTGAGATATTTTGCGGGGGTTATAATTTTTAATCCGACCGTTGGATCGTGGTAATTTTTGGATATGTTATACATATATAAGTTGAGTATATGTCCACAAATTTTGAACCGTTAAAAATGAACGTATGATTTATTATGAATTTTACGAGATGACTGGTTCAGAAATTGTTGAATTTTCGGAGTTAATCATTTTGGTAGAAAATTCTAGAATTGGTGGGCTCCACTTGTGGTTGGTGAAGAAATGTGCTGAATTATATTTCAAATGTGGTGGGTGGGAATAGTAGCAGGTAAAGCCATCAGGTTGCAGGTCAAGCCTACTAAAATTTTCCTATAAATAGAGGGCTAAGTTAGAATTGAAAATCACACCAGAAACAAGTTTTCTCTCTTTCTCTCTCTAGATTATTGAGTGTATTTTGTGAGTATTTAGATACTTTGAGAGTTTCTATTCATCAGAGCAAGTTTCTTTCAGCCTTATACCGGTATTCCGACCAGAAGTACTGATATCTTGAGGTAAGGGGTATTATTTATTTCACATTCTGAAGAGATATTATTTTTCGTATTCGTATGAATATTATTTCTGTTCAATATTCATAAGAAATTTTATTTCTTTCAATATTCGTGAGAAATATTATATTCATTTAATATTCGTAATGAATATTATTTTCGTTTGATATTTGTAAGGGATGTTATTTTCTTCTTAAATGATATTATTTTCTTCAATATCATTATGCTGAAATATTGATATGAGTTTTTATCAAATTTGGAACTTTTTGTGTCGGGATTACTATTCACGTATACGGTACTATTCACGTATACGACACTATTCACGAATACGGCACTATTCACCGAAAAATAAAATTTTTCCTTTTTGTCCAAGATGTCTATTATGGTTACTATCTTTGATTGTATCCATGTTTTGATCTTTATTTTTGAATTCTGCTTCACAATTGATTATTATGAAGTATTATTGATCTTGGATAAACTGTTATACGAATCCCTACTATTTGTCCTTCTGTCTCACTGGATTCGTTCTCTTTAAGATATTTTTCATCATCCTCAGTCCTAAATGATGATATTACTGAATATCTTTGGCCTGTAGTGCAAAGATGTATGATTACTTGATGAATATCTTTGGCCTGTAGTGCAAAGATGAACAGGTGTTGAGATGAACATGACCGACTGATGATACAAATGAATATCTTTGGCCTGTAGTGCAAAGATGAATATTTGGATAAAGATGATTATTAATTGATGTTACAGGGATAAAATATTGATGATGGACTTTTAAATCTTAGAAGATAGTAGAATTCTTTCTCTACTTGACTCTTCTAATGGTTTGCTGTTTCCGCTGCAGTTGTTGATCCAAAACTTGTTGTCGATTATATTCTATCAGATTTTTCCTGTTGAAGACTAACGATAATTTGTTGTATATTATCTTAGTCATAATATTCTTTACTGGGCTAGTTGAGCTCACCCTTTTCCTTTTTGTTCCATTTTTCTTCTCAGGAGATGAGAACATAGCAGGATCTAGTCGGGGTATGGAGTGATGGTTCTAGAAAGATGTTTTAGCAGTCCTCACTATTTCTGTAAAATAGTGTTTGAATAATTGTAATGAGGATTTATTTGAGTGTGGATATTGTCTAAAAGAAAATATTTGTATTTAAACTCACAGTATGTGTTGTCGTATTTTCCACGACAATTGTATTATTGAAGTTGTAGTTTGCTTTCTGTACCATGTATTTGGCGACTCAGAATAGGTTGGATGGAATACCTATTTTGGGGGCGTCACAGTTGGTATCAGAGCTTAGGGATATGATCCCTGGCTGAGATGTGAGACAAGAACTAGGAGGGGAGAGACGGGGAATTCCTTCGCTAGTATGACCTGACTAAGTTTATTTGGTGTTTATTTGGTCGGTCAGAGTATAGGGATAATATATGACATGACTATTAACCCTTGTTTTATGGCAGTATTTAAGAATGGCAGCTGAGAACGTTAATAATGGAGTAAATCAGACCGTGGAGACACCTTTGATCACCACCCAGGGGAACGTGCAACAGGAAGGCAATATTCCTCCTGTAAACAACGTTACCGAGCAAACGATGAATGATGGAATGTTTAGGAGCTTTTTGCAGTTCATGCAAAATCAGACGAGGGAGACTCGTGTGCAGAATACGGGTGGAAATGATAACAACGCGCGGTTTGTCACAGCTAAGCAGTTCAAAGAATTGGGACCACCAGAATTTAAGGGAAAGCCGGATCCGATCATGGCGGAAACGTGGGTCAAGCAAATTACCAAGATATTCGATGTCTTGGGATGCACGGAGGAACAGAAGGTTCCATTCGCCACCTTTATGTTCCGCGGTGAGGCAGACTACTGGTGGGAGTCTGTGAAGCGTACCCAGCCTGACGCACTCAACATGTCCTGGGAAACATTTCAAAAACTGTTCAATGACAAGTACTTTCCTGAAAGTATTCGTCATATGAAGGAGGTAGAGTTTATCAGACTGGAACAAAATAATATGACGGTGTCCCAGTACGAGGTGAAGTTTGCAGAGTTATCCAGGTTTGCACCTCATTTGGTCAAAAATGAGGAACGAATGACAAGGATGTTTTTGAGAGGTCTAAAACCCGAGATTCGACCTCATTTGGTCGAAAATGAGGAACGAATGACAAGGATGTTTTTGAGAGGTCTAAAACCCGAGATTCAACAATATCTTATCTCTCATAAATTTTCTTTATATTCAGATGTTGTAAACAGGGCTCAATTATTAGAGCGAGATAATGAGTATGTGCAACCGAGGGACCACAACCAGGGTCATACCGGTGGCGGCAGTCATCGAAGCAATGAAAACCAGCAGGGAGGAAAACATTCGGACAAAAGCGGTAACCACTCTGGTGGTAATCGTGGTCGTGATAATAGAAGGAGCGAGTCGGGAGGAGATTTCAAGAAGAGAAGGTACAACAATGATAACGTAAAGACGTCAGCACAAACATCAACTGTTTCTAGGGGAGGAGAACGACCACCGGTCGTATGTTACAAATGTGGGAAAGAGGGACATATCAGCCCAAACTGCCCACAACAATCTAAGGTATGTTATAACTGTGGAAAGGAGGGTCATATAGCTCGAGAGTGTTCTGTAGAAAAACCAAGTTCAGCGGGGATGGTGACTCAAAAAGCTGTCCCAGATAAGTCAAATCAACGGTTCCTGGAAGAGCGTTTTTCGTGACTGGCCAGAATGCGAGGAACCCGAACGAAGTTATCACGGGTTAGTTAATTATAAATTTTTGCGAAGTTTATACTTTACTAGATACCGGTTCTACCCATTCATTTATTTCTCCTGCTTGTGCTCAACGTTTAAACTTGACTCCGGAGAAATTAGACTTTGATTTATCTGTGGAAACTCTGTTAGGAGAAACTTTCGTTACATCTACAGTTTATAAATCTTGCTTAATCCAAGTTGGCACAATCACATTACCTGTTGACCTTATCTCTTTAAAGATACTTGCTTTTGATGTGATTTTAGGAATTGATTGGTTAACTACTCATCATGCCAAAATTGATTGCTTTCGTAAGGTTGTTAGTTTTCATATTCCTAAGCAACCTGTTATTCGAATTCAAGCAACCAAACCATTGAAGTCAAACTCTTTCATATCAAGCCGTAAAGTCATTCGTTTATTGAAAAACGGATGTCAAGCTTTCTTAGCCATGCCATGGACTTGAACAAAAATACGTCAGAATTGAATGATATTTCTGTTGTTAGTAAAATCCCTGACGTATTTCCTGAAGAATTTCTTGGCCTACGCGTGATATTGAATTTTGTATCATCTTTGAATCTGGTACAAAACCCATTTCTAAAATCTCATATTAAATAGCTCCTATTGAACTTCAGGAGTTAAAAATCCAACTATAGAAGTTGATAACCGAGCCTCTATCTGGTGACTTCCTTTGTGGAATGTACCAAAGCCAGACTCTCTGTAGAGGACTCTATATTTGTGTGGTGGTAAAACAATAGGTGCCATTGTGACGTGTTATCCAAGATTGGGATATGAATCACAATTGAGAGCAACCGAAGTCGGTGACCAAAGTACGTAGCTTTCTGGGCTTAGCTAGTTATTATCAGAGATTTGTGGAAGGATTTTCTCGAATCGCTACTCCGTTAACTCAGCTGACTCATAAAGATACAAAATTCGTATGGAGTGAGGAATGCGAGAAGAGTTTCCAAGAACTCAAGAGGAGACTCATTTCGGCACCTGTTCTGACAATACCATCTGGTTCGGATGGATTTGTTATCTACAGCGATGCTTCAGGCAAAGGGTTAGGATGTGTTCTCATGCAACATGGGAAAGTCATAGCCTATACCTCACGACAACTCAAAGAATATGAGAGGAATTATCCTACTCATGATTTGGAGTTGGCATCAGTCGTTTTTGCGTTGAAGATCTGGAGACACTACCTGTATGGGGAGAAAGTGGAGATCTATACAGATCATAAAAGCCTCAAATATTTCTTCACCCAAAAGGAACTCAACATGCGGCAGCGACGTTGGCTCGAGCTGTTGAAAGATTACGATCATACCATCCAATATCATCCTGGAAAAGCAAACGTAGTAGCTGACGCATTGAGTAGAAGATCATATGCGGGTACGAGTGCAATGTTGTTAACACAAAGGCCCATTTTGTATGACTTGCAAAGGATGGAGATAGAGATGAAGGCTCCAAGTACCCACATGATGATATCAAATATACGAGTAGAACCGACTTTAATCGATAAAGTTAAAGCTGCTCAAGCTACGGATATAGAGCTGATGCGTATGAAGAAGAAAGTGCAAGAAGGTGCTATTCCAGAAGCAAGAATCGATGAAGAAGGAATACTTCGAGTCAACTCCAGACTTTGTGTTCCTAACGATTTTGACTTGAAGCATAGAATAATGATGGAGGCACACAACACACCGTTTGCAATCCATCCTGGGAGTACCAAAATGTATCACGATCTTCGACATACATTTTGGTGGAGCAATATGAAAAGAGAGATCGCGGAGTTTATCTCGAGATGTTTAACTTGTCAACGTGTAAAAGCGGAGCATCAAGTACCAAAGGGTCCATTGCAACCACTTGAGATTCCAAAATGGAAGTGGGAACACATTACTATGGATTTTGTTACAGGTCTTCCCAAGGTTTCTCAAGGCATAGATGCGATTTGGGTTATTGTTGATAGATTAACCAAGTCCGCTCATTTCTTGCCGATACGTGAGACTTATTCCCTTGAACGTCTTGCTAGTATGTACGTGAACGAGATTGTGAGATTGCATGGCATGCCAGTATCCATAGTTTCGGATCGTGACCCAAGATTCACTTCACGATTTTGGGTTAGCTTGCAGAAAGCTATGGGCACGGATTTACGATTCAGTTCAGCATACCATCCTCAAACGGACGGACAATCAGAGAGGACTATTCAAACTCTTGAAGATCTATTAAGACTTTGTGTCCTAGATCTCAAAGGGAGTTGGGATAAGTACCTACCATTGGTGGAATTCTCCTACAACAACAGTTATCAGGCGAGCATAGGTGTGGCTCCATTCGAGGCGTTGTATGGAAGAAAATGTCGTTCTCCAGTATGCTGGGACGAGGTGGGTGAAGCAACATTGTTGGGACCAGAGTTGGTACGCATTACTACAGAGAAGATCCAAACGATTCGACAACGTATACAAACGGCACAGGATCGACAAAAGAGTTATGCGGATCTTCATCGGAAGGACGTGGAATTTAATATTGGGGATCATGTATTGTTACGTGTTGCACCATGGAAGGGAGTTACAAGATTTGGGAAGAGAGGAAAGCTCAATCCAAGATTTGTTGGTCCATTTGAGATTCTTGAGCGAATAGGAAATGTGGCATATAGACTCGCATTACCTCCAAGCATGTCTCGTGTTCATAATGTTTTTCACATATCTATGCTTCGTAAATATGTTAAAGACCCGAACCACATTATTGAGTTAGAACCAGACGAGATAGCTGAAGATTTAACGTACGAGGAGGTACCTGTTAAGATCTTGGATAGGAAAGAGCATGTCCTACGCACGAAGGTTATACCACAAGTTAAGGTTTTGTGGAGAAACCATGCTATTGAAGAAATGACCTGGGAGTTGGAATCAGAAATGAAAGCGAGGTATCCTCACCTTTTTGAAACATCAGGTACGTACGTCAATTTCGAGGACGAAATTTCATAAGGAGGGGAGGTTGTAAGACCCCAACTTATTAATGAATAAAATCAAATTTTCTCTAAATATTATTGTGAATAATAAGGGGTTAATTTGATATAATACTTTGGTTATGGGTGAAATGTGCAAATTTTACAAAATAAGCAAGTGGTTATAAAATATTCATTTTGTCGGGGAATATTCGTTTGGTCGTGGAATATTCTTGCTGTCGGGGAATATTCGTACGACGGCGCAGCCTTGTGTGGGCCCCATAACGGAAAGCGATTGGATGAAAAAAATGACAAGTATAAATAACGGCGTAGTTGTTACCGTTAATACTGTTAGAATACCCGATGGTTAAAATACAGTAGCACACGGTATTGCACCAATTATTGATTCTTACGTAAGAAGGCACTACTCAATAATTGTTACAGTAGTTATTATTCAATATTTTATTTTATTGATTCAATAATTGCTGCGTTGATATTTTATATTATTGTTGTTTCAATAATTGTTGCTGCACAGTATTTTTATTTATCAGATCAATAATTCATATTATTTGAATAATATTATTAGATAACATTATTGGCAATGTCTAGAAAGTTCTGTCTAAGGAGAGGTTTGGTCATCTAATTGCGCGCCAGTAAGGAGAAATCCTTATTGGAAAGCCCCCTCTTTCCTGGGAACGGCCTGGTTGTCATAAATGTGATTCTGTAATATTATTTGTGAATAATTAATTATTGATTCATATGATAAGGAAATATTTATTTTATGTGGATATAAATGAGGGATATATTTTTGTGGTTAAAAATGAAGGAGTTAATGTTGAGGTTTTTGTCAGTATTTTTGTCGGAATGGAGGTATTAAAAATCAGGGTTTTTGAGATAGTTTGCGGGGGTTATAATTTTTAATCCGACCGTTGGATCGTGGTAATTTTTGGATATGTTATACATATATAAGTTGAGTATATGTCCACAAATTTTGAACCGTTAAAAATGAACGTATGATTTATTATGAATTTTACGAGATGACTGGTTCAGAAATTGTTGAATTTTCGGAGTTTATCATTTTGGTGGAAAATTCTAGAATTGGTGGGCCCCACTTGTGGTTGGTGAAGAAATGTGCTGAATTATATTTCAAATGTGGTGGGTGGGAATAGTAGCAGGTAAAGCCATCAGGTTGCAGGTCAAGCCTACTAAAATTTTCCTATAAATAGAGGGCTAAGTTAGAATTGAAAATCACACCAGAAACAAGTTTTCTCTCTTTCTCTCTCTAGATTATTGAGTGTATTTTGTGAGTATTTAGATACTTTGAGAGTTTCTATTCATCAGAGCAAGTTTCTTTCAGCCTTATACCGGTATTCCGACCAGAAGTACTGATATCTTGAGGTAAGGGTATTATTTATTTCTTCTGAAGATATTATTTTTCGTATTCGTATGAATATTATTTCTGTTCAATATTCATAAGAAATTTTATTTCAATATTCGTGAGAAATATTATATCATTTAATATTCGTAATGAATATTATTTTCGTTTGATATGTAAGGGATGTTATTTTCTTCTTAAATGATATTATTTTCTTCAATATCATTATGCTGAAATATTGATATGAGTTTTTATCAAATTTGGAACTTTTTGTGTCGGGATTACTATTCACGTATACGGTACTATTCACGTATACGACACTATTCACGAATACGGCACTATTCACCGAAAAATAAAATTTTTCCTTTTTGTCCAAGATGTCTATTATGGTTACTATCTTTGATTGTATCCATGTTTTGATCTTTATTTTTGAATTCTGCTTCACAATTGATTATTATGAAGTATTATTGATCTTGGATAAACTGTTATACGAATCCCTACTATTTGTCCTTCTGTCTCACTGGATTCGTTCTCTTTAAGATATTTTTCATCATCCTCAGTCCTAAATGATGATATTACTGAATATCTTTGGCCTGTAGTGCAAAGATGTATGATTACTTGATGAATATCTTTGGCCTGTAGTGCAAAGATGAACAGGTGTTGAGATGAACATGACCGACTGATGATACAAATGAATATCTTTGGCCTGTAGTGCAAAGATGAATATTTGGATAAAGATGATTATTAATTGATGTTACAGGGATAAAATATTGATGATGGACTTTTAAATCTTAGAAGATAGTAGAATTCTTTCTCTACTTGACTCTTCTAATGGTTTGCTGTTTCCGCTGCAGTTGTTGATCTAAAACTTGTTGTCGATTATATTCTATCAGATTTTTCCTGTTGAAGACTAACGATAATTTGTTGTATATTATCTTAGTCATAATATTCTTTACTGGGCTAGTTGAGCTCACCCTTTTCCTTTTTGTTCCATTTTTCTTCTCAGGAGGTGAGAACATAGCAGGATCTAGTCGGGGTATGGAGTGATGGTTCTAGAAAGATGTTTTAGCAGTCCTCACTATTTCTGTAAAATAGTGTTTGAATAATTGTAATGAGGATTTATTTGAGTGTGGATATTGTCTAGAAGAAAATATTTGTATTTAAACTCACAGTATGTGTTGTCGTATTTTGCACGACAATTGTATTATTGAAGTTGTAGTTTGCTTTCTGTACCATGTATTTGGCGACTCAGAATGGGTTGGATGTATACCTATTTTGGGGGCGTCACAGTTGGTATCAGAGCTTAGGGATATGATCCCTAGCTGAGATGTGAGACAAGAACTAGGAGGGGAGAGACGGGGAATTCCTTCGCTAGTATGACCTGACTAAGTTTATTTGGTGTTTATTTGGTCGGTCAGAGTATAGGGATAATATATGACATGACTATTAACCCTTGTTTTATGGCAGTATTTAAGAATGGCAGCTGAGAACGTTAATAATGGAGTAAATCAGACCGTGGAGACACCTTTGATTACCACCCAGGGGAACGTGCAACAGGAAGGCAATATTCCTCCTGTAAACAACGTTACCGAGCAAACGATGAATGATGGAATGTTTAGGAGCTTTTTGCAGTTCATGCAAAATCAGACGAGGGAGACTCGTGTGCAGAATACGGGTGGAAATGATAACAACGCGCGGTTTGTCACAGCTAAGCAGTTCAAAGAATTGGGACCACCAGAATTTAAGGGAAAGCCGGATCCGATCATGGCGGAAACGTGGGTCAAGCAAATTACCAAGATATTCGATGTCTTGGGATGCACGGAGGAACAGAAGGTTCCATTCGCCACCTTTATGTTCCGCGGTGAGGCAGACTACTGGTGGGAGTCTGTGAAGCGTACCCAGCCTGACGCACTCAACATGTCCTGGGAAACATTTCAAAAACTGTTCAATGACAAGTACTTTCCTGAAAGTATTCATCATATGAAGGAGGTAGAGTTTATCAGACTGGAACAAAATAATATGACGGTGTCCCAGTACGAGGCGAAGTTTGCAGAGTTATCCAGGTTTGCACCTCATTTGGTCGAAAATGAGGAACGAATGACAAGGATATTTTTGAGAGGTCTAAAACCCGAGATTCGACAATATCTTATCTCTCATAAATTTTCTTTATATTCAGATGTTGTAAACAGGGCTCAATTATTAGAGCGAGATAATGAGTATGTGCAACCGAGGGACCACAACCAGGGTCATACCGGTGGCGGCAGTCATCGAAGCAATGAAAACCAGCAGGGAGGAAAATATTCGGACAAAAGCGGTAACCACTCTGGTGGTAATCGTGGTCGTGATAATAGAAGGAGCGAGTCGGGAGGAGATTTCAAGAAGAGAAGGTACAACAATGATAACGTAAAGACGTCAGCACAAACATCAACTGTTTCTAGGGGAGGAGAACGACCACCGGTCGTATGTTACAAATGTGGGAAAGAGGGACATATCAGCCCAAACTACCCACAGCAATCTAAGGTATGTTATAACTGTGGAAAGGAGGGTCATATAGCTCGAGAGTGTTCTGTAGAAAAACCAAGTTCAGCGGGGATGGTGACTCAAAAAGCTGTCCCAGAAAAGTCAAAGTCAACGGTTCCTGGAAGAGCGTTTTTCGTGACTGGTCAGAATGCGAGGAACCCGAACGAAGTTAGCACGGGTTAGTTAATTATAAATTTTTGCGAAGTCTATACCTTATTAGATACCGGTTCTACCCATTCATTTATTTCTCCTGCTTGTGCTCAACGTTTAAACTTGACTCCGGAGAAATTAGACTTTGATTTATCTGTGGAAACTCTGTTAGGAGAAACTTGACTTCATCTAGTATCTATTCATGAAAATATTCTCCTGATCATTCTTGAATTTTACTCCACAAAGCAGTATCACGTTGACAATTTGGACGTTATTAATTCCTGGATAAATTAATTCTTGAACTTGTTTTATTGAATTCTTATATCATTGTCATCATCCTCATGTTTATATTCTGTTGAAAGTCATCTGTGGCCTGTAGTGCATAGATGGACTTGGTATAATTATGACCAGGGATTATTCGGTATAATCATGACCGTAATGTTACAAATGATGTGGTAAAAGTCCTCATTGGCCCGTAGTGCGTTGATGGACAGTTGTTGGCATGATCATGACCATTAATGAATATACGAATATCCTTGGCCGTAGTGCAGGGGTGATTCGATGATGTGGATTATTTTATTAAGCTGAGTCCCAGCGATCACAGTGTTAGAAAATCTTTTAAATCATAAAAGATAGTAGAGTTTATTTTCTACTTGACTCTCTTAATGGATTGCTTGTTCCGCTGCAGTTAAACTTGATGTCTATTATATTTTATCAGTTTAACATTGTTGAAGGCTAATGATAATTTATTCTGCATTATCTTAGTCATGATATTTCTTACTGGGCTAGTTGAGCTCACCCTTTCTTTCACTGTTCTCTTCAGGAAATGGGAACGTAGCTGGGGCAAGTCGGGGAACGGAGTGATGGTCCGAATGATAGTATTTGTTAGTAGTCCTCACTATTCTATGTAATGGTGTGTTAATAAATGTAACGAGGACTCCTTTTGAGTATGAATACTCTCTAGAAGATAATATTTGTATTCAAACTCACAGTTTATGTTTTGTCGTATTGTACACGACAGTTGAATTAGTAAGTTGTATTTGTATTCTGTACTATGTATCTGACGACCCAAGATGGGTGATGTATACCTAATTTTGGGGGCGTCACAGTTGGTATCAGAGCTTAGGAATATGATCCCTGGCTAAGATGTGAGAATAGAACTATGAGGGGAGAGACGGGGAATTCCTTCGCTAGTATGACCTACCTAAGTTTATTTGCATGGTATTCAATTGGTCGGTCATAATATAAGGATAAAATATGACATATCAATTAATTTTTATTTTGTGGCAGTATCTGAAAATGACATCTGAGAATGTTGAGAATAGCAATGGAGCACAGGCGACTGTTGATTCACCACTTATCAATAATCAAGATAATGTGCATCAGGAAGGTGACAATCCTCATGCAAACAACAACACTGACCAAATGATGAATGATCAAATGTTCAGAGGCTTTATGCAATTCATGCAACAACAGGTGAAAGCGGCTCCTGTCCACAACGTAGGTGGAAATACTGGAAACTCTCAGGCGGTCACCGCTAAACAGTTTAAGGAGCTGGGACCACCGGAGTTTAAGGGAGAACCCAAACCACTTGTAGCTGAAACATGAATAAAGCAGATCAGCAAGATATTTGATATCTTGGGTTGCTCCGAGGAGCAAAAGGTTCCCTTTGCCGCCTTTATGTTGCGACGAGAGGCAGATTACTAGTGGGAATCGATAAAGCGTACTCAACCTGCCGCACTGAAGATGTCCTAGGAGAAGTTCCAAGAGCTGTTTAATGACAAATACTTTTCCGAGAGTATTCGTCACATGAAGGAGGTGGAGTTCATCAAATTGGAGCAGAATAATATGACCGTGTCGCAGTACGAGACAAAATTTGCGGAGTTATCCCGGTTTGCGTCCCACCTAGTGGATAATGAAGAAAGAATGACGCGGATGTTTTTAAGAGGTTTGAAGCCGAAGATACGTCAACATCTTGTTTCTCATAAACTGTGTTTGTATTCAGATGTTGTAAATAGGGCTCAGTTGGTGGAGCGCGATAACGAGACAACGCAGCCAAAAGAGAGCAGCTGGCAAAATGATAATACCAGTGAGAGCAGTCATCGAAGCGGTGACAACAAGCGTGGAGGGAATCAACAGGCCAGAAATGGTAACCACTTCGGTGGTAATCAGGGCCAAAATAATAAGAATGGGCATTTCAAGAAGAGGATATTCAACAATGATGGAAAGACGTCAGCACCAGCACCTGTCGTTAAGGAAGGAGAACGACCACCTATCATATGTTTCAAATGCGGAGGGGAGGGGCACATCAGTCCAAACTGCGCGATGCCGTCCAAAGCATGTTATAATTGTGGAAGAGAAGGTTATTTAGCCCGATTTTGTCGTTTACCGAAGACAAATTCAGCTAGGATGGAGGCACCAAAGGCCGTCCCAGAAAAGTCAAAACCGGTTATGCAAGGGAGAGTGTGACGCCCCCAAAATAGGTATACAACACCCATTCTGAGTCGCCAAATACATGGTACAGAAAGCAAACTACAACTTCAATAATACAAATGTCGTGCAAAATACGACAACACATACTGTGAGTTTAAATACAAATATTGTCTTCTAGACAATATCCACACTCAAATAAATCCTCATTACAATTATTCAAACACTATTTTACAGAAATAGTGAGGACTGCTAAAACATCTTTCTAGAACCATCACTCCATACCCCGACTAGATCCTGCTATGTTCTCACCTCCTGAGAAGAAAAATGGAACAAAATGGAAAAGGGTGAGCTCAACTAGCCCAGTAAAGAATATTATGACTAAGATAATATACAACAAATTATCGTTAGTCTTCAACAGGAAAAAATCTGATAAAATATAATCGACAACAAGTTTTAGATCAACAACTGCAGCGAAAACAGCAAACCATTAGAAGAGTCAAGTAGAGAAAGAATTCTACTATCTTCTAAGATTTAAAAGTCCATCATCAATATTTTATCCCTGTAACATCAATTAATAATCATCTTTAACCAAATATTCTCTTTGCACTACAGGCCAAAGATATTCATTTGTATCATCAGTCGGTCATGTTCATCTCAACACCTGTTCATCTTTGCACTACAGGCCAAAGATATTCATCAAGTAATTATACATCTTTGCACTACAGGCCAAAGATATTCATCAAGTAATTATACATCTTTGCACTACAAGCCAAAGATATTCAGTAATATCATCATTTAGGACTGAGGATGATGAAAAATATCTTAAAGAGAACGAATCCAATGAGACAGAAGGACAAATAGTAGGGATTCGTATAACAGTTTATCCAAGATCAATAATACTTCATAATAATCAATTGTGAAGCAGAATTCAAAAATAAAGATCAAAACAAGGATACAATCAAAGATAGTAACCATAATAGACATCTTGGACAAAAAGGAAAAATTTTATTTTTCGGTGAATAGTGCCGTATTCGTGAATAGTATCGTATACGTGAATAGTACCGTATACGTGAATAGTAACCCCGACACAAAAAGTTCCAAATTTGATAAAAACTCATATCAATATTTCAGCATAATGATATTGAAGAAAATAATACCATTTAAGAAGAAAATAATATCCCTTACGAATATTAAACAAAAATAATATTCATTACGAATATTAAATGAATATAATATTTCTCACGAATATTGAACGAAATAAAATTTCTTATGAATATTGAACAGAAATAATATTCATACGAATACGAAAAATAATATCTCTTCAGAATGTGAAATAAATAATACCCCTTACCTCAATATATCAGTACTTCTGGTCGGAATACCGGTATAAGGCTGAAAGAAACTTGGTCTGATGAATAGAAACTCTCAAAGTATCTAAATACTCACAAAATACACTCAATAATCTAGAGAGAGAAAGAGAGAAAACTTGTTTCTGGTGTGATTTTTAATTCTAACTTAGCCCTCTATTTATAGGAAAATTTTAGTAGGCTTGACCTACAACCTGATGGCTTTACCTGCTACTATTCTCACCCACCACATTTGAAATATAATTCAGCACATTTCTTCACCAACCACAAGTGGGGCCCACCAATTCTAGAATTTTCCATCAAAATGATAAACTCTGAAAATTCAACAATTTCTGAACCAGTCATCTTGTAAAATTCGTAATAAATCATACGTTCATTTTTAACGGTTCAAAATTTGTGGACATATACTCAACTTATATATGTATAACATATCCAAAAATTACCACGATCCAACGGTCGGATTAAAAATTATAACCCCCGTAAACTATCTCAAAAACCCTGATTTTTAATACCTCCATTAAGACAAAAATACTGACAAAAACCTCAACATTAACTCCTTCATTTTTAACCACAAAAATATATCCCTCATTTATATCCACATAAAATGAATATTTCCTTATCATATGAATCAATAATTAATTATTCACAAATAATATTACAGAATCACATTTATGACAACCAGGCCGTTCCCAGGAAAGAGGGGGCTTTCCAATAAGGATTTCTCCTCACTGGCGCGCAATTAGATGACCAAACCTCTCCTTAGACAGAACTTTCTAGACATTGCCAATAATGTTATCTAATAATATTATTCAAATAATATGAATTATTGATCTGATAAATGAAAATACTGTGCAGCAACAATTATTGAAACAACAATAATATATAAAATATCAACGCAGCAATTATTGAATCAATAAAATAAAATATTGAATAATAACTACTGTAACAATTATTGAGTAGTGCCTTCTTACGTAAGAATCAATAATTGGTGCAATACCGTGTGCTACTGTATTTTAACCACCGGGTATTCCAACAGTATTAACGGTAACAACTACGCCGTTATTTATAAACAACTTATACTTGTCGTTTTCTTCATCCAATCGCTTTCCGTTATGGGGTCCACACAAGGCTGCGTCGTCGTACGAATATTCCCCGACAGCAAGAATATTCCACGACCAACCGAATATTCATCGACAACAAGTTTTAGATCAACAACTGCAGCGGAAACAGCAAACCATTAGAAGAGTCAAGTAGAGAAAGAATTCTACTATCTTCTAAGATTTAAAAGTCCATCATCAATATTTTATCCCTGTAACATCAATTAATAATCATCTTTAACCAAATATTCATCTTTGCACTACAGGCCAAAGATATTCATTTGTATCATCAGTCGGTCATGTTCATCTCAACACCTGTTCATCTTTGCACTACAGGCCAAAGATATTCATCAAGTAATTATACATCTTTGCACTACAGGCCAAAGATATTCATCAAGTAATTATACATCTTTGCACTACAGGCCAAAGATATTCATCAAGTAATTATACATCTTTGCACTACAAGCCAAAGATATTCAGTAATATCATCATTTAGGACTGAGGATGATGAAAAATATCTTAAAGAGAACGAATCCAATGAGACAGAAGGACAAATAGTAGGGATTCGTATAACAGTTTATCCAAGATCAATAATACTTCATAATAATCAATTGTGAAGCAGAATTCAAAAATAAAGATCAAAACATTGATACAATCAAAGATAGTAACCATAATAGACATCTTGGACAAAAAGGAAAAATTTTATTTTTCGGTGAATAGTGCCGTATTCGTGAATAGTATCGTATACGTGAATAGTACCGTATACGTGAATAGTAACCCCGACACAAAAAGTTCCAAATTTGATAAAAACTCATATTAATATTTCAGCATAATGATATTGAAGAAAATAATATCATTTAAGAAGAAAATAATATCCCTTACGAATATTAAACAAAAATAATATTCATTACGAATATTAAACGAATATAATATTTCTCACGAATATTGAACGAAATAAAATTTCTTATGAATATTGAACAGAAATAATATTCATACGAATACGAAAAATAATATCTCTTCAGAATGTGAAATAAATAATACCCCTTACCTCAAGATATCAGTACTTCTGGTCGGAATACCGGTATAAGGCTGAAAGAAACTTGCTCTGATGAATAGAAACTCTCAAAGTATCTAAATACTCACAAAATACACTCAATAATCTAGAGAGAGAAAGAGAGAAAACTTGTTTTTGGTGTGATTTTCAATTATAACTTAGCCCTCTATTTATAGGAAAATTTTAGTAGGCTTGACCTGCAACTTGATGGCTTTACCTGCTACTATTCCCACCCACCACATTTGAAATATAATTCAGCACATTTCTTCACCAACCACAAGTGGGGCCCACCAATTCTAGAATTTTCCATCAAAATGATAAACTCTGAAAATTAAACAATTTCTGAACCAGTCATCTTGTAAAATTCGTAATAAATCATACGTTCATTTTTAACGGTTCAAAATTTGTGGACATATACTCAAGTTATATATGTATAACATATCCAAAAATTACCACGATCCAACGGTCGGATTAAAAATTATAACCCCCGTAAACTATCTCAAAAACCCTGATTTTTAATACCTCCATTCCGACAAAAATACTGACAAAAACCTCAACATTAACTCCTTCATTTTTAACCACAAAAATATATCCCTCATTTATATCCACATAAAATGAATATTTCCTTATCATATGAATCAATAATTAATTATTCACAAATAATATTACAGAATCGCATTTATGACAACCAGGCCGTTCCCAGGAAAGAGGGGGCTTTCCAATAAGGATTTCTCCTCACTGGCGCGCAATTAGATGACCAAACCTCTCCTTAGACAGAACTTTCTAGACATTGCCAATAATGTTATCTAATAATATTATTCAAATAATATGAATTATTGATCTGATAAATGAAAATACTGTGCAGCAACAATTATTGAAACAACAATAATATATAAAATATCAACGCAGCAATTATTGAATCAATAAAATAAAATATTGAATAATAACTACTGTAACAATTATTGAGTAGTGCCTTCTTACGTAAGAATCAATAATTGGTGCAATACCGTGTGCTACTGTATTTTAACCACCGGGTATTCTAACAGTATTAACGGTAACAACTACGCCGTTATTTATAAACAACTTATACTTGTCGTTTTCTTCATCCAATCGCTTTCCGTTATGGGGCCCACACAAGGCTGCGTCGTCGTACGAATATTCCCCGACAGCAAGAATATTCCACGACCAACCGAATATTCACCGACCAAAAATAAATATTTTATAACCACTTGCTTATTTTGCAAAATTTGCACATTTCACCCATAACCAAAGTATTATATCAAATTAACCCCTTATTATTCACAATAATATTTAGAGAAAATTTGATTTTATTCATTAATAAGTTGGGGTCTTACAGAGAGCGTTTGTTATGAACTCCCAGAAAGTAAGGAACCCGAATGAGGTCATCACGGGTAAGCTTATCATAAACTCTAACGAAGTTTATACTTTATTTGATACCGGTTCTACCCATTCTTTTATTTCTCCTACTTGCGCTCATCGATTAAATTTGATTCCGGGAAAATTAGACTTTGACTTAGCTGTTGAAACTCCATTGGGAGAAACCTTCATTACATCCACGGTTTATAAGTCTTGTTTGGTTCAAGTTGGTACCCACACATTACCTGTCGATCTGATTTCATTAAAAATACTTGCATTTGACGTGATTCTAGGGATTGATTGGTTAACTACTCATCATGCAAAAATTGATTGTTTTCGTAAGGTTGTTAGCTTTCATATTCCTAATCGATCTATTATGCAAATTCAAGCAACCAAACCATTAAAATCAACCGCTATCATCTCAAGCCATAAAGCTATTCGTTTATTGAAAAACGGATGTCAAGCTTTCTTAGCTCATGTCACAGATCTAAACAAAAATACGTCAGCTTTGAATGATATTTCTGTTGTTAATAAATTTCCTGACGTATTTCCCGAAGAACTTCCTGGCTTACCCCCAGAGCGTGAAATTGAATTTTGTATCGACCTTGAACCCGGTACAAAACCCATTTCCAAAGCCCCATATCGAATGGCTCCTATTGAACTTCAGGAGTTAAAGACCCAACTGCAGGAATTGTTAGATATTTATTTTATTCGTCCTAGTACTTCTCCTTGGGGTGCTCCTGTTCTGTTCGTGAAGAAGAAAGATGGGAGTATGCGACTTTGTATTGATTATCGGGAGTTGAATCATGTCACTATCAAAAATAGGTACCCATTGCCATGTATTGATGACCTGTTTGACCAGTTGCAAGGAGCACAATTCTTTTCAAAGATCGATCTTCGTTCTGGATATCATCAGCTGAAGGTTAGAACTGAGGATATTCCAAAGACTGCCTTCAGAACTCGGTATGGGCATTATGAATTCTTAGTTATGTCTTTTGGATTGACTAATGCTCCTGCTGCCTTCATGGATATGATGAACAGGGTATTCAAGGAATATTTTGATCACTTTGTGGTCGTCTTTATCGATGACATCCTTATTTATTCAAAAAGCCGTGAAGATCATGAGCAACACTTGAGGCTGGTACTCCAAAAGCTTCGTGAATACAAACTTTATGCCAAGTTGAAGAAATGCGAGTTCTGGCTGGAAGAGGTAGCATTCCTTGGGCACGTAGTATCAAGTCGTGGAATATCTGTTGACCCGGCAAAGATTGAAGCAATTCAAAGCTGGGAGCAACCTAAATCAGTAACCGAAGTACGTAGCTTTCTCGGTCTAGCTGGTTATTATCGGAGATTCGTGGAAGAATTTTCTCGAATCGCTACTCCATTAACTCAGCTGACTCGGAAAGATACAAAGTTCGGTTGGAGCGAAGAATGTGAGCAGAGTTTTCAAGAACTCAAGAGGAGACTCATTTCAGCACCTGTTCTAACAATACCATCTGGCTCGGAGGGATTTGTCATCTACAGTGATACTTCGAGCAAAGGGTTGGGATGCGTTCTCATGCAACATGAAAAAGTCATAGCCTATGCATCAATACAACTCAAGGAATATGAGAGCTGACAGCTGTTGACAGCTGTTGTCTTTGCACTTAAAATTTGGAGGCATTACTTGTATGGGGAGAAGGTGGAGATCTTTACGGATCATAAAAGCCTCAAATATTTCTTCACTCAAAAGGAACTTAACATGCGACAACGACGTTGGCTTGAACTGTTGAAAGATTATGATCATACCATTCAATACCATCCTGGAAAAGCAAACGTGGTAGCTGACGCATTGAGTAGAAGATCATATGCAAGTACGAGTGCAATATTGTCAACACAAAAGCCCATTTTGTGTGACTTGCAAAGGATGGAGATAGAGTTAAAGACTTCAGGGACCCATGTGATGATGTCGAATATACGAGTAGAACCAACTTTAATCGATAAGGTTAAAGTTGCTCAAGCTACAGACCTGGAGCTGATGCGTATGAGGAAGAAAGTGCAAGAAGGTGCTATGCCGGAAGCAAGAATCGATGAAGAAGGAATACTTCGAGTCAACTCCAGACTTTGTGTTCCTAACAACCCTGATTTAAAGTATGAAATCATGATGGAGGCGCACAACACACCGTTTGTAATCCATCCTGGAAGTACCAAAATATATCATGATCTTCGTCATACATTTTGGTGGAGCAATATGAAGAGAGAGATAGCGTTGTTTATCTCAAGGTGTCTAACTTGTCAACGAGTCAAAGCGGAGCATCAAGTACCAAAAGGTCTATTGCAACCACTTGAAATTCCAGAATGGAAGTGGGAGCACATTACCATGGATTTCGTTACCGGTCTTCCTAAGGTTTCTCAAGGTATAGATGCGATTTGGGTCATTGTTGATAGATTGACCAAGTCTGCTCATTTCTTACCGATACGAGAAACTTATACACTTGAACGTCTTGCTCGTATATACATAAACGAGATTGTAAGACTGCATGGTATGCCAGTATCCATAGTTTCTGACCGAGACCCAAGATTCACTTCACGATTTTGGGTTAGTTTACAAAAAACTATGGGCACGGATTTACGATTTAGTTCAGCATATCATCCTCAGACGGACGGACAATCAGAGAGGACTATTCAAACTCTTGAAGATCTATTAAGACTCTGTGTCTTTGACTTCAGGGGAAGTTGGGACAAGTTCTTACCATTGGTGGAGTTTTCCTACAACAACAGTTATCAAGCAAGTATTGGCATGGCTCCATTCGAAGCATTGTATGGAAGAAAATGTCGTTCTCCAGTATGCTGGGATGAGGTGGGTGAAGCAACTTTGTTGGGACCGGAGTTGGTACGTATGACTACAGAAAAGATTCAAACGATCCGACAACGTATAAAAACCTCATAAGATCGACAAAAGAGTTATGCAGATCTTCATCGAAAGGACGTGGAATTTGATGTAGGAGATCATGTGTTCTTACGTGTTGCTCCATGGAAAGGAGTTACGAGATTTGGAAAAAGAGGAAAGCTCAATCCTCGATTCATCGGTCCATTTTTAATCCTCGATCGAGTAGGAACTGTGGCTTATAGACTCGCTTTACCGCCATGTATGTCTCGTGTTCATAACGTTTTTCACATATCCATGTTACGCAAATATGTGGAAGATCCGAACCACATTATTGAGTTAGAACCGGACGAAATAGCGGAGGATTTGACGTATGAAGAAGTTCCTGTTCAAATCTTGGATAAGAAAGAACATATTCTACGCTCCAAGGTTATACCTCAAGTCAAAATTTTGTGGAGAAACCACGATGTTGAGGAAATGACCTGGGAGTTAGAATCTGAAATGAAATCAAGGTATCCTTACCTCTTCGACAAACCAGGTATGTACCCTAATTTTGAGGGCGAAATTTCATAAGAAGGGGAGGTTGTAAGACCCCAACTTTTATAAATAAAGATGAATTTTCTATAAATATCATTTTTGAATATTATGGAGTTAATTTGATATAATGTTATAGTTGTGGGTAATATTTATAAATTTTGTAAAGTAAGCAAGTTGTTTTAAAATATTCGTTTGGCCGGGGAATATTCTTTTTGTCGGGGAATATTCGTACGACGGCACAATCATTAGTGGACCCCACAACAGAAGTATAGTCGTAGTTAGAAAACGACAAAATTATCTTTCTATAAAAATAACGGCTGAGGTGTTACCGTTAAAACCGTTAAAACTGTTGAACTACCCGGTAGTAAAAGTACAGTAATACGCGTGGTTGCATAGTAGCACACGATATTGATTATTGATGCTTACGTGAGAAGTCACTCAGCTATACTCAATTATTGCTACAGTAATTGCTGCATCATATCTCTTAAATTATTGTCATAGTATCATCTGTATAATATGTTATATTATTAAATTAATAATTGAGACGTTGTGGTAAGTTTGGTTATTTTTATGGGGGGGCCATATGTCATCATCTAAGAGTCTCTTGGTCAATAGTAATTACCTTCGTCAATAGTAATTACCGCCGTCAATAGTATTTACCTTGGTCAATAGTAATTACCTTCGTCAATAGTATTTACCTTGGTCAATAGTAATTACCTTCGTCAATAGTATTTACTTTGGTCAATAGTAATTACTTTTGTCAATAGTAGTTGTCCCTTCAATATTACCAAGAGTCATTTGACCCTTCGTTAAGACCAAGAGTCATTTGACCCTTCGTTAAGACCAAGAGCCACCTTCAGTTTTTCTATAAATAGAGGCCTAGGGCTTCATTATTTTTCACGAATTCATTCAAGCTATAGAGAGAGAAAGTATAGAGAGAATAAGAGAGAGAGAGAAAAGTATTCTGCTACTTCACTTTTCCAATATCCAGTTCTTTTAAGGTAAGGGGTGTTATTCTTTCTTATTCATGAAGAGAACTGTTGTTATTCCATTTCTTATTATTCTGTTGGAATAACCTGTATACGCGGTCTACCCTATACTTGGTGACATTCTTCTATTATTCTGTTGGAACATCCTGTCTGTGTGTTTTACACCGGACCTGGTTCCGTTTTTATTATTATTCTGTTGGAACATCCTGTCTGTGTATTTTACACCGGACCTGGTTCCGTTTTTATTATTATTCTGTTGGAACATCCTGTTTGTGTGTTTTACACCGGACCTGGTTCTGTTTTTACTATTATTCTGTTGGAACATCATGTCTGTGTGTTTTACACCGGACCTGGTTCCGTTTTTATTATTATTCTGTCGGAATATCCTGTCTGTGCGGTTACGCCGGACCTGGTTCCATTATTATTATTCTGTTAAGAATAACCTGTCTGTGCGGTCTATAGCATGCATGGTGATTTCTTTTGTTATTTCATTCTTTATTATACTCAGTTGATTAAGTTTTGACTTCTATACTCCATGAAATTTGTGGAATATCCTTGACATTTACGCTTCATCTAGTATCTATTCATGAAAATATTCTCCTGATCATTCTTGAATTTTACTCCACAAAGCAGTATCACGTTGACAATTTGGACGTTATTAATTCCTGGATAAATTAATTCTTGAACTTGTTTTATTGAATTCTTATATCATTGTCATCATCCTCATGTTTATAAAATGTTGAAAGTCATCTGTGGCCTGTAGTGCATAGATGGACTTGGTATGATTATGACCAGGGATTATTCGGTATAATCATGACCGTAATGTTACAAATGATGTGGTAAAAGTCCTCATTGGCCCGTAGTGCATTGATGGACAGTTGTTGGCATGATCATGACCATTAATGAATATACGAATATCCTTGGCCGTAGTGCAGGGGTGATTCGATGATGTGGATTATTTTATTAAGCTGAGTCCCAGCGATAACAGTGTTGAAAAACCTTTTAAATCATAAAAGATAGTAGAGTTTATTTTCTACTTGACTCTTTTAATGGATTACTTGTTCCGCTACAGTTAAACTTGATGTCTATTATATTTTATCAGTTTAACATTGTTGAAGGCTAATGATAATTTATTCTGCATTATCTTAGTCATAATATTTCTTACTGGGCTAGTTGAGCTCACCCTTTCTTTCACTGTTCTCTTCAGGAAATGAGAACGTAGCTGGGGCAAGTCGGGGAATGGAGTGATGGTCCGAATGATAGTATTAGTTAGTAGTCCTCACTATTCTATGTAATGGTGTGTTAATAAATGTAATGAGGACTCCTTTTGAGTATGAATACTCTCTAGAAGATAATATTTGTATTTAAACTCACAGTTTATATTTTGTCGTATTGTATACGACAGTTGTATTATTAAGTTGTATTTGTATTCTGTACTATGTATCTGACGACCCAAGATGGTGATGTATACCTAATTTTGGGGGCGTCACATACCTTGTATGTTTAGAAGGCAAGCATGTTAGACCATGTGATTTCATGACCTTGAATGACATGAAATTATTGAAATGTTTAACTTAGAACCATGATATAAAAGAAGAAACCTAGATTGACTTAAGAAGCATAAAAAGACCTTTAACATAACAAATATAACATGTGTGATTGTTTTGGTCAAGCCGAACATAAACCACAAGGCAGCAGCTGAGTCTAGGCTTAGCCAGGGGACGGCGCAGCTGCGCCGGTCCTAGGCTTAGCAATGGCGCAGCTGCGCCGTGCAGCAGCAGTCTTGAATAGCTTCTGTTTTTGAACTGATGTTTGAAGCATGCCTATATGATTACTTTAACTTATAATATATGACTAATATGCTATGTAATGTGTTAAGAAGCATGCTATGTGATGTAAATAAAGGTTAATTTTGACTTTCGAATGATAAGTCCAAGAGGATGTTCGCATAATATCAAAACAAAGATACGTGGGTTGAACTTGTGATGACGTATAAACTGATTTTGTACCGTATGTGCATACTTGTATCATGTCAAGCTTGATTAATGACTGTGTTAGCTAATGAACATCTATAACACCCCGAACCCGATATAGGCCCAAAGTGCTACACGACGCAAGCCCATAGGCCCGCAAGGCAACAATATCAATAACGCGCAGCCCAAACAAAACAACTTAACAATAATCTTAACTTAAAACCCAACAATAAATATATTTTAAATCAATCCAAATGAAATACTAATAAATACCACTTTCAAATAATGGAGACGCAGCTCCTCGAAACTAAGAGTTTTATCAAAATTCATCAACAAAAGAAAAACATCTAAAACTAAACTCAACCTATTCCAAGCGTACCAAATATGGGCTCAGCTTTCAACGATGGGACCTGTAAAAATCTGTAAGGGGGTGAGCGATGAAGCCCAGCAAGTAGCAATCCTCTCTATCTAGCCGAATCAAGTACAATTTGTAAAATACTTTTTCGAAATAACTTTTTTGTTCAATAACAATAGTTCAAAAGCTTTCAAAACTAAAACAATTCAAAAATGATTTCAATATATATCATATCTTTTTTAATCCACAGCATTAGCGACTATGGTTACAATAGCCCTGTAACACGGCCCAAAAGTTCGATAACGTTATGATACTCACCCTACTAAGGTATCTGTAAAAATGCACGCTCCCCGAAGGGCATCTAAAAGGTGTGCGCCTTAGTAGGTCCTATATTAGCTCCGGAACTAAACGTAATCAATAACGGGTTCTATACATAGTCAGACTGAGGATTTCAAAATATTTTCTCAATATTATCGATAATATAACTGTAAGACCCCAACTTTTATAAATAAAGATGAATTTTCTATAAATATCATTTTTGAATATTATGGAGTTAATTTGATATAATGTTATAGTTGTGGGTAATATTTATAAATTTTGCAAAGTACGCAAGTTGTTATATAATATTCGATTGGTCGGTGAATATTCATTTAACAGGAATATTCGTACAACGACACAATCATTGGTGGACCCCACAACGGAATTATTGTCGGATTGAGAAAACGACAAAAATATTTTATTAAAAATAACGGCGGAAATTTTACCATTGTTACTGTTGAACTACTCGGTAGTAAAAGTACAGTAATATGTGTGGTTGCATAGTAGCACACGGTATTGATTATTAATGCTTATGTGAGAAGTCACTCAGTTTGATTCCATTATTGTCAGTTAATAATATGAATTATTTAGCGATAAGGACGTTTTGTTTTATTCGTATTATTAACGTAATAAAACAGAAACATCTTTTTATATAAAATAAAATACTTTATTAAAGTTATTCTATAAATAGAATATATTATATTTTATTTAAAAGATTTTTCTTTAAATATGGACCGTCAGATTAAAGTAATCAATCTGGACCGTTCATGAATTAGTTACTATGCATTCTATTTTTCTATAAATAGCAGCTCATTCCTTCATTATTTCTTACGAATTCACTGAACTCTAGAGAGAGAAACTATAGAGAGAAACTATAGAGAGAGAGAAGAAGAGTATTCTGCTACTTAACTACTTCCTTATTTCAGCTCTTTTTTAAAACGGTAAGGGGTGTTATTCTTTCTTATTCATGAAGAGAACTGTTGTTATTCTATTTCTTATTATTCTGTTGGAATAACCTGTATACGCGGTCTACCCTATACTTGGTGACATTCCTCTATTATTCTGTTGGAACATCCTGTCTGTGTTTTACACCGGACCTGGTTCCGTTGTTATTATTATTCTGTTGGAACATCCTGTCTGTGTGTTTTACACCGGACCTGGTTCCATTTTTAGTATTATTCTGTTGGAACATCCTGTCTGTGTGTTTTACACCGGACCTGGTTCCATTATTTATTATTCTGTCGGAATATCCTGTCTGTGCGTTTACGCCGGACCTGGTTTGTAAGACCCCAACTTATTAATGAATAAAATCAAATTTTCTCTAAATATTATTGTGAATAATAAGGGGTTAATTTGATATAATACTTTGGTTATGGGTGAAATGTGCAAATTTTGCAAAATAAGCAAGTGGTTATAAAATATTTATTTTTGGTCGGTGAATATTCGGTTGGTCGTGGAATATTCTTGCTGTCGGGGAATATTCGTACGACGACGCAGCCTTGTGTGGGCCCCATAACGGAAAGCGATTGGATGAAGAAAACGACAAGTATAAGTTTTTTATAAATAACGGCGTAGTTGTTACCGTTAATACTGTTGGAATACCCGGTGGTTAAAATACAGTAGCACACGGTATTGCACCAATTATTGATTCTTACGTAAGAAGGCACTACTCAATAATTGTTACAGTAGTTATTATTCAATATTTTATTTTATTGATTCAATAATTGCTTCGTTGATATTTTATATTATTGTTGTTTCAAAAATTGTTGTTGCACAGTATTTTCATTTATCAGATCAATAATTCATATTATTTGAATAATATTATTAGATAACATTATTGGCAATGTCTAGAAAGTTCTGTCTAAGGAGAGGTTTGGTCATCTAATTGCGCGCCAGTGAGGAGAAATCCTTATTGGAAAGCCCCCTCTTTCCTGGGAACGGCCTGGTTGTCATAAATGTGATTCTGTAATATTATTTGTGAATAATTAATTATTGATTCATATGATAAGAAAATATTTATTTTATGTGGATATAAATGAGGGATATATTTTTGTGGTTAAAAAATGAAGGAGTTAATGTTGAGGTTTTTGTCAGTATTTTTGTCGGAATGGAGGTATTAAAAATCAGGGTTTTTGAGATAGTTTGCGGGGGTTATAATTTTTAATCCGACCGTTGGATCGTGGTAATTTTTGGATATGTTATACATATATAAGTTGAGTATATGTCCACAAATTTTGAACCGTTAAAAATGAACGTATGATTTATTACGAATTTTACAAGATGTCTGGTTCAGAAATTGTTAAATTTTCGGAGTTTATCATTTTGATGGAAAATTCTAGAATTGGTGGGCCCCACTTGTGGTTGGTGAAGAAATGTGCTGAATTATATTTCAAATGTGGTGGGTGGGAATAGTAGCAGGTAAAGCCATCAGGTTGCAGGTCAAGCCTACTAAAATTTTCCTATAAATAGAGGGCTAAGTTAGAATTGAAAATCACACCAGAAACAAGTTTTCTCTCTTTCTCTCTCTAGATTATTGAGTGTATTTTGTGAGTATTTAGATACTTTGAGAGTTTCTATTCATCAGAGCAAGTTTCTTTCAGCCTTATACTGGTAATCCGACCATAAGTACTGATATTTTGAGGTAAGGGATATTATTTTCTTCTTAAATGATATTATTTTCTTCAATATCATTATGCTGAAATATTGATACGAGTTTTTATCAAATTTGGAACTTTTTGTGTCGGGAGTTACTATTCACGTATACGGCACTATTCACGAATACGGCACTATTCATCGAAAAATAAAATTTTCCCTTTTTGTCCAAGATGTCTATTATGGTTACTATCTTTGATTGTATCCATGTTTTAATCTTTATTTTTGAATTCTGCTTCACAATTGATTATTATGAAGTATTATTGATCTTGGATAAACTGTTATACGAATCCCTACTATTTGTCCTTCTGTCTCACTGGATTCGTTCTCTTTAAGATATTTTTCATCATCCTCAGTCCTAAATGATGATATTACTGAATATCTTTGGCCTGTAGTGCAAAGATGTATGATTACTTGATGAATATCTTTGGCCTGTAGTGCAAAGATGAACAGGTGTTGAGATGAACATGACCGACTGATGATACAAATGAATATCTTTGGCCTGTAGTGCAAAGATAAATATTTGGATAAAGATGATTATTAATTGATGTTACAGGGATAAAATATTGATGATGGACTTTTAAATCTTAGAAGATAGTAGAATTCTTTCTCTACTTGACTCTTCTAATGGTTTGCTGTTTCCGCTGCAGTTGTTGATCTAAAACTTGTTGTCGATTATATTTTATCAGATTTTTCCCTGTTGAAGACTAACGATAATTTGTTGTATATTATCTTAGTCATAATATTCTTTACTGGGCTAGTTGAGCTCACCCTTTTCCTTTTTGTTCCATTTTTCTTCTCAGGAGGTGAAAACATAGCAGGATCTAGTCGGGGTATGGAGTGATGGTTCTAGAAAGATGTTTTAGCAGTCCTCACTATTTCTGTAAAATAGTGTTTGAATAATTGTAATGAGGATTTATTTGAGTGTGGATATTGTCTAGAAGACAATATTTGTATTTAAACTCACAGTATGTGCTGTCGTATTTTGCACGACAATTGTATTATTGAAGTTGTAGTTTGCTTTCTGTACCATGTATTTGGCGACTCAGAATGGGTGTTGTATACCTATTTTGGGGGCGTCACAGTTGGTATCAGAGCTTAGGGATATGATCCCTGGCTGAGATGTGAGACAAGAACTAGGAGGGGAGAGACGGGGAATTCCTTCGCTAGTATGACCTGACTAAGTTTATTTGGTGTTTATTTGGTCGGTCAGAGTATAGAGATAATATATGACATGACTATTAACCCTTGTTTTATGGCAGTATTTAAGAATGGCAGCTGAGAACGTTAATAATGGAGTAAATCAGACCGTGGAGACACCTTTGAAAAACACCCAGGGGAACGTGCAACAGGAAGGCAATATTCCTCCTGTAAACAATGTTACCGAGCAAACGATGAATGATGGAATGTTTAGGAGTTTTTTGCAGTTCATGCAAAATCAAACGAGGGAGACTCGTGTGCAGAATACAGGTGGAAATGATAACGCGCGGTTTGTCACAGCTAAGCAGTTCAAAGAATTGGGACCACCAGAATTTAAGGGAAAGCCGGATCCGATCATGGCGGAAACGTGGGTCAAGCAAATTACCAAGATATTCGATGTCTTGGGATCCACGGAGGAACAGAAGGTTCCATTCGCCACATTTATGTTCCGCGGTGAGGCAGACTACTGGTGGGAGTCTGTGAAGCGTACCCAGCCTGACGCACTCAACATGTCCTGGGAAACATTTCAAAAACTATTCAATGACAAGTACTTTCCTGAAAGTATTCGTCATATGAAGGAGGTAGAGTTTATCAGACTGGAACAAAACAACATGACGGTGTCCCAGTACGAGGCGAAGTTTGCAGAGTTATCCAGGTTTGCACCTCATTTGGTCGAAAATGAGGAACGAATGACAAGGATGTTTCTGAGAGGTCTAAAACCCGAGATTCGACAATATCTTATCTCTCATAAATTTTCTTTATATTCAGATATTGTAAACAGGGCTCAATTATTAGAGCGAGATAATGAGTATGTGCAACCGAGAGACCACAACCAGGGTCATACCGGTGGCGGCAGTCATCGAAGCAATGAAAACCAGCAGGGAGGAAAACATTCGGACAAAAGCGGTAACCACTCTGGTGGTAATCGTGGTCGTGATAATAGAAGGAGCGAGTCGGGAGGAGATTTCAAGAAGAGAAGGTACAACAATGATAACGTGAAGACGTCAGCACAAACATCAACTGTTTCTAAGGGAGGAGAACGACTACCGGTCGTATGTTACAAATGTGGGAAAGAGGGATATATCAGCCCAAACTGTCCACAACAATCCAAGGTATGTTATAACTGTGGAAATGAGGGTCATATAGCTCGAGAGTGTTCTGTAGCAAAACCAAGTTCAGCGGGGATGGTGACTCCAAAAGTTGTCCCGGATAAGTCGAAATCAGCGGTTCCTGGAAGAGCGTTTTTCGTGACTGGTCAGAATGCGAGGAACCCGAACGAAGTTAGCACGGGTTAGTTAATTATAAATTTTTTTTTGCGAAGTCTATACCTTATTAGATACCAGTTCTACCCATTCATTTATTTCTCCTGCTTGTGCTCAACGTTTAAACTTGACTCCGGAGAAATTGGACTTTGACTTATCTGTTGAAACTCCGTTAGGTCCACTGTTTATAAATCTTGCATGATCCAAGTTGGCACTATCACATTATCTGTTGATCTTATCTCTTTAAAGATACTTGCTTTTGATGTGATTTTAGGAATTGATTGGTTAACTACTCATCATGCCAAAATTGATTGCTTTCGTAAGGTTGTTAGTTTTCATATTCCTAAGCAACCTGTTATTCGAATTCAAGCAACCAAACCATTGAAGTCAAACTCTTTCATATCAAGCCGTAAAGTCATTCGTTTATTGAAAAACGGATGTCAAGCTTTCTTAGCCATGTCATGGACTTGAACAAAATACGTCAGAATTGAATGATATTTCTGTTGTTAGTAAAATCCCTGACGTATTTCCTGAAGAATTTCTTGGCCTACGCGTGATATTGAATTTTGTATCATCTTTGAATCTGGTACAAAACCCATTACTAAAATCTCATATCGAATGGCACCTATTGAACTTCAGGAGTTAAAAACCCAACTATAGAAGTTAATAACCGAGCCTCTATCTGGTGACTTCCTTTGTAGAATGCACCGAAGCCAAACTCTCCGTAGGGGACGCCATATTCGTGCGGTAGTAAACTGATAGGTGTCATTGTGACGTGCTATCCAAGATTAGGATATGAGTCACAGTTGAGAGCAACCTAAGTCAGTAATCGAAGTACGTAGCTTTCTAGGATAAGCTAGTTATTATCGGAGATTTGTAAAAGGATTTTCTCGAATCGCTACTCCGTTAACTCAGCTGACTCGGAAAGATACAAAATTCGTATGGAGTGAGGAATGTGAGAGAAGTTTTCAAGAACTCAAGAGGAGACTCATTTCGGCACCTGTTCTGACAATACCATCTGGTTCGGATGGATTTGTTATCTACAGCGATGCTTTAGGCAAAGGGCTAGGATGTGTTCTCATGCAACATGGGAAAGTCATAGCCTATGCCTCGCGACAACTCAAAGAATATGAGAGGAATTATCCTACTCATGATTTGGAGTTGGCAGCAGTCGTTTTTGCGTTGAAGATCTGGAGACACTACCTTTATGGGGAGAAAGTGGAGATCTATACAGATCATAAAAGCCTCAAATATTTCTTCACCCAAAAGGAACTCAACATGCGGCAGCGACGTTGGCTCAAGCTGTTGAAAGATTACGATCATACCATCCAATATCATCCTGGAAAAGCAAACGTAGTAGCTGACGCATTGAGTAGAAGATCATATGCGGGTACGAGTGCAATGTTTTTAATACAAAGGCCCGTTTTGTATGACTTGCAAAGGATGGAGATAGAGATGAAGGCTCCAAGTACCCACATTATGATATCAAATATACGAGTAGAACCTACTTTAATCGATAAAGTTAAAGCTGCTCAAGCTACGGATATGGAGCTGATGCGTATGAAGAAGAAAGTGCAAGAAGGTGCTATTCCAGAAGCAAGAATCGATGAAGAAGGAATACTTTGAGTCAACTCCAGACTTTGTGTTCCTAACGATTTTGACTTGAAGCATAGAATAATGATGGAGGCACACAACACACCGTTTACAATCCATCCTGGGAGTACCAAAATGTATCACGATCTTTGACATACATTTTGGTGGAGCAATATGAAAAGAGAGATCGCGGAGTTTATCTCGAGATGTTTAACTTGTCAACGTGTAAAAGCGGAGCATCAAGTACCAAAGGGTCCATTGCAACCACTTGAGATTCTGAAATAGAAGTGGGAACACATTACTATGGATTTTGTTATGGGTCTTCCCAAGGTTTCTCAAGGCATAGATGCTATTTCGGTGTAATCATGACCGTAATGTTACGAATGATGTGGTAAAAGTCGTCATTGGCCCGTAGTGCATTGATGGACAGTTGTTGGCATGATCATGACCATTAATGAATACACGAATATCCTTGGCCGTAGTGCAGGGGTGATTCGATGATGTGGATTATTTTATTAAGCTGAGTCTCAGCGATCACAGTGTTGGAAAATCTTTTAAATCATAAAAGATAGTAGAGTTTATTTTTTACTCGACTCTCTTAATGGATTGCTTGTTCCGCTACAGTTAAACTTGATGTCTATTATATTTTATCAGTTTAACATTGTTGAAGGCTAATGATAATTTATTCTGCATTATCTTAGTCGTAATATTTCTTACTGGGCTAGTTGAGCTCACCCTTTCTTTCACTGTTCTCTTCAGGAAATGAGAACGTAGCTGGGGCAAGTCGGGGAACGGAGTGATGGTCCGAATGATAGTATTAGTTAGTAGTCCTCACTATTCTATGTAATGGTGTGTTAATAAATGTAATGAGGACTCCTTTTGAGTATGAATACTCTCTAGAAGATAATATTTGTATTCAAACTCACAGTTTATGTTTTGTCGTATTGTACACGACAGTTGTATTAGTAAGTTGTATTTGTATTCTGTACTATGTATCTGACGACCCAAGATGGGTGATGTATACCTAATTTTGGGGGCGTCACAATAACGATACTTTTTCAAAGTTCAAAATCATATAATCTCATTTACAGTTCGAAAATAAATACTTGATCCGAATTTTGAAATAAAAGAACATAACAATTTAATTTAAATGGAAGCCTTAAATAAAACATAACGAATTTTGAAACTGTATATTTAGGCATCCGAGCAATTAATAAGACATACTTAAAAGTAACGATAATCTTAAAAATACTAAATAGTTTGGAAACCCACTTACCTCGATATTACAAATACGAAAATATTAGCCGAACAAATCCTAAATATAAATTTAGAACAAAAAGAAATCATTAGGATAAAATATCCTAACTCAAACATATTTTTATTTTATTATTTATTTATTTTTAACTTAATTTATATTTAATTAATATATCTGAAATTATAAAGATTTTCCTAAATTATAATTACTTAAATATTCAATATTGAAACTATAACTTTAAAATTAAAATAAATATTTTATGTTATTAGTTTAGAATTATTATGTTATACTTATTAGTATATAACCGTAGCCATGATTCATAAGTATATATATATTGACACACACACACACACACCAAAATTAACCTTTTTAAATTTTCTTCTTTTCTTCTTTTCTATTCTGCAATACTCCAAAGCCAAGTAAAATTTTATGTTCTTCTCTCTCTAGTTGTTTAAATATATATAATTCCTTTGCAAAATAGGTTACTAGGTAAAAAAGTCCTTTTTAAAATTAAAAGTTTTGATAAACTTGAATGACTATTCTTATCCTTATAGGTTTTAGATATATATAAATACTTATTAGTTACACTTCTATTATCTAATTATATTTATCTTTTATCTTCTTTTTTCCCGAGTATTACAACATCTTGTGCTTATAACACGCTATAAATAGGATTCGAAAGTGTTGATTTATTAACGTGGATAAACTATGCTCAAGGCAAGTTTCTTAATTCTTACTATTTTATTTGAGTAAGTATCTAAACTATCATTTACGTTGTGCAAGTATCTTTACCCTTGCATTTACTTTATGCAATGGACACGTATAGGCAAATATTCGAACCCTACTTTACATTGTGCAAGTATCCTAAACCCTTGCATTACTTTTTGACGACCGTACTCAAATTTCATTGTGCAAGTATCTTAAATCTTTGCTTTACTTTATTCAATGAATATCGTAAGCTTATCTCCTTGAATGCAAGTATCTTAAATCTTTGCTTTACTTTATTCAATGATTATCGTAAGCTTATCTCCTTGAATGCAAGTATCTTTACTCTTTATATCTTTTTATGCAATAAACATGCGTAAGTAAGTTATTGAATTATATTCTGGTTATACGAGTTTTTAAACTTTATTGTTATTGATTATGTATCCAATCATTCGTATTCGTGCAAGTTCTAGAACTTTATTCGTTCATTGTTTATCAGTACTGTATTATTGTATAATCCAGATATTTATTCTGTTCGTTAATATCTAAATATGGTTATACAAGTGTCCCCACTTGGATAATCATTGTATTTAATCACATGTTAATACATACCTATTGATTTCCAGTATGTATATATTAATTAAAGGTCGTCTAAGCTATTTGACTCGGCTAGACACAGATTTAGAAATATCGTTGAACGTGATAGAACTTTATTGTATCCAACCGAATTGCTTTGGTTCGGATTCCCGACTAAGTATGAACATCCCGAATCTGAGAAACTTTTATGCGCCTAAGGCGGATGTGTTAAACAAAAATATCGTTCTGGTATGTAGTATTGATCAATACAGGGCACATTGGGCAGATCACCCTCGTGCCCGTAAGTTATGACGGTTTGCGGATAAAGTTCTGCTAAACCTTAGCGAAAATAAAAATCAATGTTCATAGTCTGTCGACTAATCTTCATTTATAGTCAGTACGTAGTTTCAAAATTTTGAAATAGAATTGTTATGTTGGTTAGTGTTGCTTCAGTTTACTTCATAACTATTGTTTCGTTGTAGAAGTTTCATTCAAAGAAAACATTTAATCCTTTTAGCTAATGTTTATTGTTTGCTATTACTTGCTGGGCACTCAAATGCTCATTCTTGCTTAATTTAAATGTTTTCAGTAAAGGGAAAGGAAAGCTGACAATATAAGTTAGTGTTATCTTATGTAATAGCTAGACTTAAATAAGATGATTATATTTACTATCTATCATGTAATGAAATGTGTTGAAGGTCGCGTACCTGGGATTTAGACAACTCTGATATGTAAATTAAGTTTGATATTTATGACATTATTATTATTATTATTTCGCTCATAGAAATGATATCGTGAAGCACTGAATTCAGGTTTTAAGTACCTGAATTTGGGGGCGTCACAAGATCAATGATAAATATTAGATATTTATAATTCAATTTATTAAGAGTTCAAGAATGTCCAAATTGTCAACATGATAACTAATTGTGGAATAAAATTCAAGAATGATATTCATGTATCAAAAATAATTTGGGCAGAAAAGAAAATTTAATTCTATTGTGAACAGTACTCAGAATAGTACCGTATGAATAGCAATCATTAATAGTACCGTATGAATAGTACCCCGAATGAAAATATTAAAATTTAATAAGAAAATTCAGACCAATATTCTAGTGAAACGATACTAGATGAATCGCAAAACTCAGTGATATTCTACTAATTTTAGGGATTATAGAAGTCATACTTATCAAAGTAAGTGTAGATGTAGGAATATGAAACGAAATAATATCACTTACATACTATAGAGTACGGAAGAGAATAATATTCCTTACGAATATTGAACGAAAATAATATCCCTTACGAAACAAATAATATCCTTTACGAATATTGAACGAAAATAACATCCCTTACGAGAAAAAAAATATCATTTACCTTACTAGAAAAGTAAATCTGACTGATATAGCGGAGATATTATTGAGAAAATCTTTCACTATTCGCTACACTCAAAGTATACTTATACTAGAAAGAAATATGTGACGCCCCCAAAATTAGGTATACATCGCTCATCTTGGGTCGTCAGATACATAGTACAGAATACAAATACAATTTACTAATACAACTGTCGTGTACAATACAACAAAACATAAACTGTGAGTTTGAATACAAATATTATCTTCTATAGAGTATTCATACTCAAAAGGAGTCCTCATTACATTTATTAACACGCCATTACATAGAATAGTGAGGACTACTAATTAATACTATCATTCGGATCATCACTCCGTTTCCCGACTTGCCCCAGCTACGTTCTCATTTCCTAAAGAGAACAGTGAAAGAAAGGGTGAGCTCAACTAGCCCAGTAAGAAATATTATGACTAAGATAATGCAGAATAAATTATCATTAGCCTTCAACAATGTTAAACTGATAAAATATAATAGACATCAAGTTTAACTGCAGCGGAACAAGCAATCCATTAAAAGAGTCAAGTAGAAAATAAACTCTACTATCTTTTATGATTTAAAAGGTTTTTCAACACTGTTATCGCTGGGACTCAGCTTAATAAAATAATCCACATCATCGAATCACCCCTGCACTACGGCCAAGGATATTCGTGTATTCATTAATGGTCATGATCATGCCAACAACTGTCCAACAATGCACTACGGGCCAATGAGGACTTTTACCATATTATTTATAACATTACGGTCATGATTATACCGAATAATTCCTGGTCATAATCATACCAAGTCCATCTATGCACTACAGGCCACAGATGACTTTCAACATTTTATAAACATGAGGATGATGACAATGATATAAGAATTCAATAAAACAAGTTCAAGAATTAATTTATCCAATAATTAACAACGTCCAAATTGTCAACATGATACTGCTTTGTGGAGTAAAATTCAAGAATGCTTAGAAAAATATTTTCATGAAAAGATACTGGACGAAACGCAATTATCAATGATATTCCACAAATTTCATGGAGTATAGAAGTCAAAACTTAACCAACTGAGTATAATAAAGAATGGAATAACAAAAGAAATTACCATGCATGCGATAGACCGCACAGACAGGTTATTCCAACAGAATAATAAATAATAGAACCAGGTCCGGCGTAAACGCACTGACAGGATATTTCGACAGAATAATAAATAATGGAATCAGGTCCGGCGTAAACGCACAGACAGGATATTCCGACAGAATAACAAATAATGGAACCAGGTCCGGTGTAAAACACACAGACAGGATGTTCCAACAGAATAATAACAAGACGGAACCAGGTCCGGTGTAAAACACACAGACAGGATGTTCCAACAAAATAATAATAAAAACGGAACCAGGTCCGGTGTAAAACACAGACAGGATGTTCCAACAGAATAATAGAGGAATGTCACCAAGTATAGGGTAGACCGCGTATACAGGTTATTCCAACAGAATAATAAGAAATAGAATAACAACAGTTCTCTTCATGAATAAGAAAGAATAACACCCCTTACCGTTTTAAAAAAGAGCTGAAATAAGGAAGTAGTTAAGTAGTAGAATACTCTTCTTCTCTCTCTCTATAGTTTCTCTCTATAGTTTCTCTCTCTAGAGTTCAGTGAATTCGTAAGAAATAATGAAGGAATGAGCTGCTATTTATAGAAAAATAGAATGCATAGTAACTAATCCATGAACGGTCCAGATTGATTACTTTAATCTGACGGTCCATATTTAAAGAAAAATCTTTTAAATAAACTATAATATATTCTATTTATAGAATAACTTTAATAAAGTATTCTGTTTTATATAAAAAGATGTTTATGTTTTATTACGAATAAAACAAAACGTCATTATCGCTAAATAATTCATATTATTAACTGACAATAATTGAATCAAACTGAGTGACTTCTCACATAAGCATTAATAATCAATACCGTGTGCTACTATGCAACCACACGTATTACTGTACTTTTACTACCGAGTAGTTCAACAGTATCAATGGTAAAACTTCCGCCGTTATTTTTAATAAAATATTTTTGTCGTTTTCTCACTCCGACAATAATTCCGTTGTGGGGTCCACCAATGATTGTGCCGTTGTACGAATATTCCCTGTTAAAACGAATATTCTCCGACCAATCGAATATTATATAACAACTTGCGTACATTGCAAAATTTATAAATATTACCTATAACTATAACATTATATCAAATTAACTCCATAATATTCAAAAATGATATTTATAAAAAATTCATCTTTATTTATAAAAGTTGGGGTCTTACAAATACGCACAATATTATAGAAGAATAATTATCTGATTTTGGTGTGATTTTTATTGCTTAATTAATCATCCTATTTATAGGAGAATGACAAGGCATTATTTAAGAAAATAATCACGTACACGCAATAAACATTTCATGGACGAAGAATTCGACGAATTTTTTGATTTTTACTATTCATCACTGTGCAATAAAATATTATAATAAAACAAAAACTTTATATAAGTATAATATATTCTAATTATAATCTAATAAAATAAATAACTTTATATATATTATAAAAAGTATTATGTTTTACATAAAAAGTTTTCTGTTTTATTACTATTATAATAATAATAAAATAAAACTGAGACAACTTTTTATCGGCGATTTTGAAAAATGAGTAAGTAAGGGTCAATGTAATAAGCCAAACTGTGAACAAAAATACTTCATGACAAACCCTCTATTTATATCAAAAATTGAATAAATATTTACCACAAATCACTTATCTTCAATCAACAAATTTTTAATCTTTCCACAATTATTCATCATTAATATTATAACTCACAATATTGACAACCAGATTATTCTCAGGAAAGAGAGAGTTTTCGATAAGAATTTTTTATTTTTGACGTGCAATTAAATAACCTAACTCCTTTCATCGACATAATTTTTTAGACATTTTCAATAATACAAATAATAATATGAATAACTGTGTCATCTCAATTATTGATTTAATAATATAAAATATTGTGCAGATGATACTGTGACAATAATTGAATCAATAATATGAGATACTATGCAGCAACTACTGTTGCAATAATTGAATAAAACTAAGTGACTTCTTACGTAAGCATCAATAGTCAGAGATACTGTGCAATACCGTGTGCTATTGTATAATAACGCGTATTACTATACTTTTATCACCGGGTATCTTAACAGTTTAACGGTAAAAGTCTTGTCGTTATTTTATGAAAATATTTTTTTGTCACTTTCTATATCCGATAGTTATTCTGTTATGAAGTCCACCAATGATTGTGTCGTCGTACTAATATTCTCCGACAAAAATAATATTCTTCGACCAAATGAATATTTTATGACAACTTGCTTATTTTATAAAATTTGCATATATCACCCATAACTATAGCATTATATAAAATCAACACCTTACCATTCAAAATAATATTTAGAGAAAATTAAATATTTATTCATAAAATTTAGAATCTTACATATATGACTATGTTTTCTTGATAAAATGAGTAGTTGGAATTTATGTCATTTATTTTATTTAATATATAAGTTTATAATTTAATTAATCATATCCAGTTAAGTAAAAATGAGAAATATATAAATTTGTATTTAGTGGGTATATTAATCATTCATAATTTGAAGTTATAATTAACCACATAATTGTTGAAGAGTGCTTTAGACATTATATTACATGTAAATTTAGTTGACATTAATTGGTCAACCACAATAGAGATATAAGAAGTGTTATATTCCCTCCATCCCATTATATCTGACGTTCTACATATTTTCACATAAATTAAGAATAGATGCAATTTTACTATTTTACCCTTAATTAATATTTTAATCTCATATGTTCGTTTGCACCTCTCTCATCACTTTCACTACATATATCTCATTCTCACGTATACAATATACACACAGTCTGTATCTCTATCTCTGTACTCATCAATCTATTTTGAATCTCCCTACCTCTAAAAGCTTGATTCAGGCATGTTGTTTTTTACAGAAGATAAAAAGAGATACAAATGAACAAAGGGGTGGGGGTTCGATTCAATATTTGGGTTTATATGTTACGAACAGAGGGTGGGGGTTCATCGTCTTCTTCTTCATCGGCCAGATCTGAACAACTCATCTCTTCATCTGCCGGATCTGTCCGTTCAGAAATAACTCATCTCTTCATCGGCCGGATCGGACTCGCCGGAGCATTGAAGTTCTCCGCCATTGTTAGGAATTGAGAGTTCCACCATTACTGTTTGAATAATTGTGTTTGTGAGAGAGAATAGAATTTGAACTGTTGTCTTTTAAAAACAGAGAAAATAGCCTGGTGGATAAGGAAGAGTAGAGAAGGAAAATAAATTGGCAAAATATTATTGAGATTGTAGAACGTCAAATATTTTGAAAAAAAAATACACTCTAAAAAGTCAAATATAAAGAGATGGAGTGAGTATTTTTTTGATTAGACGTGCAATAGATATTATTTTAAAAACAAGAGAGGTAGTGAGTGCTATTCGTAGGGGTTATTATTGTATTTTATTCAAATTAAAATTCACAACCTCTATAAAAATTTGTCATTTAAAAAAAGTCTTTATTAAATATACCATCTTGATTACAAAACTATAGAAGTAAGTCTTGAAGGTGTTAACTAATGATAAATTAATACGTGTATATATAATAAGAGATTTTACTTATTTTTAAAAATTTAAGGATAATTTTGTATTTCACTTTTGTCAAAAATAGTAGAGTCAAAAACATATATATATATATATATATATATATATATATATATATATATATCTATCGCGTAATTAATGTATTATTATTATTAGCTTCCTCTTCATTCCTTTTCTGACTAACAAACCAAACCAAACAAGTGGTGCCCTGACCCAACTGACCTGCGTAGTGGACTGGTGGGGAAGGTACAGGAGTGAAAAATGTTGGTAGCTAAAGCCCTTCTCGTCTCCTCACCTCTGTCAAAACCCCTAATAAACCCTAACCCTAACCCTAGTCCCAATTTCAGATTCCCAATACACTGGTCCTCCACCAAACCCAAAACCCCATTTCAAATTCCACCCCTCAAATCATCCTTACAATCCATCCAAACAGAAACCCTTCCTACAATTACCCCAACCCCAGCTAAAACTCGGGTCAAAATCCTATCGGAAGCCCTCCCTTTCATCCAAAAATTCCGCAACAAAACCATCGTGGTCAAGTACGGCGGCGCCGCCATGAAATCGGAGTCCCTCCAGTCCTCCGTCATTTCTGATATCGTCCTCCTCTCCTGCGTCGGCCTCCGCATTGTTTTCGTTCACGGCGGCGGCCCCGAAATTAACCACTGGCTCGGCCGCCTCGGTATTGAACCCAATTTTCTCAACGGCCTCCGAATCACCGACGCCTCCACCATGGAAATTGTCTCCATGGTTTTAATTGGTAAAGTCAATAAACTACTTGTTTCTCTCATTAACAAGGCGGGCGCCACCGCTGTCGGATTGTCGGGAATCGATGGCCGTCTTTTAACCGCCTGCCCGGCTCAAAACTCTGCCCAGTTGGGTTTTGTGGGCGATATTTCCACCGTTGACCCGGCTGTGATCCGGTCACTGATTGATAACTATCACATTCCGGTGATTGCCTCGGTGGCGGCTGATGGGGCGGGGCAAATGTATAACATTAATGCAGACACGGTGGCGGGTGAACTGGCGGCGGCCTTGGGGGCGGAGAAGTTGATTTTGTTGACTGATGTGGCCGGAATTCTTGAGGACCGTGAGGATTTAGGGAGTTTGGTGAAGGAGATTGATATTAGTTGTGTGAAGAGGATGATGGAGGATGGGAAAATTGCTGGTGGGATGATTCCGAAGGTGAATTGTTGTGTTAGGGCCCTTGCTCAAGGGGTTCGGACAGCGAGTATTATTGATGGAAGGCTGGAGCATTCGTTGTTACTTGAGATCCTGACTGATGAAGGAGCTGGAACTATGATAACTGGGTAACAAATGTAACATTTTGTATTGTTTTAGAGTATAAAAAATATGACCTTTAGTCTCTTGTATTGGTGCATGTTTTGGAGTATCAAAAAATGATCTTTTGTCCCTTGTTTTGGTGTTAGTTTTGATCTTCTAAAGAATGTTGCTTGAGATGAATTTTGAAATGCATTAGGATACTAATATTATGCCATGTTCGTGACAAATGAAAAATGAGATGAGAAGAGTAGTCAAACAGCATGAAAAATGAGATGAGAAGAGTAGTCGAACATCATCTATTTACTACTTTACTAGTAAAATAATTATCTAAGTGGAGTAGTACTGTATATGGAGTATAATTGAACATATTGAGACGATTTAGCAGATAAAACCAAATATATATATTAATTGTGATGGTGGCCAGATATGATGGGTTATTTATAAAATGAAATGGTGAGCATTTGTGTCCATAAATATTGGGTGTTTGTGGGTTTCAGATCTGACTCATGGTTGGATAGAGACATGCATCATCATCTGGAAGAAGCTAGAAGAGAAATCAGTGGAATTAAGAGAGAGAGAGAGAGAGAGAAGGGAGGAATGGGGGTGAAGTGAAAAGTGACAGAAGAGAGTGAGCACATGCAGGCAATTATATACAACGTTATACCTTTGTCTTTCTCTATGCGTGCTCACTTCTATTTCTGTCACCCCTCTATTATCTTTGTTGGATCCAGTACTATCTTCTTCATCCTCATCCCTCTTTTCCATTCCCTCTTCTTCTCCCTTTCCCTCTCTCTCTCTGTCTGTCTCTGTGATATGATTACTTTTTCTTCCTTGAGGTTTGGTTTTTGGTCCAATATTGCATCACCACCACTCATGCTTTCTCTCTCTAATATCTATCTATATTATATATGTTATAATAATGTCATCTTTTTCTCAGTTCCTTGAAATTTTGAAAGCAAAAAGATGAATGTTGGAATAAGGAAATTTAAGGAGAGCCAAACAGTCTATACACTAAGACCACTGCACCACTGCTACTACCACTCACATACACATCCTCACCCACTCACTTTTTCCTTTACTTTTCCAGTTTTCCGGCCCTTTATTCAAATCCACTCTCAATGTCCATCCCTTTCCCCAATCTCTCCAACCCAAAAATGGAAGCAAAAGAAGAAGACCAAAGTCTTCCCGGAGGTAAGACTGCATACCTAATTAGTAGCCCACCTCGCGTCTTAGTTCTCTCTTTTATTTCAGATTTTAATTCTCCTGTTTACTTTACTTTATTTAAATACTCCCCAAGTATAATATAAGTACTGCTATTATTATTATTATTATTATTATGTACCCTTTCTTATGTGCCGTGTGGAGCTGCTTTGGAGTTTGGAATGTACCTTCATCATCTAGTAGTAGTATTCATCATTCTTATTTGTTGGCTTCCGGATCAAGGTACGCCTCTTCACTGTTCTCATTTAATGGTAAACTCTCCGTCTTATTTCAGCTTACACACACACACACACATATATATATATTCTCCGGAGTTTTCTACAAAATCAAATCAAATCTTAGGTTTAATTGATTTGCCTGAATCTTTCCCCTTTTTTTCGCCTAATTACCTGATTGGTTTTTTGTGTAAATTCAAAAAGGTCATCAAAACGAAAGAAATCCTTTTTGTCGATACCACATATAATTACGCAGACTGCGTATTAATAAATGTATTTACATTTATGCTCTAGATATTTGCATTATAAAACTTCAATGAAAATTTTGAAATTTTCCGTTATATACATATATATGGATATATATTTACTGTGATTTGCAACTTCTAGTACTGTATTTGATCCTTTGCGGAGTGGTAAACTCCGGGAGAATGAAATGGAAGGATATAGTTACCATTCTGGAAAGATCCACATCAAATCATAGTAACAGTGTACCACTACCTGGTATTATCATGCTCACCCTATTATATTATACAGGTTTGTAGTTTACTTCCGCATATACATAAATTTCAATTTTATTGCCTTTTCAAAATCAATCTTCTTAATTTATCCCTCCTTTATCAAAGCCCTAGGTTCCTCAATTACTTGTATTTATACTTGTTGTTTCTGGCATAACAGCAATAATTGCTTGGTGTTGGGGGAAATACACTGCATTCATTCATAGCCCAGGTATTCATGAACTTAATTGGTTGTTAATTACTTATCTTAATTATTTTTCATATGTCATTTTATGTTCTTCCATTCCTTCTTTTTGTCCATGTACGTACTACAGTGTTCTCTTTCCCATCACATTGAGAATTATTCTATGATTTTTTTATATATATCAAATTTGTGCCATTTTTTTAGTGGATTTCTATACTTGGTGGATTTTTGTAGAAGCTTAATTAAGATATTAAGAAAGGATTTGGTACTCTGAATAATTAGCATAAAATTTGGACACAGGAAGATGCCGTTTATCTGGACATATGGCTTGTCTGGAAACCTTTGATCATGTTCAAGATATAGATCCCTTCTCATATTTCTCATATATAGATAGATCCCTTTTCATACTGTTTATCAATACAATTATATATGGTATTGGTCATTTATTGCAAAAATATAAACTCCATATGATTTTATGTTTCCCCCCTTCTCATTATGTGTGTATGCAAATAAGAGATAAATTCTTTGAAAGCTAAAAATTCATAATTAAATTGCATGAACTGATTGGATGTGAATTAGCTTAATCATACATATCTTAAAATGTTAGGTGTATTATATGTTCCATAAACTTCCTATGAGTAATTAAAGTAGCTTTCATTCTAAGCTATTTATTGATCAATTATAAAAAAAGAAAAAAGGAAAAAGAAAACGGATCTTGATGTGATCTGCAAAATAAATATTTGCTATGGCATGGATGAAGCTACCTGCATAGTACCTTGCAAATACTAGACAAAAGCATATATGCTTTGAATTTAATGGATTATTAGTAGTGTAATAGATAGAGTTCTTAATTAGTCTTTTGCCATATGTAGAACAAGTCAACAAACACACACTATATAAAAAATAAAGAATCAATCAAGTCAACACTAATCACACATAACAAAACTAAGTAATAAAATTGTACCACATAGCAAGTACATGGATATGATGAGTCATGTTCACTTAACTTGGGCACGTGAGCCTTGGCATCTCAGCATCCAAGGTGTTACCTTTTCCTTCTCAAACTCCAGAACGCCTAGGCGACGCCATGACAACTATGATTATGCATATGTCTACATGCTCCAAAGATGCAACAATAAAATGAATAAACCACACTTTCGTAGGACCTTAACATCATTGCACAATTAAAATTTGAATTCTAACAAGAAGCCAACCATTATACAAAGGACAAATCCAGGTCTTTCTCATGAGTTTAGATTGTCAAACAAATGGATTATGTCGAAACAAGTGAGGATGTGAGTCATTACTGAATTAGCTTACACAGAACTGAAATGTCCAAAAATAAGTTTGACTGGGTCTAGCTACCTGCTAGAGTTGATTATTAATCAATTAGCAGTCAAAGACAAGACAAAAATCTTGACCTGGAAGGAGGTTTGCCTTCCAAAACAGGAGAACTAGCATGTGCCAAGTATGTGTTAGATGAACAAGGGAAGATGTACAAAAAGTGCTCTAGAAAAATCTGAAATCCATAATCTCTTCTGAAAAATATAAACATGAGCATCCTTAAGGCATAAGAGGGGGAAGGGAAAATTATAAAGAAAAAAGCCTTGCTCAACTGTACATTTTCTCAAAATGAACATGATGTCGTTCTCTTCCTTTTACTTCACAAGTTAAAGGAAAAAAATGACAACTTGTGAGATGAATTATGGGGACCAGTATGTGAGATTCAAATTGGAAATTTTGCAACATCTATTCACTGAAAACTAAGGGCTTGTTTGGTAATTGTTTTTGCCTTTATGTTTTTGCCTTTATGTTTTTGCCTTTTGTTTTCATATGTTTCTACTTTTACTTACTTTCATTTTTGATTATTATATTTAAATGTTAGTTATGTTTATTTTTATGAAGATATAGAGTTTAAAATTTATTGTTAAGAAGATTCGGTGCCTGTTCCTTATTAAAGTTGGAATGCCTCCATGTGTAGCCAAAATTGAAGACGCAACTTTTTTGCTGGCAAAGTGGATTTTGTTTCCACTTTTTGTCAAAGTAGAAACAATTACAAAACACTATTTTTTGTTTTCGATATCAAAAAAGTAGAAGTAGAAACAAAAATTTGAAAGCAGAAACAGTTTGGGCCCTAATTTTTTTTCCACCACCTTAGTGAACATACTTTCAGTGGGTAACAACAAAGCCACTTACCAACTAGAGAGTATGTTTTTAAAAACAATTGTATCCCTAAACCCCTATTGATCTCTAGTACTAATTAGAAATTTCTCTCAACTTCCAAGTGATCCCATTTCTTCTCTACATCTCCTGCCTAAAGGGAAGCCTTCATCTCAACTCAATCTCTCAAGAGTATCCATAACCAATGTTCTAAAAGGTGCTAGGCGGGAGGCGAGTGGCCGGGGTCCTTGAAGTCAATTTTAATATTTTATCTTATATTTATCTAAAAAAACATTAATATAAAACAAAACAATCTATAATAAAAATAATAAAGGCCTTTGCTTAAAGTTCAAACACATATCTTTAACGTATTAGTTTTATTCATAAACAAGATTGCTATTAAATAATAAAATTTAAAATTTCAAGAATTCAATTCAATATTAAAACTTAAGAAACTAAACATAAATTTAAGCTAAATATTACAAATGTATCATCATTTATATAATTTGAAGTTGGTACAAGGTCAAAAAATTACAACTATAATAAAATTATCCATTTTGACTTGATCTTGTTCACTTCTTGTTGTGATTTGATATGCTACAACATGTATTATGAATATGGTAAATCATTAGAAAAATAAATATATCAAGATCTAGTTTGGGTAGTTATTAAAAAAAACCTTATCCACTTAGGCCCTGCCTTTCCTGCCTAGGCCCGTCAGCCCTGCTTAATTTTTTAGAGGGATTTTTTAGTCTAAGCAAGGCGCCAGGGGGCCTAGTGCCTAGGCGGCTGCGTAGGTCGCTTTTTAGAATAATGTCAATAACACCCTCGGAATCCAAAAGAGGGAAACAAAATGGTAGAACAAACTTTTAAATAAAAGTAACCGTATCGTCTAAATTGAATAAGGTCCATCCAAATATCAAGCATCTTGTCCCTCTCTTGATAACTGGACCAAACGAACTGCCTTGGAGTTCCTAGCTAGATGCGCCCCTAAGAAGGAATTGTTATTGGTTATTTCTTGTATAAAAACATTAAAAGATAAAGAAATTAATATATAGAGGATACAAATCGAGAAACATTAAGACTTGGTGCAACATATGTTCAGAACAGTAGAACCTTACTATTTTCAAAAAACAGTCATGCATGGAACCTGCTGTAGCTCGCACCTTGGACTGAGAATTTAGGTTGCAAGCACAACCAAAGACAACATTTTTTTATAATTAAGATGATTTCTAACCTTTAACCTAGCAGGTTTTTAGACACCCAATTATGATAACCATCGGCTTTTGAGTACTAAAAACCTATATATCTTATATATCCGTGCATAAAGGTTTCTAGTATCAAGCAGAAGTCATGACATAAAACTATTTTTGATGTCCAGAAATATTTTATTCTACTCAAACAGTTTGAGAGCATATGTAATCTTGACCGCTGACATATAAATAGAATGACTAATTTTCATTAATTTGGACTATGTTAAAGCCAAAACACCAGTCTGCACATAGTAATCCAGTTGCATTTGGAGCGAAACCAATATCAAAACTTTGTAAGTCATGACCTAAAACTATGTTTGAGGGAAATATTTTATTCTACTCAATAAGTTTGATAGCATAAGTAATCTTGACCACCGACTCATAAATAGAATGACTAATTTTTATTAATTTGGACTATGTTAAAGCCAAAACACGAATACTGTACATAGTACTCCAGTTGCTTTTGGAGCGAAATCAATATCAAAACTTTGTTCTCCTTTTAACTTTCACTCAATTCAACAAGGGTCATATAATATCCTAGAGTGTAAAAACAGTTGAAATAATAAATATAAGCAACCAACATCTTATATATTTAAAAGTTAGCATACTTTAAAACTAAAACTTGGTGTATGAATGTTTCGAAGAGAAACAAACTCCAAAATTTCTCTCTTTGAAAACCCATGATCACATATAGGTTCCAATCCCCATACTTTGGGCCAAACTTACCTATCATTTTCTTTTTGCTTCTCTTCAAACTTTTTGGACTAAATCAGTGTAGTTTGCATGCATTAATTGAAGGTTGTCATAATTCCTTTTGCTTGGATTTACCGGGGAAAAAGCATACTTTAATTACCACATCATGTTGACACTATAAAGGTAGAGGATGAAAGTGGAATACTAAATTCGATCCAAATATTCAACACACTTTTGCACCTATGTTTCTTCAAGAGTTCTTATTGGTGTTTGTCATATTGAAGTTTCTAAGCTCAAGGGATGTAGAGGATATGAAGGAAAGTGGATGACATGGTGATTTTATATTGAAGTTTTTAGCTCTAGGGATGTGGAGGATACGAGGGAAATAAAATAAGAAGTTAGGAAATTCAGATTTCATGAATGCAAATTTCAATACAGTGTCTTTGAGATGCTGGGTGAGTCATTTACATGTTATATGATTCCTGCAATTCTGAAGATTGACTGAGATAGTGTTATTTTTTTTTTATTATTATTTTTTTCACTGAAGCACCATCTATTTTAATTTATTCAGTACCACAATCACATAAATTTGGCCTTGGGAAATTTATAATTTTTTTTGCTATTTCGATTAATTGTAACAAAGAAGTATAATATTTGGACTTGTCAAAATGTAGCTGAATATTCTAGGAGATGGCTGCAATTGTTTTCTTAATTTCTTGGGAATAATGCCTGCTGGTAGTGAAATTGTATGGCTTGATTTTGCAGGTAATGATACTACCTTCGTGTTATTGTTGTGTTTTAATTGAATAATTAGGATTTACAGCTGCTTTATGTTCAGCTGTAGATGTTCTAAGGTTGTGACAAAATGATATAATATTATTAAATGTTATATGAAAATGTCTAAACTCCTTTCTTCATCTTTAGAAGCATTTCTTTCACTCACATCTCTAAAGGTGTGTTATAGAAAATATTTTGCAAATTTCCAGGCATAATTAATTCAGTGATTTCAATCTCCTGATTTGGTAATTATACAATGACTAGTCTTTACAAATTGAAGAAGTTGTCTTAATTCAGCTCCATCTAAGTGTAATTTTTTGGGGGAAAGTAAAATTCAAAATTTAAGATCCGCTGAAATTACTTAAAAGCATTTAAACTAGAATTATTTAATTTCTCTTTTTGATGTGTATACAACGCAGAGCAGCAGTGTTAGTTGTCGCTCATTTTTTAAGTAAAGGCTACTTGATATGTCACTGGACAAACCTATTATAATGTTATAACCAAAATATTTTAGAAGGTTGTATCTAAACTAACATAGGGTAGTGCTACAATGACAAAGCTGATTAAACTGTGAGTGGGTAATACGTAATCTGATGCTGAAGCCACTTGCATGAATTATAGGAACTTAATGTTTTTAAATCAATTATGTTTCAAGCTTATGTTATAATATTTTAGGATTAAATTGAGTTCCTTTGTTTTAATATTTGTATGTTGTAGATGTTAGGTAAGATAGTTATGGTAGCTAATTATTTAGTTTAAAATGGTTAGGTTGTTAGAAGTATTTCTGACTGGATTTATATATAGTCCAAGGAATTTAGGTTGCCTTTAACTCCTATCTAGTCATTATGATTACTGCCATTCTAAGAGAGTTGAGAGTCATTCAAGTAAAGCTTCGTGCTTGTGGTCTGAGTGCATTACCAATTCTTGGTGATGAAGATACTAATCCTGGCATGTGGGCCGATGGATTCCATATGATGGTGCCACAAATCATCATTTTTCTACTTTCTCCTCCTTTCCTGATTTGTGTACTCTTTGTTTTTCACATCAGTTTAGGGGCACCATAGATCGAGAAAGAAGAATATAAGGTGTTAACGCCAAGATCTTCTCCTACGTCCCAATCACGTAAGACGTTCTGATCCTGCACAGTTCAACAAGTCAACACCAAAAGCTTGACGGCCTGACCGTCGGGGGATAGCTCCGGCGTGAGAGTCAGTACAGGCGATTACAAAGTTAACAATGGAGGAATATAATGTCTAGTGCTTGAGAGAGAATAATAATATGATTGTGTGTGATGTAATGCTTTGTTACCTTATTTTCTTGTGTAATTCTTGCCCCATACGTACTCCATACCCGGTTTACCGTGCCACCCACTACCTCCTGACACCTCCCCCCACTCCCAATCACCTTAGCCGAAAGTATGTAGCTCACTTCCCTACCTGCTACCACTGTTTGCCATCGCCGGTCATCTGAGTCCCATCCTCATTAATGCCATGTAGAAAGGTGGCAGACATAACAGTCAACTATCATCCTTTGTCATGATTATCGGTCAAAGTTGGGTTAAGTGGCAATTTGTGTAATGGACCAATCCAATGACTAAGCCCAATAATAAAGATGACCCATCTGACCGGATCCAACCGAAATGACCCAATAGAATAATCAAATAATTCGGCCCAATCTATTCGGTCCAAAAGGTAAAATATATCGGTCCAAGAGAGGAGCCCATTCGGCCTGGCCCAATACGAAAAGTATTATGATCCAACATTGCCCCCCCAGTCTTTTATTAAACAGGATGTTTAATGGAAGATTGTAAATAATATAAGCCCATAATGAAAGGGATTTGTAATAAACCAAAGGGGGCTAAGAGGAATCTCACCGAGGCCCAACTGATAAACAACAATCATTAATTCAAATAGAGCCGGAAACCCAAATGACACATACCCATCAGCATTAAGGACGAAAAATGAAGATCCAATGGACATCAGCCCACTCTGGTTAACTCATTAAACCCAAAATCGGACGCTACCTTTTCCCCTCTCGCATCATTACTTCCAATTAATGCGCCGTCCTCGTGCACCGTGCAACCGTCAGTATAAAAAGTAATTTTTTCCCAAATTGACAACTTTACCTATCAATTCAAATTTCAGACGCCCTTTCAAGCTCTAGACTTCCCTCTTTCTCAAATCTCTTTCTCCTCTCTGCAAATCGTCAACAATGGCAACGGCTTCATCGAATACTAACCAACTTTCCCCACTTCGCGTAACCCCCATTACCACTGTTGTTCCTTCACCTAACCCCATTAAAGCAACTTCGACCTCAAACCCCCCACCATCCACTTCTCCAACCAAGAACCCATCCTCTCAACCTTCAGAATTCTTCAAGAATGGGACATAATTTCCTCACGCCAACACTCCATCCACCGTCATTGAAATCGAGCTTCGCAATATTCGAAATCGCTACCAAATACCGGATACCCACAGGGTGAGGATCGCAGCATATCACGAAAGAATGTACCAACGACCTGACGGCTGGACCGCCGTCCCGATAACGTTTCTGAAAAAAGGGGTCAGGGGTCAGGGGTCAGGTTTCCCCTCCACTCCTTTTTGATTTCTCTTCTAGGGTTTGTTGGAGTCAGATTCGCTCAACTGGTGCCGAATTCATATATCCACATTCTGGCCTACATAGCATTCTGTTACGAAATTGGAGTCCCTTCCACTATTGATTCTTTCTTCACCCTTTTCTCAATCGAGAAGTCTCGGGAAAAAGGCTTCAAGGTGTTGAGCAAAATAGCCCCTAAGCCTAATGCCAAAATTGAGAAAAGACCTCTAATGGATACTCCTTCAAGCAACCGAGGATGGCACAACAGATGGTTTTTTGTCAATGGTCCCGAAATCTAATCCCTTCCAGATTGGACTACTTCTAGCCATGTTTCTGCAGATTTTGGCGACATACCCGAAGAACGTGTGAGGGAAATGAAACGTATCATAGAGAAGATACCTTTGAAAGAATGGAGCTTCGGACTTCTAAGCAAACAAGCATGGTTGTATGATCACAAATGTAAGCTTTTGAGTTATAATGATGCATGATTTATTTTAATCTTCTTTGTAAATGTTGATCCTGATTTATTGTCTCTTCTGCAGTGTCCTTGATCGAACCGACGTCTATTGACCGAAGGGATTTAGACAGATTTCTTTCGAGTAAACCCTCATCCCCATCTGATGAAATTCCTCCCGAGGAACTTCCGACTTCTGACACACAAGAGGCCGAAATTCCTCCAGTAGAACCAATTACTACAGAAGAATCTAGCCGACCTCGTAGGAAGAAGAGAGCCATTCGAAAACCCTCTCAGACTATTCGGGACTCTCAATCAACTTCTACTGCGAGTCTGATTGATATGCCTGTGGATGAACGGATGCAAGCTCTTCGACTGAAGAAGAGGAAAACTAAGATAACACCTTTATCTGCTAATGAACTCCGAGTACCGACTTCCGTGGAAATCTTGGCTTCTGAAGACGAAGGTGAGGAGCACACCGAGGCTTCAGCCCTATCTCGTAAAAGGAAACAGCCTTCGGAAGATCAGCCGCCACCACCTACAAGACCTACTCCTATTCAACCTCCACCTCCTTCAGATTCACCTATTCGATCTCCTCCTCGCGACGAACCTCCTGTGCTTTCCCCAACACGATCATCACCCTCGGCCTTCCATCGTGAAACAATGTCTTCGCCTACAGTATGGCCCGAGTTCAATAGAAACTTCCCTTTTCAACTGTTCGACTCGTTCGTCCGGGAGACCGACGACCATCAGTTCGAAAACAGCTCGATTAGGGATTTAATTGAGGAGGGTATGAGCTATCATGCCAAGGTAAATATTTGATCATCTGTTTATTTGAATTTATATATATATCTTCTGGAGATTAACTGATTATTCCTGAACATCTGCAGGCCAATACTGTCTTCGGGCGTCTTCTCCCACGCTACAAAGAAGTCGAAGTTGAAAAAGGTGCAGTCCGTCGAGAGAATATCATTCTGAAGTCGGCTTTGACTAAGGAGAGAAGTGATCTCGGCACTGCTCTATACAACAATGAATGCCTCCAAAAAGATATAAACAAATTAAAGGAGAAGATGGAGGCAGCTGAAGTCATTTACCGAACAGCTGAGGCCAACCACCGAGCCATCACTTCCATGAATGCAGATTTGGTTCATAGGAACGAAGTCCTCGTGGAGAAGAATGATACGCTTGTGAAAACCCAGAAGAGTTTGGCGCTGCAAGTAAATGATCTCGAAGCCAAGGAGTTACGAATTCAGATGGAACGAGCAAAGGATCACGCAAAGTTCGAAGAGGAGCTTCGCGCTCTGAGAGATCTAGGTCCTCTTCTTACCGAAGATCTCCGCAAACAAATTCAAGAAGAGTACCGGAAGTCAACCGAGCTGAATGAGAAGATCGTTCAGATGTTCTCCGATGGGTACGACGAATGTAGAAACAAAGACAAGGCAAAACTTGTCACAACTAAGGTTGATCCGACCATTCTTGACTCTTCTGAAGATGAAGCCGATGCCTAAAGACGAGTCTCCTTTCTCTTATTTCATAGGACTTCTGCAGTCCTTCCTGTCTTTTCATGTAAATACAATTATATTAATGAAGTATCAGTCTTATTACTCCTGTGTAATTACTTTTTATCAATACTTCAATATCAATCAACTTGAAAAATGTACAGGCTCTTTAGGAACTTAACTTAAACTGTTACTTAACAATTAGGCAAGTCACATAACAGATAAGATCGAGTTAAGTTACGAAGCAATCCGAACTCAACACTTAGACAAATTTAGGTAATAAAGTAAAGGAATACTTATTCGTTACCGAAGTGTGAGGTAGATCTGCTTCATAGGGAATTTGTTTACCACGAAGGGCCTAACAAACCCACAGGATGACATTTGCCTACCGCGAAGGACCTGACAAAGTCTAAAGGGCCACCTGCCAATAAAGCTACCATCGAATGGTCAGCGAGTCCACCCGAACCTCCTTACACCGATGACATTCGCCTACCACGAAGGGCCTGACAAAGTCTAAAGGGACCACCTGCAGAAGAGGCTACCATCGAATGGCCAGCGAATCCACCCGAACCTCCTAACACCGAGGTGGCACTTGTCTGTGCCTGTTAGACTATGAATGAGCTGCCGAGGTCCTTCAAGTTTGCTACAAACTCCGATCTCAAGAACTGGCGTCTGTTGACCTGACCCCTAGGCAATGGATCCAGCATGACTGCCCCTCAGACAGCAAAAGGTATAGGAGATAAAATCGAATAAGGCCTTTTGGTGGCTGATGTGGGATCGAACTATTTAGCTGGCATGAATATCCACATGAAACCCTCCGAAGAATATCCCTATCTTCAGACGGCACCAAAACTTCCCAAGAAGGGGGATGAGTCCAAAGTAGAATATCTGTATGCAAACATCGGCCCCAAACTCTACTTCTGCCGAAGTGCTGCATCGGTTTTGTCAGACTCTTCAGCTTCCCCCTAACCTTCATCAGCTTATTTCATCATCCCCAAGGACAAGGTGCTACTTACCCTTAACTTTCACGCACCAAAACTGTTCCTGCTACCGACAAATTCGATGCCAAATACAAGTACGACGGTTCAGCAGGAACGGGCTTCGCCATGAAAGGTACCGAAGAAAGATATGCCTTGATTCCTGGGAAGGCATCTTCACATTCTGAAGTATACTGGAACATTTTAGCTTTCTTTGGCCTTTTCCATGTATCAAAGATCGGAAAACATTTTAACTTTCTCAAATGTTCTTCGGAGCAATCTGGTGTTTTTCATTCGAACTTGCAGCTTTAAACGGGCATCTCCGAGGATGAGTATTCCACAGAACAGTGTGCCCTCAATGGATTCTCAGGAGTGCAACTTCTGGATTCTCTTCGTCTGCTTCGACCATGATCTCGATAACCAATAGGGTAGGATACCTTCTTCGGTCAATCAGGAAAATGGCTGTTGGGTCTTCGTCTACTCTGCTTCGACCATAATCCTGAGAACCAATAGGGCAGGATACCCTCATCGGTCAATCAGGAAAATGGCTGTTGGGTCTTCGTCTACTCTGCTTCGACCATAATCTCGATAACCAATAGGGCAGGATACCCTCATCGGTCAATCAGGAAAATGGCTGTTGGGTCTTCGTCTACTCCGCTTCGACCATAATCCCGAGGACGGCCTCAAGACATGTCTTCAAAGTATTAACTTCTTTCCAACTCGAACGATCTGTCAGTCTGACCATCTCGGTATAGGGTTCTAAGCAGTGTGCCTTCTACCCTTTTCCGACCCTGGTCAGGTCTTCTCTCAACAAAAATCAATCTTTTTCTAGCATCATCTTGGGCTCTCGAACGAGAACCCTTAGGAACCTGCTTGGAAGCAGTACCACTATGAGCACTTTTTGAAGGACCCAATCGATCTTTAACAGATACGCGTTGTAAAGACGAAGTCATAGCCATCAGCTATCCTACAGAAGTAATTGTTCTACTCTTCACCATGGATTCCGACGTATAGCAGCTACAAATTGTGATTGAAAACTTCAAGAACACTAGAACACAACCCTCCTTCTAGCGCCAATGTTAACGCCAAGATCTTCTCCCACGTCCCAATCACGTAAGACGTTCTGATCCTGCACAGTTCAACAAGTCAACACCAAAAGCTTGACGGCCTGACCGTCGAGGGATAGCTCCGGCGTAAGAGTCAGTACAGGCGATCACAAGGTTAACAATGGAGGAATATAATGTCTAGTGCTTGAGAGAAAATAATAATATGATTGTGTGTGGTGTAATGTTTTGTTACCTTATTTTCTTGTGTAATCCTTGCCCCATACGTACTCCATACCCGATTTACCGTGTCACCCACTACCTTCTGACACCTCCCCCCACTCCCAGTCACCTCAGCCGAAAGTATGTAGCTCACTTCCCTACCTGCTACCACTGTTTGCCACCACCAGTCATCTGAATCCCATCCTCATTAATGCCATGCAAAAAAGTGGCAGACATAACAGTCAACTATCATCCTTTGTCATGATTACCGGTCAAAGTTGGGTTAAGTGGCAATTTGTGTAATGGACCAATCCAATGACTAAGCCCAATAATAAAGATGACCCATCTGACCAGATCCAACCGAAATGACTCAATAGAATAATCAAATAATTCGGCCCAGTCTATTCGGTCCAAAAGGTAAAATATATCGGTCCAAAGGAGGAGCCCATTCGGCCTGGCCCAATACGAAAAGTATTATGGCCCAATATAGGCATATAATCATGGAAATGATTCAATGGAGCCAAAAAAGAAAGAGAGAAGAAGGGGTGAGAACTCCTAGCTAGGTTCTAATATCAGCTTGCCTGGGAAAGGGACAAGTTGTCTGTTGTCTTGATGTGACTCAACATCTTCTGTACTTTCTAATAGGATAAAAGTAGGGCCTTGGAGGGTGAAAACACCCACAGTTGTTTGAATGTATTTCAGATATGAGCCTTCCAATATGTTGGTTGGTATGGAGGGTTGCAGTTGCTATTCACGTTACATGATCTTTCTAGAGAGCTGATCGAGGTTGTTGTCAGGACTGCAACGAATCAATTGTACCGAGATAACCACCGTTCATGCCCTTATTGTTTGGTAAACGAGTTCAAAAATTGTGTCTAAACTCTAGTTTAAAACTAGTATCAGCAAGCTCAATTGATTTTATGAATGCGCTTGCTTAGCTTCATATTTTGGAAAAGTTTATCCATAGACCATAGTAAATATTGAGAAAATAATTTTTCCTACATGATTTTTTTTTGAAAAATGTATTGAGAACATAAAAATTGAAGCAAACTTGTATGTGCATTTGATAGAATTTCCTAAAATAATATTTTTCTTCAAGTCTCACAAAATATACGAGAACGGAAATATTCATTTAAGTGAACTGAGCCAAGCCAAACTTAATCTAGTTTAGACAATTGGTTCTCTTTGTAAATGAGTCTTAGAATTGACCACAAACTCAGTTTGTTTACATAATGAAGGAATTTGAGCTGATCCTTGAGCTTTGTGAACACCAACTTGTTTCCTTGTCTCTTGATATTTGTATGCTTCTGTTTTCACAGTAGTGAGATACACTGTTGCATAGCATCTTTTGGAGTTCTTTGTTTGATTTTTTATGAGGATTGCGCATGTCTTTCCTCACTGCAGACATTCCTTATTCCCGGGTTCCATGGTAAGAAAAGAAAATATTGTGGCAGGTATGGTTGCTTTGCTACTCCATGGGGCCTTGGGGCTTGATAAAATTCTATGGTTTTCCAGGATAGTTTCAGACATTTTGATCTTTTCCAATATTCGTATGGATTTAGGCTGTTGTACTCTTAAGTAGTCGTTTTTCTTTGGGGGATTCTCCTTGTTTCTCTTTTGTGCCATAATAAAATTCTTTTTATGTAGAAGAAATTTATTTTCTGATACTGTTGGTAAATAAAAGAATATTAGAATTTTATTCAATGACCTTTGGTGTTTACGTATGAATTTTACAAATATAATTTGAGAATATTAAAGGGAGTCGTCGTTGTGCTGAATGGACACTGGGGAGTAGAGATGTATGCCAATCACCAAGGGTTTTGGCTAGGTACTATGAAATCGGAGAAGGAAGCTGCAAGAAGTGGTCCTTCACATGATCAAAGATGGTTCCTCCTACCCATCCGAGTTTGGTACCAAAGGTCTTAGTTAACTTTGTGCCAGCAACACTGGAAAGGAGAGATTTTATGTAAACGACTTTTCGAGAAGGGACTCACACCTAGCGATGTTGTGATTCCAAAGAAATATGCTTCGAGTTATTTCCCATGTATTGTTGATGGTAAAGAAGAGGGCAATGAGTCTGGTGATGATGTAATTTTTTTTATGACAAATCAATGTGATGATGGGTATTTATTTCGGTACTGTTATTGGAAGAAGAGCAGCAGCAGCCAAAGTTATGTTTTCAGCATTGGTAGGGATGATTATGATATCATAATTGTTTGAAAAATCACATTATTTTGAAATAATTAATGATGGGATTGGGATGTAACAACTCTCACATCACAGTCTCACTCAATTGTGTACTTGGATGGTATCTGGACGAACATAGGGCAGGTGGGAGTTAATTAGTCCGTCCAATTTTTGGTTGGTGGGTGGTGATGAATCATTCATGTGTTCCCAGGCCAGAATTGGGTTCATGGTAGGTAGGTAAGTACGTCATTGTGTCCCAATCTTCTCTTAATAGTTGCTAGTTAAAAACTTTCTTCATCTACTTGCCCCAAAACCACAACCACAACATATTCCAAAGTGATTGGCGTTGATGTTATATATATATATATATATATATATATATATATATATATATATATATATTATACAGTTGGATTATGACGACGGATGTTTTGAGTTATGGCGACGGTTCACCCGTCGCAGTAGCCCAGAATAGTTATAGCGACGGTTTATAATTTAAAAAATCGTCGTCATAACCGACTATGTAGTGTACATACATTTTTTTTCATATATATATATATAAAAGTAATCAACAACTTCAATTATTTAACATTACGTTCTTACTTGGTGGTGTCATTCCTACTCCAAGTACGATATATCATTATGATATTAATATTTAGGTAAGATTCCTCTATTATGGTTTTAATTTTTAATTTGCATGATCGGTCAATTTAATATATACTCTCTCTATTCTTATATGTAAGTCGTTTTAATTTTTTTTTTGTTATTTCTAATTACTTGTCGTTTGTGGTTATCTAGGAGAATTGATCACTATTTTTTCTAAATTGTCCCTTATTATTTCACCTAATTTTTTGATCCATATTTATCATTATCCTATACTATTCCTCTACTCTTAAGTCTTTCTCTCCTTCTCCCAATAAAATTCTTTCATCTACTCTTCTACTCTTCTACTTTTATATGTGAGGTGAAGGGTATTATAGATAATTGATAGTATAGTTAATGTTTTTCAATCATTTTTTTAATTCTTGTGTACATGTCTAAAACGATCTATATTTAGGAACGGAGGAAAATAATAGCATGAGAACAGATCTAAATAATATCTCATGAGAAGGGATCTAAATAATATTATATACTATTATTTAGATCCGTTCTGAGATCAACATGAGGGAGCTGTTAATGCATGTAGGAGGAGTAAATGTTCAAGGTGCTCAGAGAAAGTTAGATTATGTTAGTAGTGTCTACAAATTGTACATTGGGTATGCAATGAAGATATATAGCAAGTGGAATTGTAGATTTTGTATATAGAGTAAAACCTCTATTTAGCAATAGACTTAGGATTAAATTATTTGTATTCTAATTGAGAAATTATTACTAAATAAAGGTATTAGTACAAAATATTTTCCGAACACCCAAAAATATCCACTTTAACAAAAATATCAATAAGAACTCTCTAATAATTAATATTCAAAAAATATTTATGCAAAGTTGTTTGGCACAACGATTTACTCTTTAGAGTTGTTACCACATATTTAAAAAATGTAGTCTTTTATAGAAAATGTAGTCTTTTATAGGAAATGTAGTCTTTTATATGAAAATGTAGTCATTTATAGGAAAATACAGTCCTTTATAGGAAAATATAGTTCTTTAGAAGAAATATAGTCTTTTATAAAAAATGTAGTCTTTTAAAATTAATATTGTCTCTCTCTCATATATATATATATATATATATATATATATATATATATGAAATTATTACTATATAGATGTATAGTTTCTTAATACGAGACTTAAAAATATATAACATATTATAATTTAGAGGTTATTCCTATTTATAACTAGTTCAAATTGGGACTATTTTTTTTTATAATATTATAAAAGTTATTTTTAGATAGAATATTCATAAATAGGGATTTTATTGTACGACGAAAATATTTAATTATCCTCCGCCTAATGTACAACTACATCACATGTGGAATTTAATCATCTCCCATTTGTATGTACTTATGGGGGCCATTAATATTTTATATATAAGCATAAGGATAAAACCGGAACACATATATACTCGGTTCGGTCGTCTGAACTAAATTTCTTAATATGTTCTTATAAAAATTATGCTTCAACTATCTTTTGGTCTATATATAGATATCAAAGGAGTACTAGAAATTTCTTAATATGGAGGAGACTCTTGGAACGCGGTGCAACACCACACCCACCATTCACCATTGTTGGGGTGGGTGTTAGCATTGGTTTTGATGCACTGATCAGTCACACCACACCCACCATAGTCTCGTCCGTCCCACTTGAAACTTCTATCTTCTTTAATATTGAAACTTAATAATTTCAATCTATATATATATATATATATATATATATACAAGCTGTCTGCATGTTTTGTTCTGCAAGGATGTGAATCATCATGTGGTGTGGTCTGTCTATATATCCGACGATATATTAATATATTCTATTCCCAGAGTCAGAAAATAAACATCCAGTTTTAATTTTTAAAAAAAAGAAATGTTTAAACACAATTAATATCAAAAGTTGGTATTTTTTTCTCCTGTATATATATTTAATGTGTGAGAGTATTTGTTTTCTCGATCCTCCTCCTCCTCTGAGTGATTAATTGATTATTGTAATTTATCCATTTAAAATCAAATACAAATAAGTGTTATCCCTCTGCACTTCAAATAAAATTTTTGGTGTGATGTAGGAGAGATCATGTAAAACTATAGTAGTCACCTCAGTTTTCTTATAAAAAAAAAACGTATGGTGGTCTAATAAGTTAATGTCACCTCAGTTTTCATTAGATGAATCTCATCGCCCAATCCAATCACATAAGTTGGATAAGAAACCAACCTAGCTACCTACTTTCGCTAAAGCACTACCACTACTAGTATAGTAGTACTACTACAAGAAAAAAAAAATAGACTCCTAGTACTTTTAAATTACTGATATCCAAAAAAACATCTTCAATTGCAATATTTATTATTGATATTGTCAATCATGACCTTAAATGTGATTTTGATGAGTTTATATTCCCTCCATTCCTATTTAATTAATATTTTAGAGAATAAATTTTGTTTAAATTTTTAAGAAATATTGATTACGTTACTTTTTAAATTATCCTAAAACATTTAATATTCTCCTTAATTCTCTCTTATTTTTTCTCTCTTTTAATATCTTAATGGTATAGTCTCCCTCCCTTAATTCCTATATTTTCTCTAACCTCTATAACAATATTTTTCTCTCATCTTTATCATCTACAATTTAACTTTTTATTTATCTGCAAGGGTGTTTTGATAATTTTAATAGAATTTTATAGGAATTTTAACTTTTTTAATAATTGTATAAAATTTTAAAATGTCAAATAATTAAGAAGGGAGAGAGTATAATTTAATAACACACTATTGGTTCAACAATTTAATCTCATGTACGATTTGATTTTACGTGGATTCATCATAATTATTCCCCTATTATATCATCATCATAATAAATAGAATAAGGTAGAGGTACGAATACCGTTAATATTAAGTAAAAAAAATGACCGTAAAGTTAAAAATACTGAATTATGCAAAATTTATATTTGAGGATGTCAAATATTTAAGAATAAAATAGTATGTACATAAAACATTGTGTACGAAAAATAAAAATCATATAATATATTTTGTTTACTAATAAAAATTTAACCACAAATATTTTTATATACTAAAAGAGTTCATAAAGACAGTTGACTAATGACTCAATGACCATATCACATCAGGGAAAAAACAACTTTCCACCTGCAAAACATTCACGGAAAGACGCTTTCAATCAAACAGAAATTCTGAATCACCAGATCAATAAAACACAAAGCACAAATTCGACCGTACAAAGGAATACTAATAAACACATCACAGAATCACAGGTAACAAGATATGAACGTTAAAATCAACTAATTCTAATATTATTATAATTTAAACAATAATAATACCAACCACCACAGTTCAGTTCGATCCATTCAAACAGCCGTCGATATCGGGCAGGGACCTCCACACGATATCCTTAAGTGCCGGCCGGAGCTCCTTACTACAGAACTGGTTGTACTCCAAAGTATCACCACTCGACTTCTTTACTTCCACCACCAAAAACGATGGCGTCATGGCGAATATCTCCGCCGATATCCCCAATTTGCCCTTTCTTCCACTCTCCATCCCCTTCAAATCAACACCGGAATCGCTCTTCTTCACGCTAAATTTCACCGACTTGGCCACCTCCTCCAGCTTCGAAATCACGCTGCTCGCCGGCCTCGTCGTAGCAAATCTCAGCTCTTCTCTCTCCTCTCTCTTCTTCTCCTCAAACAACGGCGACAAATCAAACCCCTCAGATAATGAAATTATATGAAACGCGTTTAAAGTTTCCGTTTCTTTACCCTTCAGACCAAATCCTTCTTCTTCGACATTTAAACTCCTCGGCACCGCCTTTTTAAACCACGAGGTCTGCATAATTTTAGGAATCGAGATCCGAGAATCCGGATTCGGATCCAACATTTTGGTAATCAATCTTCTTGCTTCCGACGAAAACCAGGGCGGACACTTGAAATCACCGCGGTAAATTTTGCGGTACATCGCAACAATGTTATCGTCCTGAAACGGTAAGAATCCAGCCAAGAGTACATACAAAATAACACCGCATGACCAAATGTCCGCTTTGGCTCCGTCGTAACCTTTCTTTCCGATTACCTCCGGCGCGACATACGCCGGAGTACCGCAAGTTGTATGCAAAAGGCCGTCGTGGCGGAGATGATCAGTAAAAGCACTTAATCCAAAATCCGACACCTTCAAATTACCTTCCTCATCTAACAAAAGGTTTTCCGGCTTCAAATCCCGGTGGAACACACCGCGGCTGTGGCAGAAGTCCACGGCCGAGATCAGTTGCTGGAAGTAATTCCTCGCCACATCTTCCTTCAGCCTTCCCTTCGCAATCTTCGCAAACAATTCTCCTCCGCGGACGAGCTCCATAGCGAAGTAAATCTTAGATTTACTCGCCATGACTTCATCGAGTTTCACGATATTTTGATGCCGAACCATTTTCATAACCGAGATTTCACGCTTAACTTGCTCCATCATTCCGACTTTAATCACCTTCTCTTTACCAACAACCTTCATCGCCACGCTCATGCCGGATTGCAAGTTACGTGCGTGATACACCTTTGCGAACGTGCCGTGACCTAATTGCCGGCCGAGTTCGTACTTTCCGTGAAGTACTCCGTTACGATCCTCTGCCGACATGTCTTTAAACAGAATAAAAAAGAGATTTAGACTGGAATTGAAATGAAAATTTGTAATGGAGTTCACCCGTCTTCAACGTGCTTACGGTGGCAATTTCTACCGCCGGTAGGTTTTTTAGCCCTTCCTCCGTTAGGAAACGAAAATCCTCTCATCTCTCTGCATTCCCTGAGGCGAGTCTTACCTAAAAGGAAAGAAGCGATTATTAGGGTTTGCAGAATGATACCAGCGGCGGCTACTGGTTTGTTTACCGACCCTTTGGTTCAGAACCAGTGCTTATCATTTTATAGGCAGCTTAAAGGTCAATTACAATTTAGTCCTCGCGAAATGACTAGTTAATCTGATGGTTCTGGTGGGTTCTACGGGTGAACGCGTGTCTTCATCTGGATCGCCTGTAACTGACGCGTTTGGATTTTAGTGCAATTGATTACAGACACCTGTTACCTCAAATATAAAGCAATTTTTATTTTTATCTTTGAATAAATTCGAGTACTACGTTTCTTGATTCCCCCAACGTCACACTTTTTTTCTTCTAATTTTATCAAATAAATAAATAAATTATTTGATCTTGTAATATATCTTAAGTAATAATCCAAGTATGTTAGTAATATATACTACTTAATGATATTAAAATTGATATTATTAAAAATAATAATCATTAAAAATATTATTATCGTTAAAAAAATATTTATCGATCAAAAAATTGATGAAAAAGTAGTAAATTACTTATATTTTTTTATAAACAAAATTAATAATAGGTATTATAAATTAATTGATTGATATTAATTTAAAGTATACTATATAAAAATATAGTGCATTAAATTAAGTATAATTGTGGGAAAAAAACTATAATCGAAGGGATCGCTAAGATAAAAGTTTTAATAGTAAAACGGTGCACTACATTTTTTTAATATAAAATGTTCGGAAACCAATTTTGTTATTTCGATTGTGTACGTGGTGTTGTTTACATGGATATATATTTTTAGCGGTGAAAATATTTTTATTTTTTTATAGAGTTGATCTTAATATTATTAACATACATACATATTTTTATTATTAATAATAAAATTATTAAGATTAAATAATTAGTGTATTAAGATTAAATAATTAGTGTATTAGATAAAATTAATATATATATATATATATATATATATATATAATGAAAATGAGTCGAAACCAAGCTAGTAGAAGAGTATGCGAGTGAGTAGCCTGGCCTGACTTTTCTTTTCCTCCATGTGATGAATGAATGTAAAATGAGAGTCTATGGAGGCCCAAAAAAGATGACATCAGTCAAAGGCAGCCGCTAACTGCTAACCCACATCCCACGCCCACCTTGGCGGCCTAGACCACACAAAGTGTGCAAAAAATTAAAAGTGAAATAAATGTTACTACTAATTGAGCAGCACGTAATTAATTAATAAAACGGTAACTTAATAATGACCGATGAAATGATAAATAATTTTATAATAAAGTTAGGGGTTGATAAATTTTTTAGTTCATAAAATACATAAAGTAAAAATATTATTTAGCAGGAGTTCATTAATATAAAAAAGTAAAAGTAGTCAATATTTTATACTATAATATTATAAGGTCGTTAATTTTAAAAAAATTATTCTATTTAGTTTTGTGGAGGGAGGAGTGAAGTCCAGATCCTTGGTATTGGTATCGGCGGGCAAACTAGGAATCCAACTCCGAAACCAAAAAGAAGGCGTGAGGGGACAGGTTTCTTCTGTAGTTGTTTTGGGTCCCACTTAACTTCAAGTTGTTGATTGGATTTACTAGTTTCGTTTCGATTGTCTGTGGCTGTGGCTGTGGGGTGCCGACTCCTTGGGGCCAATCAAATAAGTAAGGCTGGATCGGATCGGGTCGTTTGCTTCCTTCCTTCCTTCCTGTCCTTGCGTTTACTGCTTCACTTTTATTTCTCGTTACACTCCCAAATTGGGTTTTGGATTTTCAATCCTTGTTACTTCTTTTGTCCTGTCCCATCCCAAAACTATTTTCTCCACAAAATGAGAATCCATTTCTTGATTTTCTATCTACCTCTTTTTTAAAAAATTAATATGAATTTATTTAATTTTAATTGATATATTTATTATAATTGTATAACGGATGAATAGAATATTTTACAACAAAATTAAAAGTTTTATATTCTTGAAATTTTGTACTAGTAATGATGCATGAGAAGACATTTAAATGAAATAAGTGCTTCACATGGGATTATATATTATTGTAGGGTAGGGTAGGGTAGGGTAGGGTAGGGTATCGATTAAGATTCATGGTTTTCTCATGATGTCGATCTCTCTGTCTTTCAAAATCTTAATTTATTACTTTCATTCTCTGTGGATAGAACTCAGTGTGATGTTAATTTCACAGCTACTTTAATTAACAATCAGTATAATAGATCGATCAACATGCATGAGCATGAGTAAAAGGTGTTTGTTTAGAGCTAAATGGTTGAATCAGTCAGTCACTTAGTGTGTTTTTTGAATAAAAAGAGTCTGAATGGTTGAATCGGTCAAATTTTTGGACTGAATGACCAACTGTAATTTTTTTAGCTGAATCACTAATGAATGAAGTATTTTTTTATTTTTTTACAATATTAACAATTATATTAAGTAATATTAAATAAATTTACAACAATTTTAAATTTTTTTCAGGGGATAAAATAATAAAAATCTATTATATATTTAGATGTTTCAGACATGTCAATTATCAAATAACATTTTTTATTTACTATTCAAAATTCTACTTTATTTAACTTATTCAAAACTATTTCGTTCAATTTTATCAAACACCTCCTAAATACAAACTACATTTTGGTTTTGTTTTCTTGTCTATGACCAAAAACCTTCATGTGCTTTGGGTCGGGTCGTCGTCACATTGAGTCGGTAGTTCTATATCTTGACACCGAAATCTGACGAAAATAAAAAAATTATTTCTCGAATTTTTTCTTTTTTTGAATCTCAATATTATATTTTACAACTAATTTTTTTTTTACTGTGAAAAAGATGTCCTAAAAACTCAATAATCGTAGAAATAAAGTCAAAAATTAAAACGAGACTCTTATTTTCAGAGGGGGGAGATTGCTTTAAAAAAAATGCATGCACACATCATATTAATTTTCCGGCTGCTGTTTTTAAAAAATTATCCTTTAAGGATGTGTAAAATTAATTACGTATGGTTAATTTGTAGCTTCTATTTAATTATTGCGCCATGTTTCAAATATTAGGTTTGTTTTAGTTGTCTATCTGAATCACGACTTTTCACCAGATTATCAACTTTCAAAGCCCCGTTTATTAACTTTTGGCAATAAAATTAGGTTCATATCTTATGAGTCCGGATCTTAAACTCACCCGAACTCACTCCCTTCTAGCGACGGACCTGATGTCGGTTCGGTCATATAATCGTCGTCTATACTTTCAGTGACGGACAACATATAGCGTCGCTAAAAGTATAGACGACGGTTGTATGACCGAACCATCGCCGGGTCCGTCGCTAAAGGGGGTGAGCTTAAGATCCGGACTGAGTATCCTAAACAAAGAATATTTAAGGTTAATTATTTGGTTTGAGCTCTTTTATACGGACATGATTGATTTATAATTTCATCTATTTGTACAAGAGTTACACATACTTGAGTTGATCGTCTTTTTTTTTTACTAAGTTGGACTGAAATTTAACATTTTTATATATTTAGCTAGAATGAATCCCAATATCTCATGCACTCAAGTCTTATGAATAATTTTTTTATCATTGAGTTGATCGTTTTTCTTTCATTAATTGGTTTTCAAAAGAAGACGTACTGAAACCTAATTGATGATTTATGTACCTGAAAATTAGGCAATGGAAAGGAATTAAAGATCTTTAAGGTAGTTTGTTTCGATCTTGAGAATATATGAAAAGTAAAACATAAAAGGAGGGAAAGAGTTCAAATTCTAAAAAATTAGTAGAGCTATATATATATATATGAATTAGGATTCTCTCCGTTTCAAATGATACGGAGATTCCGTAGAAATCATATCCATTTGGGTATTGTTACCCAGTCTTATTCTGGACTACCATTTGGAAAAATATTTAGTTTTGCTTTCCATTCTTTATTTCTTTTCTCCCCTCCCGAATTAGCAAAAAGAAAAATCTAAAATATTAATAGAGTTTATCAACCATTTGTTTCTATATTAAAAAATTTTATTCATTAACAAAGTTTTTCATTTCCTCTTTTATATTTTCCTATGGAGAAAGATATATATTGCGAATACTTTATATCGACGATTTGATTGTCAGTTATTAAGATAAATATTAATGGTAATTTTTTTTGAAGAGATGTATAATAAGTGGGCCTTCTTATAATTCTTATCAATCTCATATATTAATAAGTTTCGCAATTGTAAATCGTCATAATTTATCGTAATACATAACATGACTCTTTTCCTATTCAATTTTCTCTCGATAATGATATATATATATATATATATATATATATATATATATATATATATATATATATATATATTCTCCTATAAAGTTTTAAACTACAAATAAATTGAAATAAATTTTTTCTCACGGAGGGAGTACAATGCAAAGAAAAATTATGAGGATGTGTAGAGAAAATCTCAACTTTTTTAGTGCGATATATATCAAACGTACCTGCTCTTCCTCTTTAAGCGCCGCTGGTAAATTCATAGTAGTAGTTATCATCTTTAGGTTCGATGAAGGATGACAAGTTGTACGCTAGCCTTGGTCGTGGAACCGTTGTCGCCATCAATTCTCCCTTAGTTCATTGGGGAGTTGTAATTTTACCTTTTGATCTTATTAGAATGCTTTAATTTCTTATAATTTTGATATATAATTTGTTCAATGGGTTATGTGGATGAAATTTCTGGCATTGTTTTGGTGGAACTGTTCTCGCCGGAATTTGGGCATAAATTTATGGCAATACATATCATCACTTTTTCTCTTCATGATTTTTAAGTTGTGATTTACGTTCTGTTTCTGAGTTTTAAAATGTACAGAAAAGAAAAGAAAAGAAATGGACGGAAAATTTAAATTTTATTTTCAATTCTTATGTTTATGAGTTTTTTAATAAACAAAAAAGAAAAGAAATAGATAGAAAAGTTGGCCACTTTTTCTGCCAAAATTTTCCGCCCAAAATTGGTCTGATTTGTACCGAATTTTTTTTGGAATAAGTAATACTTTTATAATTCTTATATTATCCTCAACTTTTAATATAATAAATTTTAAATTACAACTCAAGTCCTCAATTTTAAATTTTGTATTCTTTTCTATTAAAAACTCAAAAACAACCCCTAGAAAAATTTCAAATTTTGTATTCTTTTTTTTTTTTCTGTTCTAATTTAAGTTTTTTTTTTTTTTTTTTTCTATTCAAAACTCAGAACACAGAGTGTTAGCGAAAAAATAATAAAATATATATAGAGATCTCTCCCTCGCACACACAAACATACAGATAGAGGCACAGAGAGGCTGAGTGGGAGCCAAAGGTATTGTGTGGGTTCCTAAGTTATTATAAAGAAACAAGAATTATTTGGATGATAATATAATTGGGATCATGTCTAGTTGCCTTTTTTGGTTGAAGACTATAATATATATGATCATCATTTATATAAAGCAGGAGATATGAAATTAATCGTTACAAATATGTAAATATTATTATTATATCTATCATATCAATAATGGAGTATTGTAAAACAAGGAGGATTTGGTGTATGTCCCAGTCTCGACTTACAGCTATAGCATCAAAAAGATAGCCCATGCATAATATGTTCAAAAAACAGGTATTTTATATTTTGTTCATTCCCCTTATTCTTGAATTAAGTCTTATTGGATCGATCATATCATTGTTTGTGTCGGACAATTGTTTTAATATAATTTATTTATTTTTCCAAATAAAATTAAGAGCTAGATAAATAATATACAAACATACATACCCACCCTTTGATGTAGACGATATAAAGTCCAAAATTAATAGCTCCATCGGCCCGGCAAACCATTCAACGGAAGAAAAAAATAATTGCCACGAGCGAGCATAAATTAATTAAGTTGCATATTACTTGCGTGGTTTAATAATTAAATAATCGTCAAAACGATATAATTTTAATAAAAATGTGATCCGTTCTCTGTCTCTCTCTCTCTCTATATATATATATATATATATATGTACGTATATTAATTGTAGATTCATACTATAGAATAATAGAGTATAAATTTTGTGGGTGAGAATGATAACAGGGTGGCAGACGAGTAATCGAGGTGGTCCAGACCAACTGGAAGTACTACTTGTGTACCAGTCCCCACTCGATCAGTTCAATTTGTTATCAAATTGGTGACAACTAAATTGGTGAAATGATACGCAACAACAGTGTTGTTAAACTGCTGCTGCGATTGCTCATTTGGATACCACACTATTGTTATCATAAATCTACTGCTTCAAATAAAAATGGAATTGCTGAAAATAAATTTTGCATAGAGAATTTCGATGGAGCATATTATAATTTACAACAAGTCTCGGCGGACATTTTTATTTTTTTCTCATAATTCGTAAAAAATATATAGTATTTATTCTAATTGAAATTTTTACCGAATATAATATTTTAGATATAATTTGAATACATATACAAGATCAGAGCTGTAAAGTACACCTAAAATAAATTACATTAAAACACTATATTCTGTAAAAATTTCACCTAAAACACTATATACAACTTTGTTCTTGTATGTGTATTCAAATTACACCTAAAACACTATATTCTGTAAAAATCCCGGTTGAAATAAATACTATACATTTTTTGAGAATCACAAATTTTGTTTTTGAAAATATTCAATTATCCGGTCCAATAAAAATATTCATACAGAAGGACTCTATAATTTATAACCCTCCTCTCCAACAAATTCTGACAACTTTTAGCAACACCATCCGTATAGGTCAGAGGTGAAATTTCGGTATAAATATTTGTACTCATATTTGTAATTCAGTATCAACAATTTATTGAACGGATCCGAAATATCCGTAATTCAGTATCAATATTTGTACTCATTTTTAAGTAAAAGAGGTAACTAATTCGGTAAGGTAAATTATTGATGAACACCTCTGATCATCACGAGCATTAGTTTGTCTGGAAGTTATATTTTCTTAATAGTTACTTTCTCCTTTTCATTATATAAGTTGTTTTGAAATAAAAAAATTTCCCATAATATAAGACGCTTTATATTTAAGAGGAAAAATTAATCACTTCCTACTTTGTCCCTAAAAAAGTAGAGTAATTGAGAGAGAAGAGAAAGAATAATTATGTAATGCATGTGTATTAATAAAATTTCAAATCAACATTAAATTACCTTTCCTTAGAGTTAACCAAATTTCTTAATATATGTGATTATGTCTTAAACTGCTTATCTAATGGAAAGAAGGGAGTACTTGTTGTAAACTTAATATCTTGAACACATAGATTATATGTCGAAACCTAATTATTACTCCCACCGTCCCAGGATAAAAATCCTGGTGGACTTTTCACGCATATTAAGAAGATGATTGAAATAACAAAATTATCCATAATAATGTCATTAAATATGAAAATATAATTAGAATAAGAAAATTATGAGATATTTAATACTACGAGTATAATAGGAAAATATGTGTAAAAGTTTGGTTATTAAAGGAAAATTGACTGTCCAAAATAGTAATAAGGACTTTTATCATGGGACGGAGAGAATATTAATTAAATATGCTATCAAATGCCCAAAACACCCTTTCATTTATTTATTTATCTATTTTCTCTCTCCTCATCTTTAACCAACATGTAGTTATCTCTCATAAACTTAATACCCACTCCGTCAATCTACGTCATCTCACTCTTCTTTTTTATTTTTAATACTTGCCTAAAATATTTGTTAGCTCTCTTTTTTGTTTTCCACCATTTTTCCCTATAATTAAAAAGTTGTTCTATAGAGTATTTCAATTACATATGTTCTTATAAAACAGAACAAACTATACTAACTATATAGATGCAGCTAATTATAGAAATGAATTTAAATATTTTGCAATTAAAAAGACACAAAATTACTTCTACTTTTTTGTTATATTAAAAAAATAGTGATTGCAAGAGAGAGAGAGTCGCATGAGAGAGAAAAAGAAAGAAAGGAGAGAGTATAGTGTATGGATTGCACTGATATATATAAAGAAGAGAAAGGATTATTGAAAATTGTAAATAAATTATTTTTAGGGTAATTTGGAAAAATTATAACAAATTCTCCTTAAAAACCAGATATTTAAGAAGAAAAAATTATCTTAAAACGTCAAATATTAAGGAACCAAAATCAATGAGACTTGTATAAAAACATACTACTAGTGTGGAGAAATTGATTAGTTTTTGCTTTTACAAAATATGAACTTTTATTACCACATACTTGACCAAAAATGATTGCATTAACTAATCCTATTCTAATGTGGAGTAGCCTGTTGCGCCGAGAAACTGAAGGTCCAACGGAGTAGCCAAGGCGAAAATGTTTAGGCACAAATTGAAGGACTTGTAGAAAATATATAATTAATCATTTAACTTTGCTAGCGGCTCAGGGACTTGGGCTTCACCAGCCCAAAATTATACTCCTTCAAAATTACTTTGTATTAATGATATATTATATTAGGAAAATAATATACTCTCTCTGTCCCATAATAATATATATTATTATGATGTTTTAGATGATTTTATTTTTCCTTGACGTTTTATATAATTTAGGAGAATTAGTTACAATATTTTCAAAATTATCCCTCATGGGAAAATATTACAGAGTATGAGATTAGTATATGCTAAAGGGTATTATAGACAATTAATATTATATTTAATGTTATACAATAATTTTCTTAATTCTTTTGTACAACTCTAAAACGTCATATATTATGGAACAAATAGAGTATATTGCGAACGTTTAGTTGAACTTTTTAATTGTCTGTTTGTAGTACTAGATAAATAATAATAATAACATTTTTAGACGGGTGTATAATAAATGGGTTTTCTCTATCAATCTGATGATAAGTTTGATAATTATCACAATATATAATAGGGCATGTAAATCTGACAAATAGAAGAGAAGTGGAAGAAAACATTAATTCAGTAAAGTTCCCGATTAACTTCAAACTGACCGGCCAACAAAACAAATTTATGAGTCATGCAAGCTCAAAGACTGCAACATTTATTAAATGTGTAATGTAAGTGTCATCAAACAAATATGTACACTAATTAAACCTAGGACTTAATTAACAAAGATTTAAACATCGAAACACCCACATTATTTACCTATATATATATATATATATATATATATATATATATATCTAATTATATATTTGCTTTAAATATATATTACTATATCAAATTAAATGATGGTACTTCCTTGGAGCTAATTAATGTACACCAGAAAAAGTGGCATACATTATTATAATCAAATAATCTTAATTAATTATGACCCTTTCTTTTGTTTTTGTTTGTTTATTGTAGGACCACGATGCCGGCCTTGTCTTCTGTTTCCTTCAACCGATCCTTCTCTTGCTGTTGCAGCATCATCCTCCTCCTCTATCCAATCCTCCTGATGATCTTTCATCATCAAAGAATATTGTTGCTGATAGTATCTAAAGGCCACAAACAACATGAACACTGCATGCAGATCGATGGTGTACGTACGTACGTACGTACCATTATCAACTAATTTTTACCTTGAAAATTCTTAAATCTATATTGGTGGTAATTATAAATAAATAAATTACCTGCCCAAATCCGAGCAACAACGGAAGAAAGGTTCCATACAACCATAAAAATGAAAAACCCTACGCCTTTCTTGTGAGAACATGATTCCCAAGCGTCTTTGAAACGTTGAATCCAAAATGTTCCTACGTTTATACAAATTAAAATCGGTATTCAAATTTATTTCAAATTTTGAATCAAATATATATTGGGAACTGATATTTTCACATAAAAAAATGATATTTCCACATTATCTTTCTCCATAAATAGTGAATGAATCTCACCTCTATGCGAGAGATTCATGTAGAAATATTATTTTAACATATAAAAATACCAATTTCATATATATATATATATATATATATATATATATGAAGATACATACATAAATTTGCATGTGTTACAAACTACTCGTATATGGTCTATATTAATTATTTGTTCCATCTGGTATAAGCTATTATAAGGAGAGAATTGTTAAATTCACACAGAAAATATTATTTTCACAACAGAAGTGTCGCTATAGATCTTAAACCGTCGCTATACATCTACAACGATACTTTTGTTGTGAAAATAATAAAAAATATAATGAATTTAATAATTTCCTATAAGGATTAATTCTAATTTTAGCATTATATATATATATATATATATATATATATATATATATATATACAGAAAGGATCAAGAGTAGAACTTTTAAGTAGTAGAACACCCTTAAATAATAGAATTGTATCAAAACGACGTAGTTTTGATAAGACGCGGTGGCATTTTTGTAAATACGCGGTGACATGGTATTTACAAAAATGCCACCGCGTCTTATCAAAACTACGTCGTTTTGATACAATTCTATTATTTAAGGGTGTTTTATTACTTAAGAGTTCTACTCTTGATCCTCTCCCTATATATATATATATATATATATATATATATATAAGTAGGAGTATATGGTTTATTCTTGACGCAGTCTATGATTCACCAGTACAGTATATGGCTATATGCAGTGGACCCCTTGTATTATTATAGTAGGTAGACTCTTTAACATCACAAAACTAATAGAGCCGTTTGTATAATTTATCACGCATATCATGCACTATATTCTTGTTTGTGCACTTGTTAACCGTATGCATATATATATATATATATATATATATATATATATATATACACACACACACGGAGAGAATGAGATGTATACTCTTTTATTTAATATATTCTGTTCATCATCTTTAACGATGGACCGGATGATGGTTCAGTCCGTCGTGTATATCAGAGAACCGTCGTCTTAACTTTTAGCGATGCATCAAACCGTCGTCATAACATATAAACCGTTTATCTGTTCTATAGCGACGGACCAAACCGTCGCTCGATCCGTCGCTAAAGGTGTATATGTAAAATAAAGGGATATGCACAAGAAATGGAATATATATATATATATATATATATATATATATATATATATATATATATATATATAGCGAGAGAGAGTAAGGATCAAGTGCATACCCCTTATCTTACTCACCCGTGCTCACTCCGCTTTAGGCGACGGTTTCGGTCATACAACCGTCGTCTATACTTTTAGCGACGCTATATGTTGTCCGTCGCTAAAAGTATAGACGACGGTTGTACGACCAAAACCGTCGTCTAAAGAGTGATGAGCACGGGTGAGTAAGATAAGGGGTATGTACTTGGTCCGGACCGTGTGTGTATATATATATATATATAGTAACTCACAAGATAAGTAAATGCACAATCGATTAGTGAGAAGAAAAAAAATGCAAGTGCATGAAATTCAGAGTTTTAAGGAATTTTACCGAATGCAGTTAACTGTGATGAGTAGGACGAGCAGATTTTGGGTACGGTGAAAACTCCAAAAAAGCCTGAAGCAACCAAAATGTCGGCAAGATTGAGTAAGAAAAAGATTCAATGTCGAGAAAAATCGGAGGAAATAATTTACCCAAAACACCAAAAGGCACCCGCCCCACAGCCCCACATGCACGAACCTTTTATACATACCCAATCCATCTATTAGAGTAGTAAAAAGTGAACAATACCTTTCCTTTCCTTATAGTAAATTACTAGTAATGTATGAAGAACAACAGTATCTTCTTTTTCTCACTTCTTTGCTGTTTATTCCCAAAATACCCTCCTCTCTTTTTTTCTAGAACGAAGTAACAAAAAAAACATAGCCCGGGTCCAATGCGATTCCTAACAAATTGACATTTCATTTTGGGACACTCATAATATCTCAAAAGATGAGAATCTTCTCCATTGTATGGATATATATATATATATATATATATATATATATATATATATATATATATATATATATATATATATAAAGTAGTAATTAATTGATACAGCAAACTTGAGCTCCCGTGTTCGTTGGAAAATACTACTAAATAGTAGTAGTAACTAATATTCATATATATAATGACTCATACATGTATGTATATAATAATGACTCTGGGTGAACCATTTTCTTTGTACCACTACAATTACAGAAATACTTTTGACTGTAAAAAATATGACAATCATTTAATTTGAATTTACCCAATTTGGCCATCTTCCAAATAGTTATGGAGCTCCCGCACCGTGCCAAAACAAAGAGCAGCACGGCTAACTGCCACTCACAAGTTTAGACAAAAGGTCAAATTTCCAAATAAAATAAATGAACTTGGATGAAGAAATTATGAGCAATGAGAAAGGGAACGTATTTTACCTTCATTGTAGTGGCAGGATCACCGGAGAAGAGAGCTCTGAGTTTCAAAAGGAACTCATTTATGTAAGGAAGTATCAATTTTAGTAACCAAGCTGCTTCTTCTTCCCCAACCACGTGTTCTTGGCTTGTATCATCTTCATTTACAGCTCCCCTTTTTTTTAAAAAAATAAATAAATTAATAATGTATTCAAAGATTGATAATAATAAATACAATACTGAGTACGTTCCACCAAGTTATCAAATAATTCATGTAACTTACCTGCAAATAATGGATCTGAAAAGGAAGATTGCAGCAAGATAAACCAGACCCAAATAGGAAAGTATAGTAATCAAGCTGTAAAAGCCGTACACAAAGAATATTTAGTCATGTGCTCTGCCTAAAAACAGAGGATCACTACAAAACATAAGCATATGCACGGCTAAAAAGTTATAAAGATTTGCTTTTGATATAAATATTTCTGACCTGATATTGATATCAGTGGTGTATGAAGATGAAATTATAATAAATGTTCCGACCCCAAAGATGAATGCCGATTTGGATACATCTCTCCACATTACTAAATCCACTGAAAATTTAGCAACCATAAAAAAAAAGAAAAAAAGGGTAACTAATTAGTTCCCAAATTTCAAGATTTTCAACAAAGAAAGAGTACCCCAGCGTTATTGCAGAAAACAAAAACCCACCTAAACTCTGCAGTTTGCTATGTGTCTTGGGCGCTCTCTGGAATTCATCTGCAAATGGAACTAAAAATTTAAGGAAGATTCAGATTAAAGAAAAAGGACAATTAGAATTTAAAAAAATTGAGCTGTGATTGGAAATTAAATAATTGAGTTAATTAACTAAACAAACACATAAACTTACTTGGTTTAGTTTTTGTGCGATTGGGAACAATTATTCTGGGATTACTTACGACGGGCGGAAGCTGCTTTTTCACAATTGGTGAGATGGGGACTGATTTTACATTGCTTTGGTGAATTTTCTTCTCTTCAATCACAACCTTCTTGGCCTTCTGTTCTCGTATGCTGCTAACATCAAAACTTTTCTTCTCAGCCTCAACCTCAAAAACCACCTCGTCCCCGGTTTCTTCATCCCAATACTCTTCATCATCTTCATAAGTCAGCAGCAATTTAGGAGGAGATTTGACCTGACTCGCATTGCCTGAATTGCTTGTAACGACCTTTTCTTCACACTCACCAAACTCCTTACAATTTTCACCGTCAGATCTAATTTTCACATGAGTTCCAGCTGGGCTCTTCTTGATTCCCGGAGTAGACACCTCAAGAACCTTTCTTGATTCATCAACAAGATCATTCGACTCGAATTTTGCTTGTCCCAATTCAACTGATTTCCTCCCAGTTGTATCAGCTAAACTACTGAGATCTCCACTAGACTCATCCAAAACCTTATTTGAAACTGATTTAGGTTTCGTCAATTGGATTGAATTACTCCCATTTCCATTAAAAGACTCATCCAAAGCTTTATTTGTTTCGGATTTAACCTTCCTCGGTTCAGCATTGCTCTCATTTCCATCGCTAGATTCACTTGAAGCCTTTTTTGACTCAAATTTCACCTGAACTGAATTCCTCTCCATTCCATCCATAGATCTAGTCCTAAAACTTGGGCTTTTCTCCCTTCCATCAACGGACAAATTGAGCTCCCTATTTACCTCAGATCTTGTTTTCCTTGCCTGAATTGGGCTTTTCTTGATTCCATCCGCTGAAACACACGATTCCTTACACTGTTCATCCAAATTCTTGCTCAATTCAGACCTTCCCTTTGCAATCTTAATTGGGCTTTTCTTAATCCCATCAACAGATACACTCAATTCTTTACACTGCTCATTCAAATTCTTGGTCAATTCAGATTTTTGCCTAGCAATCTGAATTGGGTTTTTGTCGGCCACATCAGAATTCTCAGTTTTCCAAGTCTTTCTCTTGCCACTATTCCCAACAAGACCCTGTTTGGGTCTCATCCTTTTGTACACTTGAAGAATCTCAGTATTACCACTAGCAGTACTGTTTTCCCCAATTTCATGAGGATTGTCGTCGCCGTTGAAAACTTTAATTCCACCTCTGACTTGATCAACCTTCATTCTGCTCTCCCAAACGGAACCTGATACTACACCAGTTCTTGACGTGACCACCCTTCTGCTATCCAAATCCATCTCTTTCAATTTTTTACCCCCTCTCTCTAAACGGTAATGTGCACTGGGGACTTAATTGTTATTAATGGATAGAGAGGCTTGGAGTTGAACAAATGGCGGTTGCTAAGTATGCTGAGAGAGAGACGAAGAGAGTGGTGGGTTGGGGTTATTTTATTTATTTATTTATTTTTGTAGTTTTGTGTATCAGACTATACGTACATGTATTTTGTTTGTCTTATTACACGTATGCATTGCATGAATTTAAGAGAAAAGTAAAGAAAGGAGAGTAATAATTAATCTGGTTGGGGATCCAAAGATGAAGAATTTGGTTTATGAATTTGAGAATTTTGGTTAATAGATCAAATACAAGATCGATATACACGTGAAAAGTGATTTTTTTTTCTGCGTATCAATACTGTATTGATTGATTAATCAATATATCATGAAGTTAATTTTATAATAATCAAATTTAAATTTATAATTATTATTAGTATTATTATTCCATTTATAGTGTCATAGAATAGGATAGGATTAAGGATCTATCTTACCTAAGACTCCTTGTCCAAACTTACGAGGCTACCAAAAGTCATTAGCCTCACATGCATCAGACGTTGTTCTTTTTTACTAGTATTTTTCAATCTAGAGAGAGAAAGGAAAGTGAAAAGAAAATTCCTTTGGTGACTGACACTGACAGTGCTCTCAAGAAGTTAGCTACCTAAATTTGTAGATTTGTTACTCCCTCCGTCTTAAGTAACGGTGGAATTTTCAGGCATATTAAAAAAATAAAAAAAATAATAAAATTATTTATAATAATATTATTAAATATAGAGAGAGAATTATTTAATATTACAGGTATAATAAAAAAAATATGTGTAAAAGTTTAGTTATTAAAGAAAAATAGACATTTAACATGGGACCACTCAAAATAGTAACAAGGACTTTTGAAGGAGTACTATTTACTATAATAAGATTACAAGTGTAAAAGAATATAAAAATAAAAAACCAATATTTTCACAAATATATTCGGGATTCAATATCATTTCATTTGCAAAACTATTTTGTAAAAATAGTATTATCATAACGAATTTTATACTTTCACCTAGAAAATATTTTACCCATGACCATTTCTTGAAAGGAGGTTTCTAACTTTGGATTGCCAGATCCAATGCAACTTCTAGTCAAATTTGAAATATTACAACTGGTTTTATTTGATTTAAAAATTCAATCCGAAAACAATACGGAACCTTCCATATCTAAACTTTCCTCTTTATTATTATTAGGTTGAACAAGCCTGAATGTCCTTACTCCCAATCCCAACAAGTTATTGGTTAGAATCCCCCCACAAGTAAGTATCTGGAGACTGGAATATCATATCATAATTCTATACGACTTCAATAAAAATAAAATTTTGAGTGATCCCATCCCAAAAAATCATTAATTTTCAAATGACAAATAATATATATTGTGAAAATTTAGTATTACTCCATAGATGTGTAATGAGTGGAGGCGCTCGACTTATTTCAAATAATATTATGTCCATGTGTGTTACGAACGGACGATCACTTGCACTTGAAAAACTTTGACACTCCTCATGGCGTAAGCCATGGGCCTGGGCCACACCCCCCAGTTATACGCAAGACTTGGTTGTATCCTGCTCTAGACAAATGTTGCCACCAGCACCGACGCTTCATTCTTTCCATTTTTCCTTTTTATTACGTTCTTTTATATGAAAAAAAAAAAAACTTTTATTTTTAAATTTTATATAGCTTAACTCTACAAATATAAGTTACCATTTTTATATTCTAATTTTAATCTTTATCTGGTTGTTCAAAATTAAATATCAAGAATCAAATTAACTTTTTTTTAAAAAATAGAAGGATTAGGTATAAATAAATGTATCATAACAAAAGGCTAAAAATTGAAATGTAAATCTCATTTGAGAAAAGAAGAAGTACTAATAAACAATACTAATAATTAGTGTACTAGTATTAATCATCAAAATTTGAAATAAGTTATTATTCATTCGCAGGGTAGTGACAATAATTATGCATACTTTTTGGTCATATTTTAATTAAAAATTATATTCATGTTGCTGCTCCGTACAAAAGGCGCACCAAATTAATCTCCCACTTGTTTAAGTAATGAGTTAGCTACTGCCTACTAGCCTACTGCTACTAATCAGACATACCAAAGCAAAGAGTAATACTTAAAGGAGAAGGGGGACAGCGACAGCGTGCATGTGCCGGATGGAATGGAATCTATATCATAGACCGTTCTGGAACCGGCTGGTCCGTTGAGGAATCGGTCTGCCCGTTTATATATATATATATATATATATATATATATATGAGAGATCGATCTATAGCTAACGTTACAAAAAATTATGATCGTCCATCCGAATATCTAACGATTAATATTGCTCCCGTTTACAGTTTAATTTTCAATATTTCGCAATTTAATATTTCGGACGGACAAATGTCCTAAATACCCCTCCTTTACATATTTTTCGTCCGCATAATTAAACTGCGGACATTAAAAGTATGGCTGACCAATTGGTCAAACGACGTCGTATTGGCCAAATTCAATATTTTTTTTAAAATTTTCTAGGTGGGCGGATGCCAAATAATAGAGATGAGTTGTTAAAAAGTTATCTCAAATGATGAGAAAGCAAACTAAGCGTACTTCAAAGAGTTGCAAACGACTTCATCCATTGGGTCTAAATTGGTTTCAACATGTATGGTCACAACATTTCAATGGAAATTTGTAAAATTTTCTCTTGTTCTCCACAGTACTTGGCTAAATTTTGAGACTGTTATTTCTCAAGCTGAATGCATCAAAGCTATGCCATACTTCATATGATATTTTAGTAATTTGAGTTTGTACTTTGTATGGGTGGGTGGGTTTGCTGATTAAATCCAAGCATATTAGATTGGATAATGTTAAGGATCTCAATTTGTAGGTTGTCTCAAACCAAATAAAAACAAATGTTATTTTATGACATAGCCAACCACTATGTTTCAGTCTTCTCACATCTGAGTTTGTCGATTGGTTTGGTTCTGTTACTTTCCTAGGAACACCTCTATTTCCTTTCCACAGAATACAGATGAGTAGTTTCACAATGGTCCACCATCCATACAGCTCCTCACATACCTTTCAAATCCTCGGATGAGACTATCCTCGCTGGTAATGAATGTCTTCATGTTTAATTGTTGTTCACTATTTCCCCGAACGGACTGTTACAGTAAGTGGAAATGTAACTTGAGAGGTATCAGAAATAGATATCCTATATATTATGAATCTGATGTTTTCTTTAGCTTGAGAGTTATATATACCCCTTAATTATGATACTAAAATCAGATAATTAGTTTCATTCTCAGTTGACTAACAAAAATTGATTTGCTAAACCACCTTTTTTCTCCTGGACAGGATAGAGATATCAACGTCCACATCCGCCACATTTCTTCGAGGATTCCAAGCTGCAATCTGCGCGCAGCTCATCAATATCTCCAAAAGAACTGGGGAAAAGTATAAGGTAATTAGCTCCTCATCTTTTATATACATTCTGTCTTATTGTAACTTGTGACTTATAATTTGAGAAATTCTTCAAAAAGGTCAAGTGCGGAGCGAAGTGGAGCACTGGCCTACCGAGTGTTGAACCGAGGGTACGGTACGGTACGATGTTGAAAAGGACATTATGAGTATTTCGGCTATAATGTGAAATAGGGTTGAAATAAAAGTAACAGTTATATATACTCTCTATTGTAAAATTTTATGTACTCAGTGAATAATAAAAAAAACATTGCTCCCGTTGACTATCCAAATTAAAAATTCACGTAAATCTTTATGTCGTGTGTAATCGAATTCCAAAACGTCTCAAATGCAGTTTGTTCTTTTTAATCACTTTCTCTCCTTTGTTTTACTCTTTAGATATAAATTAGATCACCATTTAACCTTAAAATAAAAGGGACGGGAAAGAAAAAGTGCACTGAGAAACGTGAATCTTTGGACGCGAGAGATGATTACAAAATGTTAACGAATTCCCATGCACTATGATGGACCAATGGTTATTGTTGCTCACTCCGTTTCTTAATATAAGTTATTTTAGAGTTGTGTACAAGTATTAAAAAAATGATTGCATATCATTAACTATAATATTAATTATCTATATTGTTCTTGTATTGGAAGGAGAGATTGTTATTTATTGAATAAAAAATAGTGACAGAAGCAAAGTTACATTTAATACTTGAGATAATATTAGAAACTAAGCAATTAATGCTTATTTGAAATTCTTAAATGACTTATATAAAGGAATAAAAATATTTTTTTAAAAGACAATATTAATTAACTGTGTGCGGTGTGCCATATATATGATGATTGATGATTGACGAGTTGAAAATTTATGTCAGCTTTGAGGAGATCGCCCCTGAAGAATCCCAACCAATTACGTTTCTTAAACAAGTAATGCCTGATCATGCATGATACTAGCTACTATATTGCTCCACCGCCTTGTTAATCTAATTAGTATTAACTAACATGCTATTATTATCTCTTTTGGAATGCTTTCCCATCTCTAAGATACTGCTCAAACAATTTCTATTTCTATAATTATAGCACATTCTTCATAGATGGAAACACATTGAAAGAAGCTTCATGCTAGTTCATAATCTTGTTCCAAGTGAGTGGCTTTTCATGAAGACCCACCCTACCCCACTTATGTATTGCATGAGAGAGATTAATTAATCTCAAGCAACGTACGTGGTCCTCTTTGAATTATTTTGAGTTTCTTTGCAATATCCTCGCCGTATGTATTGGATTAATATAATGTTGTTTTTGCAACAATTGACTTTATGTATGGCTTCTTAATTATTTGCTTAATTGCATTATATTTAGAAAATTGATATTTTCACAAGCAAACATGATACTTCGACAATGTTGTTCTCACATAAATAGTATACGAGTCCCACAATTGTGTGAGAGAGATTATGGAAATATCAAATTTTGCTCGTGAAAATATTAATTTCCTATATTTATTATGTTAATCATGATTACCATACTCTATTATTAGCATTAATGGGTAGACAAGTAGTTGAAAACGTTTAACCATTGAGCTACAAAAAAGTCAAAATGAACAAAATAGGAACTCGTTCCAATTTTATGTGGTGCTAACTAAATAGAGACTCGTTCCAATATTGGACTTGTATACTTAAAACTGGTGGATTGCGGGTTGATCAACTTTACTGAAATAGATGAAGACATGTTAAACAACCATTATCAAAATAAATAAAAGTTAAAGAAACCCGTAAATACAGGATCGTTGAACTAGGTTTTGGTTCGTAAATTGCGTAGTCTAAACGGCGGTTGAAGATTGTTGGAGTGGTTATGATTATGAGTTTCATTTGGTGCCCCGAAAATCAGATTTTAACTGGCCTCGATATCAAATTTACCAACTGCTGCTGCTAAAACCAACTAGTGTTGGCTCAGTTGGTACTCAGATCTCTTGCAAAGCACCAACCCCAAATTAGCAAAAAAAAAAATTACCTGCTAAACGATAACAAACCTGACAAATCATTAACATAATTTGTGATCTAAAGCAGTTGCATGTATAACTGCTTAAATGGAGAAGAACTTGTAAAAGTAAAATGTAAAAGTAAAAGTAAAAGCTAAAGAGAACATAACTGAAAAGGATTTTGTTCATAAGAGAGCTTACGCCAAGTGGATCCAATAATTGGAAAATCTACTTGCGCAAAGCATATCCATACTGGCGAACATACATGCCTACTAGAAGGAAACAAGGATGTTGAATTTTTTGATGTTAAGCAATCAGTTTCATTTCTTCGTCGTATTATGAGAAAACCCTGTTCAGAATCTCTCTTTCTCCTATCCTATAAGCATCAACTAATAGTTCCACACTCTACAAACTCTAAAGGCGAACAAGAAAACACACAAATCAAAAGTAAAAGAAACTCGATTTCAAACAAGAAAGCCTTAAACAGAATCAGATAATGGGCGGAGGTGGAGTTTCCCAAATATCAAACACATTTTCTTCACTGTGAAGAGCAAAAAGCCGATCACCCCCAATTGAAAAATCACAAATTGAGCCTCCATAACTTCTTCTAAGCCTTGATGTTAATACCCAGTCAGGACCACAAAACACTGAAATACTATCATTCATGGACGAAAACAACTGCCCCTCGTGCAATGCCAGTTTTGGATAACACGGCTCATCCGGAATTTTCCATTTCATTAACCGACTTCTCGAGCTCCACCTCACACTCCCAGCTCTACTCCTCAAATCCATAAACCCTAAATCCTCATACTCATTCACCACACAGATAGAGCTACTGTCTTCCATGGCAATCGCATCCCGAACCCTTTTCTTATCCGACAATCTCTCGTCCGTTCTAGGAGCCCTGACATCAGACCAAGACCAAACCATCTTTTTGTCTCTAAAATCCAACAAACTAATGTAACAGTTGTCTTTCCTTGGAAACAAAGTTGACACCAACAAACAATTGGTACCGTTTAACCATTGGAGCTTGTCAGCATCCCCAAGTGACCAACCAGGCGGTTCATAGAAAAAATCAATCTGTTGTCCAGTGTTTTGGTCCCAAACACCAATTCCATACTCATTGCTCCTACCTTTACAACTTGAAAATATTTTGTTATCTGAACTAAAACTTAAAGCACCGGCCGCGTAACTCTTGACTTGATTTTCATGTGTGACGTGAAATTTATACATTAGCTCCCCTGCTGGTGTACTGAACAACCCCATCCCGCCATCCCCACGGCCGAGCCGCTCGCAGGCACTGATCACAAGGCGGTCCGAATCAATCCAACCTGCATCATTAACTCTTTGGTAATCAAGATTGATTGGAGGGTGTTCTTCTAACATCCAATCAAACACATGTACCATGCTACCGTGAACCACACAGCATCCGCCATCAGGACCAGCACGAATGGCCGTTCCATCGCCAGGAGCATGGCCATTGACGGACCGATATAGCCGGAGTCTATTTCCGTCAAATGGCCCCCACTTGGCAGTCCGGACATGATCAAGAAGGCCATAAAACAGGGCTTCTCTGTATAGGATTTTTTCAGGTATGTTGGAGGGAATATAGAGCTCCCCTGACCTGAGGAGGTCAAGAAGGATCGAAAAGCAATCCGGGTTTCGATCAATGAAGTGCTCTGTGGTGTGATCTTCAACTCGGAGGTCCCAGTTTTCATCAAACAAAGCTCCGAAGTATGAATTCCGCCCAGCATTCGCAAGGGTTGTGGCTGTTGTTTCAAAGATTTTCCCTCCAACATTGAATTTCACCCTGTCCCTCTGAATTCCCATGTTATAATTCCCCACAGATTAGCGGGACTCGAATGGGGATTTGAATTTTGAACGCCAGGAAAACAGTATAAATAATGACACTTCAAAAGTGAAGCTACTATGATAGATACATGGATTAATAGACAAGTACAGATTATGTTAATATAACTTGAAAATGTTTGAATTGAAACTGAAATCCAATTGGGGAAGATCAATTAGAATTATCAGAACAAATCTCAGTAAACGCAAGAGAAAGAAGATAATTGGAGTTCCATAACATGGATGAGACCTGATTTTCGAGGAATGGACTGAAAGTTGAAACTTTGATTATAATTGTAGCTGACACAACTTGAGAAGCAGAGGAAAAACCAGATGCAAAGAAATAGTCCGTATGATCAAAATTTGAGAAACTAAGATCTGGGTATTGAGGAGGAAATGATTAGAGAGGTGGGTTTTTAATTTACTAAGATTCGGTGAGGATGATTTGGAGAATTGGAGCGGTTGGGTTTCAAAAATATAGACTCTGCTTTAATCTTCTTCTTTTTCTCTCTTTCTGTCTTTTTGGTCTTGGTCTGAACATTTCGAAGGTCGCTTTGATAAAAAAAAAAAAGGTCTGTTGTAGGGTCCAGTTTCGCCGTGTAGACTTGGGGACGTATTGAGCGTTGGATGGGTTTGAAAAACTTTAATCCGATGGTGGAGGATATAAGGCACAGATTTCTTTACAATTAAATTCTTTGTTGGGGGTAGTTATTAAGGGTTCTCCATTAAGAGGAGAGCGTATCTTGTGCGCTGTTTGTTTAAGTTTTCTATGTATTAAATTTTAAAATAATCTTGAAAGAGGATTTCACGGAATTCCAATTTCAACTCCCTCCCTCCCTCCCTCCCTCCGCACTCCCTCGCTCTCTCTCTTTTTTACAATAATTTTAGGGGGATATTTTTCAGCGACGTTTCTAGTGATTTTTTATTTTTTATTTTTGTAATACTTCTCCAAAAAAATATATAATATTTATTTTAACTAAAATTTTTATAAAAAATAATATTTTAAGTATAATCTGGATATATACAAGAAACAAGATTGTATAGACCCTGTTTCTTATATGTATCTAAATTATACCTAAAACACTATTTTTTTTAAAAAAAAATCAGTTAGAATAAATACTACTAGTATATATTTTTTGAAAGGTACTAAAATATATATATATATATATATATATATATATATATATATATATATATATATATGTCGCTGAAAAATATCCTCTAGAAGGACTCCTTTTTTAATGAGAGAGTTATTAGATGAGCAAGCAACATTTAATTTAATATCAATAACTTATACATACAGTATTACCTTCATTTTTAAAAAAATACTAGTGGTTTTAACTTTATACATATAAATTTAAAAAGCTATGTAATGTTATCAATATATTTTACTGTAAGACCCCAATTTATTAATGAATAAAATCAAATTTTTTCTAAATATTATTGTAAATAATAAGGGGTTAAATTGATATAATACTTTGGTTATGGGTGAAATGTGCAAATTTTACAAAATAAGCAAGTGGTTATAAAATATTTATTTTGTCGGAGAATATTCGTTTGGTCGTGGAATATTCTTGCTATTGGGGAATATTCGTACGACGGCGCAGCCTTGTGTGGGCCCCATAACGAAAAGCGATTGGATGAAGAAAATGACAAGTATAAGTTGTTTATAAATAACGACGTAGTTGTTACCGTTAATACTGTTGGAATACCCGGTGGTTAAAATACAGTAGCACACGGTATTGCACCAATTATTGATTCTTACGTAAGAAGGCACTACTCAATAATTGTTACAGTAGTTATTATTCAATATTTTATTTTATTGATTTAATAATTGCCGCGTTGATATTTTATATTATTGTTGTTTCAATAATTGTTGCTGCACAGTATTTTCTATTATCAGATCAATAATTTATATTATTTGAATAATATTATTAGATAACATTATTGGCAATGTCTAGAAAGTTCTGTCTAAGGAGAGGTTTGGTCATCTAATTGCGCGCCAGTAAGAAGAAATCCTTATTGGAAAGCCCCCTCTTTCCTAGGAACGACCTGGTTGTCATAAATATGATTCTGTAATATTATTTGTGAATAATTGATTATTGATTCATATGATAAGGAAATATTTATTTTATGTGGATATAAATGAGGGATATATTTTTGTGGTTAAAAATGAAGGAGTTAATGTTGAGGTTTTTATCAGTATTTTTGTCGGAATGGAGGTATTAAAAATCAGGGTTTTTGAGATATTTTGCGGGGGTTATAATTTTTAATCCGACCGTTGGATCGTGGTAATTTTTGGATATGTTATACATATATAAGTTGAGTATATGTCCACAAATTTTGAACCGTTAAAAATGAACGTGTGATTTATTATGAATTTTACGAGATGACTGGTTCAGAAATTGTTGAATTTTCGGAGTTAATCATTTTGGTAGAAAATTCTAGAATTGGTGGGCCCCACTTGTGGTTGGTGAAGAAATGTGCTGAATTATATTTCAAATGTGGTGGGTGGGAATAGTAGCAGGTAAAACCATCAGGTTGCAGGTCAAGCCTACTAAAATTTTCCTATAAATAGAGGGCTAAATTAGAATTGAAAATCACACCAGAAACAAGTTTTCTCTCTTTCTCTCTCTAGATTATTGAGTGTATTTTGTGAGTATTCAGATACTTTGAGAGTTTCTATTCATCAGAGCAAGTTTCTTTCAGCCTTATACCGGTATTCCGACCAGAAGTACTGATATCTTGAGGTAAGGGATATTATTTTCTTCTTAATGATATTATTTTCTTCAATATCATTATGCTGAAATATTGATATGAGTTTTTTATCAAATTTAGAACTTTTTGTGTCGGGATTACTATTCACGTATACGGCACTATTCACGAATACGACACTATTCACCGAAAAATAAAATTTTCCATTTTTGTCCAAGTTGTCTATTATGGTTACTATCTTTGATTGTATCCATGTTTTGATCTTTATTTTTTAATTCTGCTTCACAATTGATTATTATGAAGTATTATTGATCTTGGATAAACTGTTATACGAATCCCTACTATTTGTCCTTCTGTCTCACTGGATTCGTTTTCTTTAAGATATTTTTCATCATCCTCAGTCCTAAATGATGATATTACTGAATATCTTTGGCCTGTAATGCAAAGATGTATGATTACTTGATGAATATCTTTGGCCTGTAGTGCAAAGATGAACAGGTGTTGAGATGAACATGACCGACTGGTGATACAAATGAATATCTTTGGCCTGTAGTGCAAAGATGAATATTTGGTTAAAGATGATTATTAATCGATGTTACAGAGATAAAATATTGATGATGGACTTTTAAATCTTAGAAGATAGTAGAATTCATTCTCTACTTGACTCTTCTAATGGTTTGCTATTTCCGCTGCAGTTGTTGATCTAAAACTTGTTGTCGATTATATTCTATCAGATTTTCCCTGTTGAAGACTAACGATAATTTGTTGTATGTTATCTTAGTCATAATATTCTTTACTGGGCTAGTTGAGCTCACCCTTTTTCTTTTTGTTCCATTTTTCTTCTCAGGAGGTGAGAACATAGCAGGATCTAGTCGTGGTATAGAGTGATGGTTCTAGAAAGATGTTTTAGCAGTCCTCACTATTTCTATAAAATAGTGTTTGAATAATTGTAATGAGGATTTATTTGAGTGTGGATATTGTCCAGAAGACAATATTTGTATTTAAACTCACAGTATGTGTTGTCGTATTTTGCACGACAATTGTATTATTGAAGTTGTAGTTTGCTTTCTGTACCATGTATTTGGCGACTTAGAATGGGTGTTGTATACCTATTTTGGGGGCGTCATAGTTGGTATCAGAGCTTAGGGATATGATGTAACTGTAAGACCCCAACTTATTAATGAATAAAATCAAATTTTCTCTAAATATTATTGTGAATAATAAGGGGTTAATTTGATATAATACTTTGGTTGTGACGCCCCCAGAATAGGTATACAACACCCATTCTGAGTCGCCAAATACATGGTACAGAAAGCAAACTAAAACTTCAATAATACAATTGTCGTGCAAAATACGACAACACATACTGTGAGTTTAAATACAAATATTGTCTTCTAGCTAATATCCACACTCAAATAAATCCTCATTACAATTATTCAAACACTATTTTACAGAAATAGTGAGGACTGCTAATACATCTTTCTAGAACCATCACTCCATACCCCGACTAGATCCTGCTATGTTCTCACCTCCTGAGAAGAAAAATGGAACAAAAAGGAAAAGGGTGAGCTCAACTAGCCCAGTAAAGAATATTATGACTAAGATAATATACAACAAATTATCGTTAGTCTTCAACAGGGAAAAATCTGATAAAATATAATCGACAACAAGTTTTAGATTAACAACTGCAGCGGAAACAGCAAACCATTAGAAGAGTCAAGTAGAGAAAGAATTCTACTATCTTCTAAGATTTAAAAGTCCATCATCAATATTTTATCCCTGTAACATCAATTAATAATCATCTTTAACCAAATATTCATCTTTGCACTACAGGCCAAAGATATTCATTTGTATCATCAGTCGGTCATGTTCATCTCAACACCTGTTCATCTTTGCACTACAGGCCAAAGATATTCATCAAGTAATTATACATCTTTGCACTACAGGCCAAAGATATTCAGTAATATCATCATTTAGGACTGAGGATGATGAAAAATATCTTAAAGAAAACGAATCCAATGAGACAGAAGGACAAATAGTAGGGATTCGTATAACAGTTTATCCAAGATCAATAATACTTCATAATAATAAATTGTGAAGCAGAATTCAAAAATAAAGATCAAAACATGGATACAATCAAAGATAGTACCCATAATAGACATCTTGGACAAAAAGGGAAAATTTTATTTTTCGGTGAATAGTGCCGTATTCGTGAATAGTACCGTATACGTGAATAGTGCCGTATACGTAAATAGTAACCCCGACACAAAAAGTTCCAAATTTGATAAAAACTCATATCAATATTTCAGCATAATGATATTGAAGAAAATAATATCATTAAGAAGAAAATAATATCCCTTACCTCAAAATATCAGTACTTCTGGTCGGAATACCGGTATAAGGCTGAAAGAAACTTGCTCTGATGAATAGAAACTCTCAAAGTATCTAAATACTCACAAAATACACTCAATAATCTAGAGAGAGAAAGAGAAAAAACTTGTTTCTGGTGTGATTTTCAATTCTAACTTAGCCCTCTATTTATAGGAAAATTTTGGTAGGTTTGACCTGCAACCTGATGGCTTTACCTGCTACTATTCCCACCCACCACATTTGAAATATAATTCAGCACATTTCTTCACCAACCACAAGTGGGGCCCACCAATTCTAGAATTTTCCACCAAAATGATAAACTCCAAAAATTCAACAATTTCTGAACCAGTCATCTTGTAAAATTCGTAATAAATCATACGTTCATTTTTAACGGTTCAAAATTTGTGGACATATACTCAACTTATATATGTATAACATATCCAAAAATTACCACGATCCAACGGTCGGATTAAAAATTATAACCACCGCAAACTATCTCAAAAACCCTGATTTTTAATACCTCCATTCTGACAAAAATACTGACAAAAACCTCAACATTAACTCCTTCATTTTTAACCACAAAAATATATCCCTCATTTATATCCACATAAAATAAATATTTCCTTATCATATGAATCAATAATTAATTATTCACAAATAATATTACAGAATCACATTTATGACAACCAGGCCGTTCCCAGGAAAGAGGGGGCTTTCCAATAAGGATTTCTCCTTACTGGCGCGCAATTAGATGACCAAACCTCTCCTTAGACAGAACTTTCTAGACATTGCCAATAATGTTATCTAATAATATTATTCAAATAATATGAATTATTGATCTGATAAATGAAAATACTGTGCAGCAACAATTATTGAAACAACAATAATATAAAATATCAACGCAGCAATTATTGAATCAATAAAATAAAATATTGAATAATAACTACTGTAACAATTATTGAGTAGTGCCTTCTTACGTAAGAATCAATAATTGGTGCAATACCGTGTGCTACTGTATTTTAACCACCGGGTATTCCAACAGTATTAACGGTAACAACTACGCCGTTATTTATAAACAACTTATACTTGTCGTTTTCTTCATCCAATCGCTTTCCGTTATGGGGCCCACACAAGGCTGCGTCGTCGTACGAATATTTCCCGACAGCAAGAATATTCCACGACCAACCGAATATTCACCGACCAAAAATAAATATTTTATAACCACTTGCTTATTTTGCAAAATTTGCACATTTCACCCATAACCAAAGTATTATATCAAATTAACCCCTTATTATTCACAATAATATTTAGAGAAAATTTGATTTTATTCATTAATAAGTTGGGGTCTTACAACCTCCCCTCCTTATGAAATTTCGTCCTCGAAATTGACGTACGTACCTGATATTTCAAAACGGTGAGGATACCTCGCTTTAATTTCTGATTCCAACTCCCAGGTCATTTCTTCAATAGCATGGTTTCTCCACAAAACCTTAACTTGTGGTATAACTTTCGTGCGTAGGACATGCTCTTTCCTATCCAAGATCTTAACAGGTACCTCCTCGTACGTTAAATCTTCAGCTATCTCGTCTGGTTCTAACTCAATAATGTGGTTCGGGTCTTTAACATATTTACGAAGCATAGATATGTGAAAAACATTATGAACACGAGACATGCTTGGAGGTAATGCGAGTCTATATGCCACATTTCCTATTCGCTCAAGAATCTCAAATGGACCAACAAATCTTGGACTGAGCTTTCCTCTCTTCCCAAATCTTGTAACTCCCTTCCATGGTGCAACACGTAACAATACATGATCCCCAATATTAAATTCCACGTCCTTCCGATGAAGATCCGCATAACTCTTTTGTCGATCCTGTGCCGTTTGTATACGTTGTCGAATCGTTTGGATCTTCTCTGTAGTAATGCGTACCAATTCTGGTCCCAACAATGTTGCTTCACCCACCTCGTCCCAGCATACTGGAGAACGACATTTTCTTCCATACAACGCCTCAAATGGAGCCATACCTATGCTCGCCTGATAACTGTTGTTGTAGGAGAATTCCACCAATGGTAGGTACTTATCCCAACTCCCTTTGAGATCTAAGACACAAAGTCTTAATAGATCTTCAAGAGTTTGAATAGTCCTCTCTGATTGTCCGTCCGTTTGAGGATGGTATGCTGAACTGAATCGTAAATCCGTGCCCATAGCTTTCTGCAAGCTAACCCAAAATCGTGAAGTGAATCTTGGGTCACGATCCGAAACTATGGATACTGGCATGCCATGCAATCTCACAATCTCGTTCACGTACATACTAGCAAGACGTTCAAGGGAATAAGTCTCACGTATCGGCAAGAAATGAGCGGACTTGGTTAATCTATCAACAATAACCCAAATCGCATCTATGCCTTGAGAAACCTTGGGAAGACCTGTAACAAAATCCATAGTAATGTGTTCCCACTTCCATTTCGGAATCTCAAGTGGTTGCAATGGACCCTTTGGTACTTGATGCTCCGCTTTTACACGTTGACAAGTTAAACATCTCGAGATAAACTCCGCGATCTCTCTTTTCATATTGCTCCACCAAAATGTATGTCGAAGATCGTGATACATTTTGGTACTCCCAGGATGGATTGCAAACGGTGTGTTGTGTGCCTCCATCATTATTCTATGCTTCAAGTCAAAATCGTTAGGAACACAAAGTCTGGAGTTGACTCGAAGTATTCCTTCTTCATCGATTCTTGCTTCTGGAATAGCACCTTCTTGCACTTTCTTCTTCATACGCATCAGCTCCATGTCCGTAGCTTGAGCAGCTTTAACTTTATCGATTAAAGTCGGTTCTACTCGTATATTTGATATCATCATGTGGGTACTTGGAGCCTTCATCTCTATCTCCATCCTTTGCAAGTCATACAAAATGGGCCTTTGTGTTAAAAACATTGCACTCGTACCCGCATATGATCTTCTACTCAATGCGTCAGCTACTACGTTTGCTTTTCCAGGATGGTATTGGATGGTATGATCGTAATCTTTCAACAGCTCGAGCCAACGTCGCTGCCGCATGTTAAGTTCCTTTTGGGTGAAGAAATATTTGAGGCTTTTATGATCTGTATAGATCTCCACTTTCTCCCCATACAGGTAGTGTCTCCAGATCTTCAACGCAAAAACGACTGCTGCCAACTCCAAATCATGAGTAGGATAATTCCTCTCATATTCTTTGAGTTGTCGTGAGGCATAGGCTATGACTTTCCCATATTGCATGAGAACACATCCTAACCCTTTGCCTGAAGCATCGCTGTAGATAACAAATCCATCCGAACCAGATGGTATTGTCAAAACAGGTGCCGAAATGAGTCTCCTCTTGAGTTCTTGGAAACTCTTCTCACATTCCTCACTCCATACGAATTTTGTATCTTTCCGAGTCAGCTGAGTTAACGGAGTAGCGATTCGAGAAAATCCTTCCACAAATCTCCGATAATAACCAGCTAAGCCCAGAAAGCTACGTACTTCGGTTACCGACTTCGGTTGCTCCCAACTTTGTATGGCTTCAATCTTCGCCGGGTCGACAGATACTCCATGTTTTGACACCACGTGCCCAAGGAATGCTACTTCCTCAAGCCAGAACTCGCATTTCTTCAGTTTGGCATATAGCTTGTTTTCACGAAGCCTTTGCAGTACCAGCTTCAAATGGCGCTCATGATCTTCACGGCTTTTGGAATAGATGAGGATATCATCAATAAAGACAACAACGAACTGATCCAAATATTCTTTGAATACACGGTTCATCATATCCATGAAGGCAGCAGGAGCATTTGTAAGACCCCAACTTTTATAAATAAAGATGAATTTTCTATAAATATCATTTTTGAATATTATGGAGTTAATTTGATATAATGTTATAGTTGTGGGTAATATTTATAAATTTTGCAAAGTAAGCAAGTTGTTATAAAATATTCGTTTGGTCGGAGAATATTCTTTTTGTCGGGGAATATTCGTACGACGGCACAATCATTGGTGGACCCCACAACGGAATTATTGTCGGATTGAGAAAACGACAGAATTATCTTTCTATAAAAATAACGGCGGAAATTTTACCATTGTTACTGTTGAACTACTCGGTAGTAAAAGTACAGTAATACGTGTGGTTGCATAGTAGCACACGGTATTGATTATTAATGCTTATGTGAGAAGTCACTCAGTTTGATTCAATTATTGTCAGTTAATAATATGAATTATTTAGCGATAATGACGTTTTGTTTTATTCGTATTATTAACGTAATAAAACAGAAACATCTTTTTATATAAAACAAAATACTTTATTAAAGTTATTCTATAAATAGAATATATTTTATTTTATTTAAAAGATTTTTCTTTAAATATGGACCGTCAGATTAAAGTAATCAATCTGGACCGTTCATGGATTAGTTACTATGCATTCTATTTTTCTATAAATAGCAGCTCATTCCTTCATTATTTCTTACGAATTCACTGAACTCTAGAGAGAGAAACTATAGAGAGAAACTATAGAGAGAGAGAAGAAGAGTATTCTGCTACTTAACTACTTCCTTATTTCAGCTCTTCTTTAAAACGGTAAGGGGTGTTATTCTTTCTTATTCATGAAGAGAACTGTTATTCCATTTCTTATTATTCTGTTGGAATAACCTGTATACGCGGTCTACCCTATACTTGGTGACATTCTTCTATTATTCTGTTGGAACATCCTGTCTGTGTGTTTTACACCGGACCTGGTTCCGTTTTTATTATTATTCTGTTGGAACATCCTGTCTGTGTGTTTTACACCGGACCTGGTTCCGTCTTTATTATTATTCTGTTGGAACATCCTGTCTGTGTGTTTTACACCGGACCTGGTTCCATTATTTATTATACTGTTATTATTCTGTCGGAATATCCTGTCTGTGTGTTTTACACCGGACCTGGTTCCATTATTTATTATACTGTTCTTTATTATTCTGTCGGAATATCCTGTCTGTGCGTTTACGCCGGACCTGGTTCCATTATTTATTATTCTGTCGGAATATCCTGTCTGTGCGTTTACGCCGGACCTGGTTCCATTATTTATTATTCTGTTGGAATAACCTGTCTGTGCGGTCTATCGCATGCATGGTGATTTCTTTTGTTATTCCATTCTTTATTGTACTCAGTTGGTTAAGTTTTGACTTCTATACTCCATGAAATTTGTGGAATATCCTTGATAATTGCGTTTCATCCAGTATCTTTTCATGAAAATATTCTCCTGATCATTCTTGAATTTTACTCCACAAAGCAGTATCATGTTGACAATTTGGACGTTGTTAATTCTTGGATAAATTAATTCTTGAACTTGTTTTATTGAATTCTTATATCATTGTCATCATCCTCATGTTTATAAAATGTTGAAAGTCATCTGTGGCCTGTAGTGCATAGATGGACTTGGTATGATTATGACCAGGGATTATTCGGTATAATCATGACCGTAATGTTACAAATGATGTGGTAAAAGTCCTCATTGGCCCGTAGTGCATTGATGGACAGTTGTTGGCATGATCATGACCATTAATGAATATACGAATATCCTTGGCCGTAGTGCAGGGGTGATTCGATGATGTGGATTATTTTATTAAGCTGAGTCTCAGCGATCACAGTGTTGGAAAATCTTTTAAATCATAAAAGATAGTAGAGTTTATTTTCTACTTGACTCTTTTAATGGATTGCTTGTTCCGCTACAGTTAAACTTGATGTCTATTATATTTTATCAGTTTAACATTGTTGAAGGCTAATGATAATTTATTCTGCATTATCTTAGTCATAATATTTCTTACTGGGCTAGTTGAGCTCACCCTTTCTTTCACTGTTCTCTTCAGGAAATGAGAACGTAGCTGGGACAAGTCGGGGAACGGAGTGATGGTCCGAATGATAGTATTAGTTAGTAGTCCTCACTATTCTATGTAATGGTGTGTTAATAAATGTAATGAGGACTCCTTTTGAGTATGAATACTCTCTAGAAGATAATATTTGTATTCAAACTCACAGTTTATGTTTTGTCGTATTGTACACGACAGTTGTATTAATAAGTTGTATTTGTATTCTGTACTATGTATCTGACGACCCAAGATGGGTGATGTATACCTAATTTTGGGGGCGTCACAGTTGGTATCAGAGCTTAGGGATATGATCCCTGGCTAAGATGTGAGAATAGAACTAGGAGGGGAGAGACGGGGAATTCCTTCGCTAGTATGACATACCTAAGTTTATTTGCATGGTATTTAATTGGTCGGTCATAATATAAGGATAATATATGACATATCAATTAATTTTTATTTTGTGGCAGTATCTGAAAATGGCATCTGAGAATGTTGAGAATAGCAATGGAGCACAGACGACTGTTGATTCACCACATATCAATAATCAGGATAATGTGCATCAGGAAGGTGTCAATCCTCATGCAAACAACAACACTGACCAAATGATGAATGATCAAATGTTCAGAGGCTTTATGCAATTCATGCAACAACAGGTGAAAGCGGCTCCTGTCCACAACGTAGGTGGAAATACTGGAAACTCTCAGGCGGTCACCGCTAAACAGTTTAAGGAGCTGGGACCACCGGAGTTTAAGGGAGAACCCAAACCACTTGTAGCTGAAACATGGATAAAGCAGATCACCAAGATATTTGATGTCTTGGGTTGCTCCGAGGAGCAAAAGGTTCCCTTTGCCGCCTTTATGTTGCGAGGAGAGGCAGATTACTGGTGGGAATCGATAAAGCGTACTCAACCTGCCGCACTGAAGATGTCTTGGGAGAAGTTCCAAGAGCTGTTTAACGACAAATACTTTCCCGAGAGTATTCGTCACATGAAGGAGGTGGAGTTCATCAAATTGGAGCAGAATAATATGACCGTGTCGCAGTACGAGGCAAAATTTGCGGAGTTATCCCGGTTTGCGTCCCACCTGGTGGATAATGAAGAAAGAATGACGCGGATGTTTTTAAGAGGTTTGAAGCCGGAGATACGTCAACATCTTGTTTCTCATAAACTGTGTTTGTATTCAGATGTTGTAAATAGGGCTCAGTTGGTGGAGCGCGATAACGAGACAACGCAACCAAAAGAGAGCAGCCGGCAAAATGATAATACCAGTGAGAGCAGTCATCGAAGCGGTGACAACAAGCGTGGAGGGAATCAACAGGCCAGAAATGGTAACCACTTCGGTGGTAATCAGGGCCAAAACAATAAGAATGGACATTTCAAGAAGAGGAGATTCAACAATGATGGAAAGACGTCAGCACCAGCACCTGTCGTTAAGGAAGGAGAACGACCACCTATCATATGTTTCAAATGCGGAGGGGAGGGGCACATCAGTCCAAACTGCGCGATGCCGTCCAAAGCATGTTATAATTGTGGAAGAGAAGGTCATTTAGCCCGATTTTGTCGTTTACCGAAGACAAATTCAGCTAGGATGGAGGCACCAAAGGCCGTCCCAGAAAAGTCAAAACCGGTTGTGCAAGGGAGAGCGTTTGTTGTGACCTCCCAGAAGCAAGGAACCCGAATGAGGTCATCACGGGTAAGCTTATCATAAACTCTAACGAAGTCTATACTTTATTTGATACCGGTTCAACCCATTCTTTTATTTCTCCTACTTGCGCTCATCGATTAAATTTGATTCCGGAGAAATTAGACTTTGACTTAGCAGTTGAAACTCCATTGGGAGAAACCTTCATTACATCCACGGTTTATAAGTCTTGTTTGGTTCAAGTTGGTACCCACACATTACCTGTCGATCTTATTTCATTAAAAATACTTGCATTTGACGTGATTCTAGGGATTGATTGGTTAACTACTCATCATGCAAAAATTGATTGTTTTCGTAAGGTTGTTAGCTTTCATATTCCTAATCGACCTATTATGCGAATTCAAGCAACCAAACCATTAAAATCAATCGCTGTCATCTCAAGCCATAAAGCTATTCGTTTATTGAAAAACGGATGTCAAGCTTTCTTAGCTCATGTCACAGATCTAAACAAAAATACGTCAGTTTTGAATGATATTTCTATTGTTAATAAATTCCCTGACGTATTCCCTGAAGAACTTCCTGGCCTACCCCCAGAGCGTGAAATTGAATTTTGTATCGACCTTGAACCCGGTACAAAACCCATTTCCAAAGCCCCATATCGAATGGCTCCTATTGAACTTCAGGAGTTAAAGACCCAACTGCAGGAATTGTTAGACATTGGTTTTATTCGTCCTAGTACTTCTCCTTGGGGTGCTCCTGTTCTGTTCGTGAAGAAGAAAGATGGAAGTATGCGACTTTGTATTGATTATCGGGAGTTGAATCATGTCACCATCAAAAACAGGTACCCATTGCCACGTATTGATGACCTGTTTGACCAGTTGCAAGGAGCACAATTCTTTTCAAAGATCGATCTTCGTTCTGGATATCATCAGCTGAAGGTTAGAACTGAGGATATTCCAAAGACGGCTTTTAGAACTCGGTACGGGCATTATGAATTCCTAGTCATGTCCTTTGGATTGACTAATGCTCCTGCTGCCTTCATGGATATGATGAACCGGGTATTCAAGGAATATTTGGATCACTTTGTGGTCGTCTTTATTGATGACATCCTTATTTATTCCAAAAGCCGTGAAGATCATGAGCAACACTTGAGGCTGGTACTCCAAAAGCTTCGTGAATACAAGCTTTATGCCAAGTTGAAGAAATGCGAGTTCTGGCTGGAGGAGGTAGCATTCCTTGGGCACGTAGTATCAAGTCGTGGAATATCGGTTGACCCGGCAAAGATTGAAGCTATTCAAAGCTGGGAGCAACCTAAATCAGTGACCGAGGTACGTAGCTTTCTTGGTTTAGCTGGTTATTATCGGAGATTCGTGGAAGGATTTTCTCGAATCGCTACTCCATTAACTCAGCTGACTCGGAAAGATACAAAGTTTGGTTGGAGCGAAGAATGTGAGCAGAGTTTTCAAGAACTCAAGAGGAGACTCATTTCAGCACCTGTTCTAACAATACCATCTGGCTCGGAGGGATTTGTCATCTACAGTGATGCTTCGAGCAAAGGGTTGGGATGCGTTCTCATGCAACATGGAAAAGTCATAGCCTATGCATCAAGACAACTCAAGGAATATGAGAGGAATTATCCTACTCATGATCTAGAGTTGGCAGCTGTTGTCTTTGCACTTAAAATTTGGAGGCATTACTTGTATGGGGAGAAAGTGGAGATCTTTACGGATCATAAAAGCCTCAAATATTTCTTCACTCAAAAGGAACTCAACATGCGACAACGACGTTGGCTTGAACTGTTGAAAGATTATGATCATACCATTCAATACCATCCTGGAAAAGCGAACGTGGTAGCTGACGCATTGAGTAGAAGATCATATGCGGGTACAAGTGCAATATTAACAACGCAAAGGCCCATTTTGTGTGACTTGCAAAGGATGGAGATAGAGTTAAAGACTCCAGGGACCCATGTGATGATGGCGAATATACGAGTAGAACCGACTTTAATCGATAAAGTTAAAGCTGCTCAAGCTACAGACCTGGAGCTGATGCGTATGAGGAAGAAAGTGCAAGAAGGTGCTATGCCGGAAGCAAGAATCGATGAAGAAGGAATACTTCGAGTCAACTCCAGACTTTGTGTTCCTAACAACCCTGATTTAAAGTATGAAATCATGATGGAGGCGCACAACACACCGTTTGCAATCCATCCTGGAAGTACCAAAATGTATCATGATCTTCGTCATACATTTTGGTGGAGCAATATGAAGAGAGAGATAGCGTTGTTTATCTCAAGGTGTCTAACTTGTCAACGAGTCAAAGCGGAGCATCAAGTACCAAAAGGTCCATTGCAACCACTTGAAATTCCAGAATGGAAGTGGGAGCACATTACCATGGATTTCGTTACCGGTCTTCCTAGGGTTTCTCAAGGTATTGATGCGATTTGGGTCATTGTTGATAGATTGACCAAGTCTGCTCATTTCTTACCGATACGAGAAACTTATACACTTGAACGTCTTGCTCGTATGTACATAAACGAGATTGTAAGACTGCATGGTATGCCAGTATCCATAGTTTCTGATCGAGACCCAAGATTCACTTCACGATTTTGGGTTAGTTTACAAAAAGCTATGGGCACGGAGTTACGATTTAGTTCAGCATATCATCCTCAGACGGACGGACAATCAGAGAGGACTATTCAAACTCTTGAAGATCTATTAAGACTCTGTGTCTTTGACTTCAAGGGAAGTTGGGACAAGTTCTTACCATTGGTGGAGTTTTCCTACAACAACAGTTATCAAGCAAGTATTGGCATGGCTCCATTCGAAGCATTGTATGGAAGAAAATGTCGTTCTCCAGTATGCTGGGATGAGGTGGGCGAAGCAACGTTGTTGGGACCGGAGTTGGTACGTATGACTACAGAAAAGATTCAAACGATCCGACAACGTATAAAAACCTCACAAGATCGACAAAAGAGTTATGCTGATCTTCATCGAAAGGACGTGGAATTTGATGTAGGAGATCATGTGTTCTTACGTGTTGCTCCATGGAAAGGAGTTACGAGATTTGGAAAGAGAGGAAAGCTAAATCCTCGATTCATCGGTCCATTTTTAATCCTCGATCGAGTAGGAACTGTGGCTTATAGACTCGCTTTACCGCCAAGTATGTCTCGTGTTCATAACGTTTTTCACATATCCATGTTACGCAAATATGTGGAAGACCCGAACCACATTATTGAGTTAGAACCGGACGAAATAGCGGAGGATTTGACGTATGAAGAAGTTCCTGTTCAAATCTTGGATAAGAAGGAACATATTCTACGCTCCAAGGTTATACCTCAAGTCAAAGTTTTGTGGAGAAACCACGATGTTGAGGAAATGACTTGGGAGTTAGAATCAGAAATGAAATCAAGGTATCCTTACCTCTTCGACATACCAGGTACGTACCCTAATTTCGAGGGCGAAATTTCATAAGAAGGGGAGGTTGTAAGACCCCAACTTTTATAAATAAAGATGAATTTTCTATAAATATCATTTTTGAATATTATGGAGTTAATTTGATATAATGTTATAGTTGTGGGTAATATTTATAAATTTTGCAAAGTAAGCAAGTTGTTATAAAATATTCGTTTGGTCGGAGAATATTCTTTTTGTCGGGAATATTCGTACGACGGCACAATCATTGGTGGACCCCACAACGGAATTATTGTCGGATTGAGAAAACGACAGAATTATCTTTCTATAAAAATAACGGCGGAAATTTTACCATTGTTACTGTTGAACTACTCGGTAGTAAAAGTACAGTAATACGTGTGGTTGCATAGTAGCACACGGTATTGATTATTAATGCTTATGTGAGAAGTCACTCAGTTTGATTCAATTATTGTCAGTTAATAATATGAATTATTTAGCGATAATGACGTTTTGTTTTATTCGTATTATTAACGTAATAAAACAGAAACATCTTTTTATATAAAACAAAATACTTTATTAAAGTTATTCTATAAATAGAATATATTTTATTTTATTTAAAAGATTTTTCTTTAAATATGGACCGTCAGATTAAAGTAATCAATCTGGACCGTTCATGGATTAGTTACTATGCATTCTATTTTTCTATAAATAGCAGCTCATTCCTTCATTATTTCTTACGAATTCACTGAACTCTAGAGAGAGAAACTATAGAGAGAAACTATAGAGAGAGAGAAGAAGAGTATTCTGCTACTTAACTACTTCCTTATTTCAGCTCTTCTTTAAAACGGTAAGGGGTGTTATTCTTTCTTATTCATGAAGAGAACTGTTATTCCATTTCTTATTATTCTGTTGGAATAACCTGTATACGCGGTCTACCCTATACTTGGTGACATTCTTCTATTATTCTGTTGGAACATCCTGTCTGTGTGTTTTACACCGGACCTGGTTCCGTTTTTATTATTATTCTGTTGGAACATCCTGTCTGTGTGTTTTACACCGGACCTGGTTCCGTCTTTATTATTATTCTGTTGGAACATCCTGTCTGTGTGTTTTACACCGGACCTGGTTCCATTTTTATTATTGTTCTTTATTATTCTGTCGGAATATCCTGTCTGTGTGTTTTACACCGGACCTGGTTCCATTATTTATTATATGTATTATTCTGTCGGAATATCCTGTCTGTGCGTTTACGCCGGACCTGGTTCCATTATTTATTATTCTGTCGGAATATCCTGTCTGTGCGTTTACGCCGGACCTGGTTCCATTATTTATTATTCTGTTGGAATAACCTGTCTGTGCGGTCTATCGCATGCATGGTGATTTCTTTTGTTATTCCATTCTTTATTGTACTCAGTTGGTTAAGTTTTGACTTCTATACTCCATGAAATTTGTGGAATATCCTTGATAATTGCGTTTCATCCAGTATCTTTTCATGAAAATATTCTTCTAAGCATTCTTGAATTTTACTCCACAAAGCAGTATCATGTTGACAATTTGGACGTTGTTAATTCTTGGATAAATTAATTCTTGAACTTGTTTTATTGAATTCTTATATCATTGTCATCATCCTCATGTTTATAAAATGTTGAAAGTCATCTGTGGCCTGTAGTGCATAGATGGACTTGGTATGATTATGACCAGGGATTATTCGGTATAATCATGACCGTAATGTTACAAATGATGTGGTAAAAGTCCTCATTGGCCCGTAGTGCATTGATGGACAGTTGTTGGCATGATCATGACCATTAATGAATATACGAATATCCTTGGCCGTAGTGCAGGGGTGATTCGATGATGTGGATTATTTTATTAAGCTGAGTCTCAGCGATCACAGTGTTGGAAAATCTTTTAAATCATAAAAGATAGTAGAGTTTATTTTCTACTTGACTCTTTTAATGGATTGCTTATTCCGCTACAGTTAAACTTGATGTCTATTATATTTTATCAGTTTAACATTGTTGAAGGCTAATGATAATTTATTCTGCATTATCTTAGTCATAATATTTCTTACTGGGCTAGTTGAGCTCACCCTTTCTTTCACTGTTCTCTTCAGGAAATGAGAACGTAGCTGGGGCAAGTCGGGGAACGGAGTGATGGTCCGAATGATAGTATTAGTTAGTAGTCCTCACTATTCTATGTAATGGTGTGTTAATAAATGTAATGAGGACTCCTTTTGAGTATGAATACTCTCTAGAAGATAATATTTGTATTCAAACTCACAGTTTATGTTTTGTCGTATTGTACACGACAGTTGTATTAATCAGTTGTATTTGTATTCTGTACTTTGTATCTGACGACCCAAGATGGGTGATGTATACCTAATTTTGGGGGCGTCACAGCATTAGTCAATCCAAAAGACATTACTAAGAATTCATAATGCCCGTACCGAGTTCTGAAGGCAGTCTTTGGAATATCCTCAGTTTTAATCTTCAGCTGATGATATCCAGAACGAAGATCGATCTTTGAAAAGAATTGTGCTCCTTGCAACTGGTCAAACAGGTCATCAATACGAGGTAGCGATACCTATTCTTGATAGTGACTGATTCAATTCTCGATAGTCGATACAAAGTCGCATACTCCCGTCTTTCTTCTTTACAAATAACACCGGAGCACCCCAAGGAGATGTACTAGGACGAATAAAACCGATGTCCAACAACTCCTGTAGTTGGACTTTAACTCCTGAAGTTCAATGGAGCCATTCGATATGGGTTTTTAGAATGGGCTTTGTACCGGGTTCAAGGTCAATAAAGAATTCAATTTCTCGTTCCGGGGTAGACCGGGAAGTCTTCAGAAAACATCGGGAAATTCTCTAACAATAGAAATATTATTCAAATCTGACTTGTCTTTGTTCAAATCCATAACATGGGCTAAGAAAGCTTGACATCCGTTTTTCAATAAACGAATAGCTTTGTGGCTTGATATGACAGTGACTGATTTTAGTGGTTTAGTAGTTTGAATTCGTATGACAGGTTGGTTAGGAATATGAAAACTAACAACCTTACGAAAACAATCAATTTTAGCATGATGAGTGGTTAACCAATCAATTCCTAAAATCACATCAAAAGCAAGTATCTTTAAAGAGATAAGATCAACAGGTAATGTGATAGTGCCAACTTGGATCATGCAAGATTTATAAACTGTAGATGTAACGAAGGTTTCACCCAACGGAGTTTCAACAGATAAGTTAAAGTCCAATTTCTCCGGAGTCAAGTTTAAACGTTGAGCACAAGCAGGAGAGATAAAAGAATGGGTAGAACCGGTATCTAGTAAAGTATAAACTTCGCAAGAATTCAAGATTAGCTTACCCGTGATCACCTCGTTCGGGTTTCTCGCGTTTTGGCCAGTAACGACAAACGCCCTTCCAGGAACCGCTGATTTCGACTTATCCGGGATAACTTTTGGAGTCACCATCCCGCGCGAACTTGGTTTTGCCACAGAACACTCTCGAGCTATGTGACCTTCCTTTCCACAGTTATAACATACCTTGGATTGTTGTGGGCAGTTTGGGCTGATATGTCCCTCTTTCCCACATTTGTAACATACGACCGGTGGTCGTTCTCCTCCCCTAGAACCAGTTGATGTTTTGCTGACGTCTTCACGTTATCATTGTTTTACTTCTCTTCTTGAAATCTCCTCCACGACTCGCTTCTTCTATTATCACGACCACGATTACCACCAGAGTGGTTAACCGCTTTTGTCCGAATATTTTCCTCCCTGCTGGTTTTCATTGCTTCGATGACTGCCGCCACCGGTATGACCCTGGTTGTGGTCCCTCGGTTGCACATACTCATTATCTCGCTCTAATAATTGAGCCCTGTTTACAACATCTGAATATAAAGAAAATTTATGAGAGATAAGATATTGCCGAATCTCGGGTTTTAGACCTCTCAAAAACATCCTTGTCATTCGTTCCTCATTTTCGACCAAATGAGGTGCAAACCTGGATAACTCTGCAAACTTCGCCTCGTACTGGGACACCGTCATGTTGTTTTGTTCCAGTCTAATAAACTCAACCTCCTTCATATGACGAATACTTTCAGGAAAGTACTTGTCATTGAACATTTTTGAAATGTTTCCCAGGACATGTTGAGTGCGTCAAGCTGGGTACGCTTCACAGACTCCCACCAGTAGTCTGCCTCACCGCGGAACATAAATGTGGCGAATGGAACCTTCTGTTCCTCCGTGCATCCCAAGACATCAAATATCTTGTAATTTGCTTGACCCACGTTTCCGCCATGATCGGATCCGGCTTTCCCTTAAATTCTGGTGGTCCCAATTCGTTGAACTGCTTAGCTGTGACAAACCGCGCGTTGTTATCATTTCCCACCCTATTCTGCACACGAGTCTCCCTCGTCTTGATTTTGCATGAACTGCAAAAAGCTCCTAAACATTCCATCATTCATCGTTTGCTCGGAACGTTGTTGACAGGAGGAATATTGCCTTCCTGTTGCACGTTCCCCTGGGTAGTGATCAAAGGTGTCTCCACGGTCTGATTTACTCCATTATTAACGTTCTCAGCTGCCATTCTTAAATACTGCCATAAAAAACAAGGTTAATAGTCATGTCATATATATCCCTATACTCTGACCGACCAAATAAACACCAAATAAACATAGTCAGTCATACTAGCGAAGGAATTCTCCGTCTCTCCCCTCCTAGTTCTTGTCTCACATCTCAGCCAGGGATCATATCCCTAAGCTCTGATACCAACTGTGACGCCCCCAGAATAGGTAAACAACACCCATTCTGAGTCGCCAAATACATGGTACAGAAAGCAAACTAAAACTTCAATAATACAATTGTCGTGCAAAATACGACAACACATACTGTGAGTTTAAATACAAATATGTCTTCTAGACAATATCCACACTCAAATAAATCCTCATTACATTATTCAAACACTATTTTACAGAAATAGTGAGGACTGCTAATACATCTTTCTAGAATCATCACTCCATACCCCGACTAGATCCTGCTATGTTCTCACCTCCTAAGAAGAAAAATGGAACAAAAAGGAAAGGGGTGAGCTCAACTAGCCCAGTAAAGAATATTATGACTAAGATAATATACAACAAATTATCGTTAGTCTTCAACAGGAAAAATCTGATAAAATATAATCGACAACAAGTTTTAGATCAACAACTGCAGCGGAAACAGCAACCATTAGAAGAGTCAAGTAGAGAATGAATTCTACTATCTTCTAAGATTTAAAAAGTCCATCATCAATATTTATCCCTGTAACATCAATTAATAATCATCTTTAACCAAATATTCATCTTTGCACTACAGGCCAAAGATATTCATTTGTATCATCAGTCGGTCATGTTCATCTCAACACCTTTCATCTTTGCACTACAGCCAAAGATATTCATCAAGTAATTATACATCTTTGCACTACAGGCCAAAGATATTCAGTAATATCATCATTTAGGACTGAGGATGATGAAAAATACTTAAAGAAAATGAATCCAATGAGACAGAAGGACAAATAGTAGGATTCGTATAACAGTTTATCCAAGATCATTAATACTTCATAATAATAAATTGTGAAGCAGAATTCAAAAATAAAGATCAAAACATGGATACAATCAAAGATAGTACCCATATAGACTCTTGGACAAAAAGGGAAAATTTTATTTTTCGGTGAATAGTGCCGTATTCGTGAATAGTACCGTATACGTGAATAGTGCCGTATACGTAAATAGTAACCCCGACACAAAAAGTTCCAAATTTGATAAATAACAACTCATATCAATATTTCAGCATAAATATTGAAGAAAATAATATCATTAAGAAGAAAATAATATCCCTTACCTCAAAATATCAGTACTTCTGGTCGGAATACCGGTATAAGGCTGAAAGAAACTTGCTCTGATGAATAGAAACTCTCAAAGTATCTAAATACTCACAAAATACACTCAATATCTAGAGAGAGAAGAGAAAAAACATTGTTTCTGGTGTGATTTTCAATTCTAACTTAGCCCTCTATTTATAGAAAATTTTGGTAGGTTTGACCTGCAACCTGATGGCTTTACCTGCTACTATTCCCACCACCACATTTGAAATATAATTCAGCACATTTCTTCACCAACCACAAGTGGGGCCCCACCAATTCTAGAATTTTTCCACCAAAATGATAAACTCCAAAAATTCAACAATTTCTGAACCAGTCATCATGTAAAATTCGTAATAAATCATACGTTCATTTTTAACGGTTCAAAATTTGTGGACATATACTCAACTTATATATGTATAACATATCCAAAAATTACCACGATCCAACGGTCGGATTAAAAAATATAAAACCACCGCAAACAATCTCAAAAACCCTGATTTTTAATACCTCCATTCTGACAAAATACTGACACGAAAACCTCAACATTAACTCCTTCATTTTTAACCACAAAAATATATCCCTCATTTATATCCACATAAAATAAATATTTCCTTATCATATGAATCAATAATTAATTATTCACAAATAATATTACAGAATCACATTTATGACAACCAGCGTTCCCACCCAGGAAAGAGGGGGCTTTCCAATAAGGATTTCTCTTACTGGCGCGCAATTAGATGACCAAACCTCTCCTTAGACAGAACTTTCTAGACATTGCCAATAATGTTATCTAATATATATTATTCAAATAATATGAATTATTGATCTGATAAATGAAAATACTGTGCAGCAACAATTATTGAAACAACAATAATATAAAATATCAACGCAGCAATTATTGAATCAATAAAATAAAATATTGAATAATAACTACTGTAACAATTATTGAGTAGTGCCTTCTTACGTAAGAAATCAATAATTGGTGCAATACCGTGTGCTACTGTATTTTA